>NW_019774847.1:776033-868293 GCF_001039355.2 Lingula anatina | reverse complement strand
ACCCCCCCCCCCCCCCCCCACCCCCAATTGGTGTGAGGTTGGTGTGAAGTTCTAATTTCAAGAGGGGATCCCATTAGGGTGATATTTTTTTCAGAAATCGAAAGGGGGCTCGGGGGTCCTATACGCCACATACAGTTCAGATGCAGGGCGGCAGTCGGGAATGATAGTTGTTCACGGTCTAGGGCGATACGCTGAAGGATAAATTTCTCATTAAAAAAAGAAAAAAATATTTTGAAGCTTCCACGGCCTTTCTGTACAATTAAACTTTTGTTTTATCCAACAGAGAAAAATAAACGAGAAATAACTTCACCAAACAGTTAAAAAGACGCATTCAACGACATCCAACGTTTTTTTCACATGAATGACTTCAGACAGGGATAAGTTACCTTGGTAGTGAAAAGAATTTTAATTATAGTTCTATACAGCACTTCAGATAACTTTTGATGTCAGGTCTTTCAAATTAAAGAAATTGTATTGCGTGTTACAGCACACGTAAATTATTCAACTTATGTTTCCTCGTCTGTTAAATCAGGATTATCTAACAAGACCAAGTGTGAATGCTTTGTTTTATATTTATTTTGCTCGAAGAAAATAATTATAGTTTTCAAACACTTCTTTATTAATTACATGACAAATATATTGTGTCTGTCTAAAAACCGTGCGCAATTCCTTAGATCTATCGTCTGCTATCACGGTCACGTGACCTATCCCGTTCTTTATCCCTATTATCTTTAGAGTGTTTGCCTCTATCATAACGTTCACGGGACACGCTCCTATCTCGAGACCGAGACTTTCTTTTTCTGTACTGAGACTCTTTGTCTCTTTTGCGTTCGTTACGATCTCGTGAATTCCCTCTTTCCCTGGAACTGGATCTTCTTGGATGATACCCCGACGTCCTGTCACGTGGGTAATCCCTGTCTCTAGAACTAGATCTCCGAGTGCCGTGGTCTCGGCCTCTGTGACTCGTTCTTTCAGCACTATAATGGTCCCTGTCAACTTTCCTATCTTGAACATCTCTATACCTATCTGATCTGCCATTACTGATACGTGCGTCTCTTTGGCTGTCTCTAGCCATGTCTTCACCTGACCTAGCCCTCTTAGAGCTGCTATTATGATCCGTCCATTTTCCCTCTGACTCTCGCTTTACAGCTCTCTGTGCATCGCGTTCCTCTTGCTCCACTTTGTGTTGACTGGCATATTTAGCGTAACCCAAATCGATTTTCTCTTCCTTGATTTTGATTGGTCTTTTAATTTGCTTGTCTGAATCATCTTTTTCCGAGGAGCTGACAGACTCTGAGTCAGACGTCTTCATTTTCTTTGTCTTCTTCTCTTTCTTCTTTTTCTTTTCTTTTTTCTTTTTCTTCTTCTTTTCTGAATCATCTGCAAAAAGTACAAGGTTGTTATTAAGTCACTGGCTATGAGTAAATGATAAAAATGATTTGCAACAACTGCAACAATCTTTCCATTTCTTTGACACCTGTTAATCAAATCGCCTTAAAAACTCATAAAAACCAAACAGACTTCACTCTGAGGACACAGTTTACATACCACGAGAACTTGACACTATATTTTAAAAGATGAAAAAAGTATACAACCAAATATACAAAAGATGACAGGTACACAAACCACAATGATTTCATAAGATATGAGATAGTAAATGGGTGAATGTTGTCAGTCAGCCAGTAGAATAAGAATGACAAATATGAATAATTCTGAAACTGGAACTTACATAAAGCAAATGACTGGTATTGCAGTCTCAACTTGAGACCTTTCGCTAGGTAAAGTAGAATTAATTCCCATTACTGGGGTAGCGCCAGGAATTTTTTTCGCTTAGCCAAATCACCACTTTTTTGTCAATTTGTTATCCAAATTGTTATAATTTGACTAAAATTAGCCAAATCAAGCATTTTTTTCTTTAGCCAATTTAAGTCAATTTTAGCATTTGGCTAAATTGGCGAGTGTTAGCACTACCCCAGCATTATCATATGAGAACGTACATAAACAAATACACCACTGTTGGTGGCTAACTACATCACCTTTTTTCCTTTTCACTGTCAACTGGAGTTCCTCCTCTTCTTCATCACTTGAACTTTGAACTTTTGGAGCACAACCTTCCTCACGTAGCGCCTTTGTAACATCATCAATGTCATCGTCTTCTTTTGGTGGTTTGTAATTCAGTACGTGATCCACCCGCAACGTTCTCCCCAGCAGCTGTAGTCAACAGGTAAACAAACAAACAAATACATAAACTAATTGAGTGAATAAAAAGACAAAATCTACCTGTTACTTTTGGCATTACTAACGTCAATTCTTACTGACACATCAGTAAGAAGTTTGGTGTTTTTTTTGTTTTTTTTTTTTGGAAAGACTTTTCGTCTTTATGCAGATCACCAGCAGGAAAATGTATAAAAATGTGTAAAAAATGATAATAGCAAAGTATACACCTGAACGAGAGACCTGCAGGCAATACTCAGGTGATAAAAAAAGTTTTAAAACCATTCATCTGCAGGCAGGGGTCCATTAGCAAGAACTGCACTAACAACAAGAAAATATCTACTCCAAAACAAAATTTAACGTAGAATCTATGCAATTTCTCAAGTAGGATCAACTGAGAGGTATAAAGGAAAACTTCTCTAGAAAATGACCTTGTTTTGAAATTGTTGGCTGTAAGTACCCTCTACCAAGGCCAAAGATTGATTTTTCACTAGATATTCACAGATACATATCTAGATAAATAATGGTACTTTTCTGCACTGTCAGAGAAAAGTGCGCCTAATTATCTGTGACCATGGTCGTGGGTAGGTTGAAGGCCAGTTCCTGTTTGTTCCGTACCTTAGCTCCGTTCAGGTTGTCTACAGCCAGTATAGTGCTGCGCTGATCTTCATAACATAAAAAGCAGAAACCTTTGGATTTCCCCGTCCCTTTGTCCCTGACCATGTTGATGTTTACCACCTCCCCGTACCTGAAACCATGAATTCATAACTGGTGGTAAAACTATGAATACTTCTGTACTAGTATTTAACTGTCAGTTCATCAAGTAAGTTATATGATCTCTTTGGAGTAAAAAACCCTGAGATTAACTTATAAACTAAGGTGAACTTCAGATTCTGCTGTGTTTCAGTTTTATCACATGGGTGAATCCTGCAACTGAATCTGAAGAATACCTTACAGGCATATGTCAAGTTTATGCTTAAAAAAGATCATACAGCCATTTAATCAATTCCTAGCTTATCATGCAATATATCTGTGATAAAAATGTCCTCCAAAACCAAAAAAATTGCTTCATTGTTATTTGTATTATACACAATAGGCGCAGTGGAGGTAGTGAACATTTTACATGATTTGTGCTTCAAATAAGACAAGATTTAAACATACAAAGGTTTCTCAATTCAAGGACTGAAAAAAAGTATTATTTTATAAATGACCTTCTTCTTTATGTGGTAGTTAATCACACTATAAACCAGTGTTTATACATTTGAATCAATTTTATACTCCACTGAAAAAGCTTTTGGCCTTAAATATTATAGCAAATTACCTACAATATAAAAATATTAAAACAGTCCACAAAATTAGCTTTATATTTAAAATAATGCCTAAAACAACAATTATGGATAGGACTGCACTTGAATGTAGGTCATGCCCAAGAAAACTCTTGTGTTATTCAGGCCAAAGCAGTAGTAGAGTGGTTGATATGAAGGTAAAACACTCACTGGGAGAACACACAAATTACGTCTCCTTCCGTCAGATCATAAGGTAGTCCTCCTATGAAGACCCAGGCACTGTCTTTATACTTGCTGTGCCAGGAGTTCTTGGTTCCCACCAGACCCAGCTCCAGTTCTCTCTGGTTGATCTTCTTAGTCCCCTCCACATTGCTAAACAGAGAAATGATCATTGTTGCTAAACAGAGAAAGGGAAGTTTTATACAATTCTTTAATACTTGAAAAATCACTAAGGCATGTACGTTACACTTTACACCTAAGTGTACTGGTCACAGGGATAGCCAGTTTTCCCCCAAGCTAAATTGGATTATTGGATATATTTACTTAAAAACGTCCAAATTGTTTCAGTATACCTCGAAGTTTGGAGAGTACATTTATATGATTATCCATATGCAGTCAGACAACCTACAGTAGATCTGAATATAATGGGATAAAACGGATGCTTTGCCATTACTCAGTACTTTACACACAGTGTATGTTTTCAACCCAATTTTTAAGATCTAAAATAGAAGAGTATACTAAGCAGGCCTTCTTTTATATATAACGAAAGTGAGATTAAAATCTGCAGGCTTAATGAAGAATTGCGACGGGGGAGGGGAGGGGGGGGCAGAGAGAGAGAGAGAGAGAGGCGAAAAGATACAGATATTGAATGCAATGAAGAGGAATGCAAGTCTTCAATACGATTCAGTAAATGTGCCGATACAATAAGGATAAATTAGAGGTTTTAATGACACCATCGCTACCATCAAGTCTCTTAATATTTACCTTAAAGGATTCATTGTTGACCAACTTCGTCCAACGTTTTACCATAAATGGGTACTTAATGACGTCCTAAATTAAGATAAGTTTTCTCTGTATCTTTTTGCTGTGAAATCACAAGCATAACGAAGTCCAAACAAAAAGTGATTTCTTATCATAACAACAAGTTCCAGTATATTGTAATGCGATGATTAATTAATAATATGACGTCACAATATTAGCGCTACCGCAAATCGTGCGGCTGAGCCAATCGCAGCCATTGTTTGGTCACGTGGCAGTCTCCATCACCACCTCAAACAATCCGCTGGAAGTGCTGTCACGTTTCTGTTTAACATGGAACACCTGGGCTAGTTAAACAACTGAGGTAGGTTTTTGGTACTGGGATTGGAAATGTGTTTACAAAGTATGTTGCTGAACGTTGAAGCAGAGTGTATTGCCTATGTTCCCTAATGTTGTTTAAACGAGTTTAGGCACATGTTCAGGAAGCCTCCAGTGGCTCCACAGTTGAGTCCTGTTAATATGCACTGGTCTAAAGAAGTACATGTAGTAGTAGTACATATAGTAGTAATAACAGTAATAGTAGTAGTGTCAATACTAGTAGGTAGACCAGTTTACTGGTATAATATTATGTTAAACACTGTTGATTTAAAAAAATTATATATTTTTTCTTCCAATTTTCTACAGAGAGCTGATAAAACAAACTGAACACAATGGAGGAAAGAGAGAGAGCAGGAAGCAGAACAGGCTCTGTCTCCTCAGGTCTTGGGCCACTACGAAGTGGAAAAAACACACCCCTTGAGAGCATTGACATTCGACCAGCCAGTCGTTCAGGGAAGAACACTCCTCTTGAGAACATTGACATTCGACCAGCTAGTCGGTCAGGGAAGAATACCCCCCAGGGTAGCCGCAGTGCTAGCAGAATCGCTGATCTTCCAGAAGAGGAGATTGTGAGGAATATGCCGCAGGTGAAACCACTGCCACCTATTGGCAAAGAGAATAAAGATGGCGGTGCACAAAGTGGGAGGACAAGCCCAGCCGAGAGTGTCAGCAGTCAAGGTACTTGATATTTGTTTACTAGTAATTGTATTTCATTATTGCATGTTATTTTCTAGTGTTTGATTGTAGCCAGTAAGTAGAGTGAAACAGTTGTGGACTGTTGATAAAATGATGATAACGAGGTATAATTTGATTGTTTTAAATTACTGATTAAAAATAATGAAGTAATTTGAATTGAAAATATCTCAAGTATTTGGTTATTTTCCTTGGTAAATAAAAAAAGCAGCTCCATGTTAAAATGTTTTCAGACTGTTAGAATGTAAATTGTAAATATTTAAGGTTCTGCTGCGCAAACCTCCAAACCCAGGATTATTGCCTTCAGGAGAGAAATGAGTTACGACAGCGGTTCTGACGACTCTGATGACAGCACACAAAGGAAGAAAACCACGTAAGTTGCATGCCTGAAAATCTTTATAATATGTGAATCATACATGTACATATATGGAGTAGGTGTGCAATTCATAAAAAGATAGAATTTTAAGAAGATAACACTTGCATTGAAGGTCATTTGTGGTACATGTAGCTTCTACTTATTTTGAAAATCATGTCTTGAATTTTGTCCAGTATTTCTCTATTTAGCGATAAACTTATTTGTGGGTGAATTGTGATGATTTTCTGATATTTTTGTCAGTTTAGGTACTTGATATTAGTAACTCATACCATTATAGTATATTTAATTAGGTTAAATAATGCTCTTTATTACTTCGTACATTTTCTTTCATTATTATTATTATTATTAATCCAAAAGTCATTAAGTCATCAATCAATTTTCTAGAAAACACCCTCTTATATAATGTTTTTATTGCAGCACACCTGCTATACGCGAAACCTCCACCAAACTTGGGTTAGACGGCAGAACACACACCGTAATCTCCACTCCCTGCCAGACGGAGTGGAGCTGGACCGAGACTATGAAGAAAGCAGGGTTGCTAGGAGACTCGGACGACAATGCAGATGGATTGGACACAGGAAGACTCAGTGGACAAGGTAAGGTGGAAGACTTATAATTTACAGTGTATACACCTTTACACATGGTACCAGCAGACAGACATACACACGTGAGTACTCACATACACAGACGTGAAGAAATACCGGGGTATGTGCACACACATGGGCATGAACACACACACATATGATACACACACACATGACACACATACAAACAGATCCCAGATAAAAAGATCCCAGACAGGATGAAGAAGATCTACTTTCACTTGCTTTGAACACTTCCTGAATCTACTAACATCCCTCATGCCTCACTGTTTCCATCTGTTCCAGAAGCCAGAGCCAAGAGCCGAGGCGACAAGTCCAAGTCGAGTCTGTCAGTGGCCAGGTCTGTGGACGATGACGCGGTCAGCAAAGTGCCCTCTATTGGTCCGTCAGAATCTTTCCCTCCCAGGGACGATGAGTATGGTATTCCTATCCTGGAGCTGGACACCAGTGATGTGAGTACTCTGGGAGAGAGAGAGAGAGAAAGAGAGAGAGAGAGAGAGAGATTATATAATATGTATTTATTAATTGGACATGTTTATAGATATTACATCAAAAAATTACAATTGTTATAAGATAAAAAAGAAAGAACACCCAGCAACAAATGACCTATAAGTTGTACACCAGATAAAGAAATGCATTAGTTTATTTCACTAGGAAATATAATTTTGTTTCTCATTTGCACGGTATTGGAGCTCTACTTAGCACATGTTATGTTAGTCATCAGTTTGTTAGTTCTTAGTAGTAAAGCAGAGATAATGTCTCTGATATGACTGATATATGTATAGTTGTATGTGTGTAATTGTATGTGTATAATTGTATGTGTATCTTTCAGACTGAAGATGATGACTATGATGAGGGTGCAGACACACTGCCCAGTATAGGACCACCTGATATACTCAAGGTAATAATGAACAATGGCTAATATAGTCAATCTTCTAAATGTGGTTGGTTGTTCATTGTTGCAACAGTGCCGATACCATTATTGACGTAGTATCAGTCCTTTTACAATTAGAGTACAGGTACGTTTGTTGTTATAGTGCTGTTATTATGACAGTGACAATACCATTTTTGTGACACTAACAAGGTTGTTATAATTACAGTAGCACTGTTGTGACACTTAAAATGTTGCAACTGTTACAGTTATAATGCCTTTGTTCTTAGCAGTTATATGATCTGAAATAAATCTTATATAAAGAACAAATCATGTTGTTGTAAACATTTGTAAATCTGATTTTTTTCTGAAAAATCAGATGAAACTGTAAACAGCATTTTTTTTTTTTTTTTGGTTATGAACTATACTAGTTATCTTATATTAGGGTATTAATTTTTGAAACAGCATTAAATATAATTATTGTTTACTGACAAATTGAGATGAAAAAACTTGAAATTTATGTAGATTTATTTGTTACACTCCAGTTTAAAAGAGAAACAGAAAAGGACAGTGAAAGCAGCAGCCTGGATTTGGAGGAACGTGAAAATGAATTCAAGGACTTAATTGGCAAAAGTGTGGACAGCAAGGGGCGCCCTCTAGGGATTTTTACTGGAGTCTGTGAGTTCTGTCAAAAGACAATTAAACCTTTTCCATCAATGGAGGAGCAGCAGTCAAAGCCACCAGATCAGTTATACTGTTGTGAAGAGTATAGGCAGTTTGTACACTTTGCTTTGTTCAACCCCATGGAAACAGAACACAAGGTGGATGAGAAAATTGATATCAAACCTCACGGACCATTTGGCAGCAAACAAGCCAGAAGAGCAGCCAAGGAGAGAGCTGTTTTAAGGTATTTGGGACATTAAGAATAGAGTAGTTTTTCTTCAGTCAGCATCTAATATTGAAGTTGTTTTCCTCCAATATCTAGATGTCTAGCAAGAGCATTTTCATCACAGAATGGCTACTTTATTCCTTAAGCATTGCACTTAACTAATACACTAGTTAAAGAATGAAAAGCAACACGTGAAGTCTCAGTGAGGAGATTAACTTAAACATTTCTAAATTTTAAACATTTTTAAAAAAACAATCAGAAATTTTCTTTTAAATTATTCATCTTACAAGTCTTCACTGTTATCCTAGCAATAAACGACATTGTAACAAAAACACCTGGCTGTTTGGAGATAGATTTTAAATTGAAACTTGGTATCTGCGCACTTTATGTCTCCCCAATCCTAAATAATATACACAGACATTTAAGCCATCTTCCACAAAAAGTGCAAGTAGACAAACAAGGACGTGATATTGCTTGATCCAGATTTTTCCTATCAAGGCCAGTTTTGTTAGATAAATCAATGGTACCTCAAATTTTATTTTCTGTTGTAGCTAATTATTGAGTGCATTATGACCTAACATTAAAAATTATGTAAGATGTGTTCCTTTTTGGTAATCCTATAATATTGGAAGCTTTAATTGCTTGTCAATGCAGCAACAGATGGTTCATTGGTTCATTTGTTTTCTCTTCTCAAGGATGCGTGAGCGTGAACTTGCCAGAGCCCAACAGGTGGCAGCAGCGCAGCAGGCAGCGGCAGGTGGCGGGGGAGTCTCCAATTTCTTTACGTGTAAGTTGATTGTTCATGTTCATAGCCTTATTTGATTCCTGACTTTTAGTGGCAAAGAAAATTCTTTTACACATTTGTTTTGATTAAAGTAATTGTTCTTTTTTATTATTATTTGTTAAAACACCATAAATTTGGTTAGAAATAGGTCATTTGTCAGAAGCAATATAATTGTGCAATGTATGAATAACCCAAGTGTTGCAGTAACAACAGTAAGATATTTATTGTTGTAAAAACAGTGTGTTTGTAATTAAAACAAAGAACAAGAGAACTTTCATAATAGTGAACTGCTTTAACTGTGAGACATTTCATTTGTTAAGTAAAAGAATGTTTTTTGTTGTTAACAATAGCTTATTTATTGGTGTAAACTGTTACAAAAGTATATGTTTGTTGTTTTAAACAATAGCATATTTACTGTTACAAACAATAGCATATTTATCATTATAAACAATCCTACATTTAGTGTTATGAGCATTCAAATATAATACAATTGGTTGTTTATTGTTATAAATAGTGAGAAGTCTATTGTTGTTAACAATAAGGTTTTTTATTATAGTAAATAATGATGATATTGTATTGGGCAGTGTAAGAATCAATGGAGTGTGGTTATGTAGAGTATAAAGATCATCTGATGCTAGGTAACAGTACCATGTATAGTACCATGTCTAACTCTGTAGCTGAGCACAGGGCACACATCTGTACTTAACATAATCAGCAAACTTTAAGTAAAGGATGGCTAGACTGCAATTTAAAATGCACCATGGACCATTGTGGTCAAAGTTTGGACCTGAATTGGTCAGAGTTGTGTTGATAACATTCACGTGATGATTGCTCTGTTCGGGGTTCAAAATGCTTCAAGAGAAACAGAACAGGAGGTTACATGCCAATCAAGGTGTGTGTGTGTTTGTGTGTGTGTGTGTGTGTTTGTGTGTGTGTGTGCAGACATGATACATACCAGGCAATAAACAAGATTATATCCCTATTCTCTTCTGAACATGTTAATCTGTTAACTTACAGTTGCCAGGGCGATGAAGACCATCAACTACCAGTTGTCCAGTCAGCGCTGCCTGGATGAGGGGTGGACAGTGCGGCCCCCCAGTCCACTGTGGGAGGAAGCCAAGGACCCAGATGTGTTCAGTGTAGAGGATGTGGATTTCACTATGAATGCTAAGGAGGGACTAGGCTGGGTGAGTGTGCTGAGGGCAGATCTTTGAATAGGGTGGTGTGTGGTTGGTTCCCTTCTTAAAAGAAAGAATAGACACAATCCAGGCCAGCAGATAAGGTTTTTATGAGGGACTGGGCTTGGTGAGGGTGCTGAGGGGAGATCTTTGGATGAAGAGCTTGGGGAGGGGGGGGGGGGAGGGGGGGGTTCTAGTTGTTTTTATGTCTCCTCCACCCTAAATAAACACATTTTCACCATCATCCACACAAATTAAATAACACAGGGTATTTGTGATTGGTGGTTCCATCTTTGGCCAGTCTTATTTTAATACTAGGACACCCCTCTTATGAATTATTTTAAAAATTTTAATTGCCATTGTACTAGTAACTAAGGTCCTGTCCAGCACCAGTTGATATGTAAACCAAGTAGTCTGTGGATCAAATATGGCGCCACCCACTTGAAAACCTGGCGAGATTTAATTGCTCTTCCCCGGCTGGGATGATGGCGTACGTGGGAGGTGGGAATCAAGTGCGTGCCATATTTGATCCTAGATGTTCTGCAGATCAGCTTGGTTATGAATGCTCCCTAAATATTGCAAGTATTTAATAAATCTTTGTAAGATTCTAGAGAAATTTTAACATTGAATTAAATGAAGTGCACTCTGGGAAGGGTCTAAGAAATAACAGAATGGTTTGCCTCTTCCTGATTAGGTCATATTGAGAGGAATGGGGGTGTCTTGATAGTCTGAAGGTTCATTGGTCCAAAATGGTAACATTTTCATCAGTTTTTTTATCAAGCGTTCATTGGTCCAAAGGCTCTATAGTGAACATTCGCACCTACAAACCTTCAGACTATTGCTACGACCCCGTGAGGAGCACAGGTATGGAGACGACTCATTGTAATATCACAATCATATCACCAGTTTTCCAACTTCTGGTCATTCACACTGCATGTGTTACATCCTTCTTATTATGTTCATGAGTTGTATTCTCAACTGAGGGCAATGTCAAGGCATGACATGTGTCACATGGCATGACTTGTGGGGCAAGATAGTATGTGTAAACTACAAATGAAATCACTTCAACAGGCACCACTACCACAACAGTTCAACTCTTATTGTTGAATAAACCAATCAATTCATTTATGGACCACTGCCAAAATCTTTTGGTTCTATGTTAACCAGTCTTGACCTATCTTGGAGTTAATATCAAAAACCCTTTAGAACTTTTTGAAAACTGGAAAAATCGAAACCTCCTTGGCGGAGGTAAAAAATAGAGTCTGCTTGATGATAAATAGATAAATATAGATAAAGAGATAAATATTAAATGAAATTGATATTTTACAATATATGTTAATGACCAAGTAAGAATGGTGTTAATATACCTGAAGTAAGAATTTTCCTTATATATTATATGAGTGGAAGCACCTGTAGGTTTTCTCTTTTCATTCACATGATGTTGGTGAGGGGTTAGGACTGCATGATATATATGTCACTTTCTTTGTTTGCATGTGATTTGCAGTCTTGTGTAAATTTAAAGTTCAAAGCATTTTCTTTTTTTGCCTCTAGTTCCATTTTAAAACAGACATAGATAAGTATAAATTTTCAAAAACAATTTATAAACAAATTAACTTTCAGATTTGAAATATTTGGTACTTACTTACATAAGAGTAATCAAAATATCATTTATATTTGAAAAGTTTCATATTGAAGAAATCAGTAATATTGACAGTATTTAATTGATACAAGATCACTTTTGTCATAAGATTAAAAAAAAAAAGATGTTTATCTTTTTTATTTTATCTCCACCAGGAGCTGAGAAAGAGGGGCGTCACACTGGAGAAGTACTATGAAGATGGCAGCATATTCCTGGTCCTGTTTCCTGACGGTACGGGACATGTCTAGTATCCTTTTTACTGCAACACTATTGAAATATTTCCATAATTTATTATTAACATTTAAACTAAATTAAGAGATATGATCAGCTATTTTGCATTTACCTAGGTGTATTTTTGCAACTTTGTTGAAAATTAGAAACTGGATCTTAACAGTAACTTGAAAATTTATAGTTAGAGCAAGCACCGTTTTATCCTTTTATTATAATATCTTAAAAGATGTTGACAGGGAAGGACATCTTCTCTTTGATTATCACTGGCTATTATTTTGAATTTAGGTTGTTTTTTTTTTTAGATTTTTATTTTATTTATTTTTTTTTTATATTTAGACTCTGAAAATATACATTAAGAGCAAATCTTTATGATTATGTTAGCATTTTGAAGGCTACTGAATACAAACATCTATTTTTCTTTTTACTATATCTCAAATATTTGACAGGAAAGATATCTTCTGTCTTAGTATCCCTGGGCATTATTTCCCTTAACCCTTTCCTCAGCTATCCATCAGGCAACTTGGCTATTGGAATATCCTCCACCACCCCCGGGAAATTCACCTATGTCATCCTGGAGGACGCCGCGGAGGAGCCGCAGGTGCTGGGCGTATTTGAGCCTAATGGGCACGCTGGCTGCTACTTCCACAATGGGAAACTAAGGTGAGATCTCTCTCTCTCTCTCTCTCATATATATTTTTTTGACGTGTGCCTGAGTACTGAGTACATTCTGGATCAAAAATTAAATTTGTATGGCATCTTCCTTTGATTTCAGACTGTGTTTAGATCAGATGGGAGGAATTGAGTTGGACATCAATGGTGCTAAGAAGAAAAAGTGGAACTGGAAAGACGTGACAACGCATGTGCATGCGCCGCCATTCCAGCCCATCTGTTTTGCGTTGAACCGTTGCCTTAGCTTGCGGTTTCTGGACCAGGACAACATCTCCTTACTGTTCCAGTCTCACAAACAGAGTTGTAAATTTAATGTTGGAGCCAAATTGAAGGTGAGCCACATCTGTTAAGTAAGTTGTAGTAGTGGACCAAATCACTCTCTGCGGAGTAATATATTGTCCGCTAAAACAAAGTAGTTCTAGAAATGGCTGCACTTGTTTTATAGCCCAGAACCTTATCTCCCAGAGAGTCAAAGAAGGACTTCTCTTCACTAAAAACACAATACCAGGTTCTTTTTTTTTTAAGAAAAGGCTTGATGGGATATTTCTGCAGTCAATGTGTTAAAAAAAAAGAAAAAGTGAATTACAAATTATTTTTTATATTCTTATATTGTGCATAGCCGTTTGAATTTAAGTAATAAGAAGATCACACCTGTTTTTAATGATTTTAAAAAAGGATAATGTTTAGACAAACAGATATATATTAAATATTTAATTCATACCATCTTGATTTATGTAGATATTAATAAGTTTGTATTTTGATCTTCAGCTTGTAAATCCAGAGTACATTCCGGTGAAAGAGATAGAGGAAAATGAAGTATTCCTCAGTGAATGTAAAACTAAAGTCGAGTGAGTACCTATTTTTTCCTGTTATTTTTCTTTTCTTACAGAAAAGCAGTGTAATTTTGCAACACAAAATATGGAATGATTACAGAAGATTTTCAGTGGTTATAGATATCTTGTGAAGTTGATTATGTTTTATATTTGATTGATCAGTTTAAAAAATCACTTTTAAAATATGAAAATTATATTCACGTTTCTGTTGACAAATTTTGGTTAAGTGTCCATAGGTTGATATAAGATTGAGAAGTAAAATCTAATTATACCACAATTATAAAACAGATATTACATATGGTGGTTTGATAATGTAGTTAATTTAATCTAGATCCAGTCTCATGTGAGTAAGGTGATTTGATACGTATGTTCACTTTGGGTTAAATATTAATTGTAATACTTATTTACTCCATATTTCAGGTTTCTGTTAGACAAAGTAGCTAACTTAATGAAGTTCCCCAAGTCCCCCAAACTGGACAAACTCCAGCCACCCCTTTCAGTGGTCAGTCAGGCTCAGAGAACGGAGAAACTGAGGAGGTCCAGGGCCGTCCAGGAGGCCGCCAAACAGGAACAGAACAAGACCAGCGTGTCAGTCACATGATTACTTGACCTATTTTAATTTGCTATCAAAACCAATTAGAATAAAGGAGTAGAGGTGTTCAAATGGTCTGCTAATGAAGTAAGGTAGATGCGTTTGTAATGGTCCACACAGGTCACATCAGTGGACTTGTGTTCTGTGAAGTTGTCACACTGGTGGCTGCAGCGGGATCACTGTATATAGTTTTAAAATACAGGTGACAAGCAATGATAGCAGGAGGTGAATAAACTCAACTCAGTACATCTTCCTGTAGTTAGTTGATGTATTTTTTAACCTGGATAGCAAGGGTGTTTGGGGGGGGGGGGGGGGGGGGGGGGATTAGAAACACCCTTCATAGAGGACAATTTAGAATTTATATTTTTATAAATTAGAAACAGAGACCAACAGTTACTGATGTAAATAATTTTAAATAAATCATGGGTATCACACAGGACATAATCTACAGTTGTGATTTATGAAATATGTGAGTTTATAAGAGTTCAAATTGATCTTTTTGTATATTGTATATAGACCACAGAACTTTGTACATAGTGTCCACATACAAATGATATCCAGTGTCATCCACATAATTCACAGCACTAAGTAATCTAGTCTTAGCTTATACCTGTGCAAGCTCACATTTTAGATCTGTATTTATAAGATGTCTGATGATATTTATGTAGAGGCTGAGCCTCTGTTATTTCCTTTGTAATCACAGTTCATTAATATTATAAAGATGATAATCATATTAATAATGGTAAAGATTTTGGGCAAAGCGACTTTCTTTGTATCTGTTGATGATGTTACAAATTGGTGATGCTACTAGGTTTATTTATGTGCTAAGTTGCATATGATAACTGCATTTATTTATACTTGCGTTCAGCATTGGCAAACACTGTCTTGTTTCCAGACTGTGGACCTGCTTTTTTCTTTTCATGGAAGCTTCTTCATGTATCCTGTCTACACTGATGTTGTAAGGTACCAGGTATAGCATGGTTCCATTCTTAATACAAACTAAATCCAGTATTTGTGCTTGTAGCCACTGGCACTCTGTAGTATTGTTGTAATTTAATTGAAATTCTGTACATGAGTGTACAATATTGGTCAGAGTATCAAGAATGGGTTCAGTATCCTTACCTTCTTAATTGAAGCATTTTAATTCTACAGTATTGTCCCAATCCAACAATGTTAACATGAATTATAATGTGTATAATTACTGAAGACTTGAGTTTACAATATTAACCCTCTCACTGCCAAATCAGGACATTATTTACAGGAAATTTAGCAAGTGGCGGATCGGAAAGGGTTAACATTTACTGTTCTTAATTTTAAGTTAGATGACAGGTTTATTAAACAATTCATTGGCTTATTTCCAGATCACCTATATAAATTATGTTTTAGAGTTGGGGTAGATCTACACTGTCAGGACAGGTGTGTGAGGGTTAATTGAGTATTTGAATATTAGAAACTGAAGCTGTAATAGTTTTATGAGGTTTGATATTGAAATTACTGATCGCCATCCAGATTCGTTTTTGTCCAAATTGTCTATTTATTAGTCTATTCACAATGAGGTCATAATCTTAAAATGTCAGTTTGGCATATTTTCCTTGTCTTTTTGGTTTTCATGTATAGTATTATGTATCAGTATGATTCGAATTCATTCATTTACTCGAGTACAGTGTACAGGTAAAATCATGTTCATATAATGAAATGTGCAAGCATGAGAAAACATTTCACTAATACAGTAGCAATTTGGGTAGATATTTACATTTTTTACCTATTTTAATATGTATGATTTTGTATTTACTAATAAAATAAAAAACTTTAGACTATATTGTTAAAGAGGGGTAACTCCTTGTTGCTATGGATATTACTGATCTTCAGTTACTGTTAGTTGTCCTTTATTATTTTCACAATACTTATTTTCAAGTGTAACTTAAGTTAAGAAGACAAAATTAAACAAGAAACAGAATGCTGATGACATGTGCAAATATATTTTTATTCAACTTCTTTTTTTATTCAAAAAATTCTAAATGCAGAGAGGATTGAATGAAAAAACCCCTCACAATCCTATTATTTTAAAACATACTGTATGTACATCATTTGGCAATAACTGAGTGGGCGGATTCGACTCTTAAATTGTTTATAATCACAATTCAAGGTTAAAAACAAACAAACACTACAACTTTCACTTGTATGTACAACATAAACTAATACTTCTACTATCACAGTTAATTCTCAGTTTAAAATGAAAACTTCTTCAATATAAATATCATAAAACATCAAAACAATAAGAAGAAATAATGTTTATATACTGCAGCAAGCGTGCTCCAGTCTTTTAGATGGACAACTTCAAGGGACGGAATTATTTGTGGCACTATTTCTACTAGAAAAAGGGTCTTATACAAAACAGCTCCTGAGAGAAATGTTAGTGTTGGAAAATAGGACGGAGGTCTAAATTTCTCTACTGACTTTTGATATCTCACTGCAGCTGGATATTTACATGTAAAGCCAATTCAAATGACAACTAGAAATATCCTCACCCTATAAGACATCAACAAAAAGAAATTCATACATCATTTCCCAATAAAAGTGGCATTTCAAAATAAAGAAAAAATGAATGCTTAACTATCAATTATTCACAATATTATGTGAAAACACGGAATGCTTTAGTGGATCTGTCAAATTAAAAGTGCTATGGTAAGTGACAGCTGACCTTAGCTAAACACTGCACTTATATAACAAACATTCAGTTGTTCACAAATAAAAATAAAATAAAAAACCTGGTTTGTTTAAGCCAGTCTTTTTAGATCATTTCTTTCCAAAACTTTTTATCCAAAAATATCACTTTTCAGTTCATACATCTTCTTAATGGAAAAAATTGTTCTTGGCAAAGTTTCTTCTTAAATTTGCAGTTCATGTTTTCCCCTGAACACAAATTTGACTCTTCCAATGAATACTGTCACTGCAATAATTTCTGTGAATTCCCAGAACCCTGTTCTCCCTCCTCTCCTTCCCTAGTGTCTGTCTATGTGTCCAGGCTCATGAGTAGTGCAGTGCCTCTCTTCACCCAGTGGTCTGAAGATTTCTCGCCACATTTGAGGTCCACAGCGACCACAAAGCTGGCTCTCCCTGTCCTGCCAGCGCGGTTAGGGTAGTAGTAACAAGGACACTGGTACAGACCTGGAGTAGACAGACTCACATGTCAGCTTTGTTAACTACAACATGTGGGTTGCTCATATGATTTTAATGAACTCATAACATATCACTAACATTGTCATTACAGTAACTACTGATTCATGAGAAAGGGGACTGTGAGATAATCAACAACTATATCATGACAACAGGTGACAAACAACACATCCTTCTCCAACAATTGTCATAGCAGAAAAACTGCAGACATACTGAGCCTTTAATTTGACTTTAATTAAACTGACAAGCAGACAACATCTTATATAATGACTTCACTTTTTTTATTGTTGAAACAATTTATTGTTGTAATAATTTTTACTAGTTTGCAATCAAGACCCTATATCATGTATCTCTTCTTTTACAATAATAAATAAATAAATAAATAAATAAATAAATAAATAAATAAATAAATACACAGGATCAAAATTAAAATTAATAAACCAGTACTTTAATTAAAAAAAAAAAAAACAGCCTCCTCTGGTGGTATAAATACCTTTCCCACTCTTCTTCTTGTTCTCCACAGGTTTGAAGTGTATGGTGGGTATAGGACAAACCAGCTGCATAGGTTCTGCCTCAATGAGACAGGCATTCTTCTTGTCCCAACCAGCCCCCTGCAGGAACAGCCCCCGGATTAACACTCCGTCCTTGGGAGCACCTGTTATATTGGAGTCATCTACTGTCATCACAGTGAACTCCCAGGACAGAGAGTCTACAGACACCTGGAATAATGTATGACACAGTGGACATTAGTACTGGGATGTGGGGTTGATTGAGAATATTAGTACGACTTTGTGTGGATTAGAATAACTGCAATGTTGGAGTGAATCACTTGAATTGTCAGAAAAATAATGGACAGAGTGACATGTATGGACAGAATCTTTTTTTTTCTTTCTACTGAACTGTTCAATTTTTATTTTTTCTGATAGTCCCAGAAGTTCTGTGGCTTATTTAACATGTCTAGACAACACCAAGCCTTTGAGAGAGAGAGAGAGAGAGAGAGAGAGAGGATCTCTCTTACATTGTGATATCTAGCAGATGTCTGCAGCACTGCAGTAAGGAACCCAGTGGGGAAGGTGAACCCAGACATCCAGAATATCACTGGAGGATGCGCCGTCGTCGCCCACTTCTCAAACTGTTCCACGCGCTGCATGAGATCACGTGTCCACGAGCCCAGCAGTTTCATGGATGGATACGCCTGGAAATACACAACTCCGTCAGTGAGGAACTCTGATGAATCATGTATTCTATGCAAGAAACTCATGTCACATTACCTCAATGGAATCTTCCAAAGTCAAATTTCTCACCAGTCTTCTAATCAAATATGATAAAATTGGCGATGAATTACCAATCTTTTTAAAATTTCTTTCTTTCTTATTTTCCCAATACTGAAATTCTGAAAACTCTCAAATCTACTGATCTGCTAATATGCATTCTACATGATATTTAGGACAGACTCATTACTTACAGGTGTTATTCTGTTGTTAATAATTAAATACAATAAAAAATAGCTCTATGAAGTTTTAAGTTCTGTCATGTTGTCAGCTGTGAACTGAGAGCCAAGCTTACATTTTCCCAGCTGGGCGGCACCCTGCCGTCAAACATGCACTGGAAGATGTCCTCCAGTTCTGATGACATCACAACCAGACCTTGGATCGCCTTCTCCAGCGCAATCAGCGACGTACGGATGGTGTCCAGCAGGGCATTGTAACGCTCAATCTGAAACATTCAGGGAAAGTCATGTTATTATATTATAGCAATTTGCTAATTCTTACACATAATTTATGTATGTAGCAATGTGCTCAATTTGAAATACTGAGAGGAAGTAGTGTAAAAATGTATGTAGCAATGTGCTCAATTTGAAATATTGAGAGGAAGTAGTGTAAAAATGTATGTAACAATGTGGTCAATCTTATATGTTGAGTGATGGTAGCCTAATGGTATTATGTAAGGCAGTAAGCTTTTGTTTCAGCTAAGTACAGACTCTACAATAGTTTCTTGGGTGTCACTGATGATGTTTCATTTCCATAATGCACCTATAAATCTAGAATAATGACTGTTAAAAAAAGCATTCTGTGGGGGCTGCATGTCCAAATAATAAAACCCAGGGATTTGAAGTGCCAGTCTGTGGAGAGATTGGTGGCCAGTTCTTACCTCTTGTAACAGTACCACATTGAGAGGTGAGGGGTCCACAGACAGGATCTTTGCCGTGCCCTCATAGTCAATGTTCTCTGGCAGCTGCTCCATAATCTTGCCAGCCAGGTCCAGAACCTGTAAGGAATCAAGCATCACTATAAGGACATTGTCTAGATGAGGGACATTCTTCATCTGTCTTAATGTTAACATACTTACCCAGTTTTAAGTACCAGCATTAAAGGAAAAGAAAATTCGAAAAGAACAAAAAAATTTCTCACTGTCTCCATACATACGCAGTTAATAACAAAAAAGGGCCAAGATTTTAAAAATACCAAAAAAAATTAGTCTTCTATCAGGCGTAACTGTAATCTGATAGCAATTCTCTCCCTCACCCCCTACTCTATCCCTCCCCTCCCCCCCTCCCCACAAACACCCAATCTTTACCTTGTCCTCTCTACTCTCTCCAGCAGCTGCCGAGGTCTGTGGCTGCAGCGACAGCAGAGTTTCAAACAACATCCTGGTCTCCTGGATCTGTGAGGTGATGTCAGCATTGGGGTGCTGTCCAAACGCCTCGGGATGGTCCATGTTGGGTAACATACTCACATACTCCTTGTAGGAGGACAGAGGGCCATCCTTAGGGACATAGTATGTGGGGAGGGAAGACAACCTGAAATGTTAAGATATATTACTGCCTGTTCTGTGTACTGAAAGAGTGTGGATACAATGTGAGTACAGATACTACCATATAATACCTGTAATGCCTCCTGAGATTTAGACTGTTAAGGGCAGAAAAATGTGCCAACATATCACTCTGTCCCTGTAGTTGCAAACCAATTTCTTTGTGGGTGCAGCAGAATGAACAGTGTGACAAAATTTCAGTTTATTTCACAAAGCCAGAGGTAAGCTATTATATACGGTGTGTTTTTTATCAAAGAAGTCAGAAAACATCCCAGTTCACTCACTTGAAGAACGGCTGAGCGATGGCAGCCTCACAGAACAGATCTGTGATATAGGTCATGAGGAGACGTCTGTCCCAGTCATCAGTCACGTGACCTCCATAGTTGATGCCAGCAATGAGATATTTGAGAGCGTCCCATGGCGTCTCGTCGTACTCGTCCAGATAGATGCTGAGCAGGTTCTCTGAGACCTGGCAACAAATTAACGAATTCCAATATGTGTTCTGAAAGTTGTCTTTATGCAGACAGCAGCGAAATGATCAAATGATAACTTCTGAGTTGATTAAAAGTTCCTCTTTTGAAGCTTCAAGGGGTATTTTAGTTCTATGTAATTCAGTGTTAAATTTGTCATTTTATTTGTACATAAAATATAAATATAATACTGTCTCAGAATATGGTTTTCAGCAATCTTTAGAATAAATATCAAACATTATCACAATGATTACAATTTTCTTCACAGGCAAATAGCCCCTTTTTTTAAATTACAGATTTGGTATAAAATAATTCATTTAACATACAAAGCAATAATATATCCAACCCTTACCTCAAAGTCTGAATCATTGAAATCATACGGGATGTTCCATCCTAACATCAAGAACTTTCTCCTCTCAATCAGGATGGAGTGGAAGAAGCAGAGACAGAACAGCAGCTTCTTGTACTTCTCTGGCTTCTTGCAGCGATTAAACTGCTGCTCAGTGATCAGGTGGTACAGACGCTTCACGTTGGCTTTCAGTCCCTGCACAACATTAAGAGTGATTTAAATTATCTGGTTTTAAATATCATTAATGCACTGATATTTTGTAAGTGATAGTGTGTGGTCAGTATTAAATGAACATATCTGGTCTTAAAACTCATTGATGCCCTCACCTTGGGAGGCTCAGTAGTCATTTTAATTCCTGCCTGGAGGATGGAAATAGGGAACTGTGGGTTGGGAGAGCTGCTGAGCCACAGGCGGAATTCCTCATGGGGCTCCTCAATCTGCAGCTGTTCTACCAGCTTGTCCAAAGTGGGCATCCAACTTAATGACAAGTGACAGTTGGCTAGGTAAACCCAGTTACCCTGAAACACAATATATAATACATAATATAGGACAAGTGACAGTTGGCTAGGTAAACCCAGTTAGCCTGAAACACAATATATAATACATAATATAGGACAAGTGACAGTTGGCTAGGTAAACCCAGTTACCCTGAAACACAATATATAATACATAATATAGTAAAGCAAAATAAGTTAATATTGTCCTCTCTCTCATATTATCTACTTCATGAATAAACCGTACCCCATATTCCCCCATCTTCACAACAAACAAACAGATTCAAGAGAACATGGGCACACACTGAACCCCCCTTAACAATCTTTCAAGCACTCACAATCCAAAATACCCTTCTTTATACCAGTTCCCCCCAATCCGTCCACCCTCTAACCACACATGTCACTCTCACAAGTTGAACGAGTAGTATTATTTATCACAAGTTTTTGTTGCTACCCAATCTCCCCCCCCCTCCCCCCGCCCACTTCTCCTATCCTCTTCATTGTCTTGCTATTTGGCAGAGCTGGCTACCTCACCTCTCCGACTCCCCCCCTCCCCTATTTTCAAAAGCCCCTGTAACTCACCTCTCTTGACTCCCCCCCCCCCTCCCCTATCCTATCTTCTAGAGCCCCTGTTCCTCACCTCTCTGACTCCCTCTTTGATCATCCTGGTGGCTATAGGAGCCTGTCCCTGGCCTAGAGACAACGCATGGAACCTGTGCGCCATACCACGCGCCTCCGCCAACTGTAGCAGAGAACTGGTGGGGTCCTGAGGAGTGAGAAAAACATTTTATAATATTTATATGCAATTATATACAATTATCCTCCACCAACTACAGCAGAGAACTGGTGGGATCCTGAGGAGCGAGGTAAACATTGTTATAATAATTATATACAATTATATTATCAACAGAGAGAGTTGAAAAAAAAACTTTTTAAAATATGACAAAAATTTCAAAATTAAAAAGAACTGTCTAGCACACAGACAGATTTTGACATTGCTGGGTATTTCACATTTACTCAATCATGACACTATTAATAAATAATATGAAAGACTGCAATAAGATCAATAAATTTAAGTTCTGTATATCAACATGATGGGGACATTGACAACACACAGTTTCTAAATGCTGTCAACTAACTCTGTCTCCAGGTGACACCTACCACTCCAGGTGAGAGCACAAAGATCAGTGGAGACTTGGTCGTGGAATCCTCCACCACTGCCTGCATGTCCAATACTGGCGGCTCCGTGAACTTTGACCCCAAGTTGTTGATGATAAAGGAAGTGGAGCAGAAAGACACACGGTCAGGTCGCAAGGAACGCACAATCAACATGCGCTGGAGCTCGTTGCAGGAGTTGTCCCATTCACCTGTTATATAATAGAATCATCAGGATTATCTCATCTAATGAAGATTTGGACTAACTATATAAAAGAAGAACTGAGAGCAGAAAGGAAAGATTCCCTTTTTTTTTTCAATATCAAGGTTTAACTTAGTCTACAAAAACTGAGCTGTATACATACATAGAAGTAAAGAAGGTAAAATGAAAGAGATAGAGAGAGAAAGTTAGAGAAAGAGAGGGAGGAGGTACATGCAGATCTTACCAGGCAAGGCAGCAGTCTCAGGCTCAGAGCTGGTATACCAGACATTCCAGTCCCGTGGATACTGTTCAAAGGCCTGGATGATGCCGTGGAAGTTGGTCAGTTTGTCCAGCTCTGTGATGTTATCCCAGGCATTGTCATTAAGCCACTGAGAGCAGGGGTTGTCCATCTGGTTCTCTCTGTCCATCACCTACACAATGGGATTATTATATATGATTTTTATCTGGACTTAAAGCTAAGCTACATAATATCTCACATTGCTCCAAGACACTGTTACAACACATTTAGTTCACTGCCGTCATATTTGATGTGTCCTCTGGCAAACTTTAAACACAAAACAGGAACAAGTGGCTTACATTATATATTAACTATATTCTAACTGTATGTCAAATAAAAAATCTCTAACTATCATAAGTATGTTTCACATCCTCTGCTACCACACATATCCAATAATTCATAGTCTACAACTGACCAACACATTTCTTTTCCATTATTCATTCATATTTTTCTTTGACTGGGTAAAACCTACCACTCCGCCCCTGAGGAAGAAGGCGTATTCATCCATGTTCAATTTCCCAGAAGCCTCCAGGATCTTGGCACACATTTGGAACGAGAACAGCAGCTTGTGACGCTCAAACAGACCACGACATGTGTACCTGGAGTCATAGAACATTCTAACTGTTGACATCTGACATTATTGACAACATTGTCCTTGGCTTTTAAGTGACACACACAGAGAGGAAATCATGGGAGCTGCTTTAGATTTAGATCATTTATGTGGAGTAAGCCATTTTACATATTTCTAATTGCTTACTTCCTTTTCCATATTTTAATAATTTTCCATTTAAAAAAAGTGACTATATTTAAAGAAATACCATTACTGATACAATGCAACATGTCTATAATCAAACTAGTTATTTCAAATACAAACTGCCTATGCAATACCTCATTTTAGATTCTCTGTAACATTCTAAAAATACACTGAACATATAAGTTAAGCAGCTAGTCACCTGTACACAGCATAGGTATGGTACTCTACACTCACCCGTACACAGCATAGGTGTGGTACTCATTCAGATTAACAATCCTCTCCTCTACACTCACCTGTACACGGCATAGGTGTGGTACTCATTCAGATTAACAATCCTCTCCTCTACACTCACCTGTACACGGCATAGGTGTGGTACTCATTCAGATTAACAATCCTCTCCTCTACACTCACCTGTACACAGCATAGGTATGGTACTCTACACTCACCCGTACACAGCATAGGTATGGTACTCATTCAGGTTAACAATCCTCTCCTCTACACTCACCTGTACACGGCATAGGTGTGGTACTCTACACTCACCTGTACACGGCGTAGGTGTGGTACTCATTCAGGTTAACAATCCTCTCCTCCAGTTTGGAACTCCTCTGAGACTTGTCAATGGACAGGTTGAACAGTTCAATGTAGGCATCCAGAGAGAACTGGTACATGGGGTCAATACGGCCCATGTCATTCAGCACAAAGAACAAGATGGACGCTCTCTGGGCACATGGACGGTAACCCTGGAGTGGGGACAAAACACACATATTAAAATATGCCTGCATGAGAAATTCAGATTTTAGTGAAAATTACAACTTTGTAGTCAGCACGATTTTTTTTCATTTAACACACAAATATATGGAATACTGTTAAATCAATAAAATAATCCCATATTGGTTCTTAGCACGCATCTTCTGCCAAGTTATGTGCAAAAACTATTATAACAAAGAAAAATATTAGCAAATCATCTTAAGAATACATGATAATAAATTTAACAATCAGTGTAAAAAAACAAACAAACAAACAAACAAACAAAGAAGCTTGTTTTTCCTTGTAGCATTTAATAAAATGCTCCATTTATTTTCATGTCTTGCTTCATAATGGTTCAAGACTGAAGGAAAGCATACCTCTCTGGCAGCGTCAATCTTGACCTCTGTGAGCTCAGAAATCTGGAGCTGTTCCGTAACTTCCTGTGAGGTGGTCTTAGAAGTCTGAAGGGTGTTCACCAGTTGTTCATCATCCAGCAAAGAACCTTTGGTCTCATTCAGCAACCTGGGGAAACATTTATACAGTTTTACAACTTGATGTGAGCCTGATTTAAATATGTTTTATGTGTAGGAAAGTGTTATTTCAAAATTGAATAAATCTGACTTTAAATCTCAAATTACAATGACAAACAGATAAAATTATCTTAAATCTCAATAAAAGATTTTATGGCACTGAATTAACAGTTAATGTGAAAGTAATTAAACTCAACTCTTACCTTAAAAATAAAAAAAAATTCAACAACAAAATACTATTAATAAAGAGAATGACAGAAATAATATCCTCTACCAAACCTTCACAAGCAAATCTCACCTCAGAATCTCATCTTCCAGTTCTGCAATTTTCTTCTTTCCAGCAGCAATGTTGATCACCAAGCTGTCCTTCTGTTCCTCCAACTCTGGTCTCTCTTTTCTCACCACAATACCCAACAGCTGAGCCTCCAGACCTAACCAGAATAAACTGAGATTAGAACTCTGGACACAGAATAAATGAGGTTAGAACTCCGGACAAGTTGACACCAGACCCTATGATTATTCATAAGCAATGATTATTTAGCATAAACTTGGATTTTTTTCACCATTGGCAAATGGCCAACTCTGTTGGAGGCCTTCTTCACAAAACAAATTGTTGTTTATGATTCAACTACCAAGCTAATGAACATTTTTGATCACTTACTTTGAAATATTGATATTTTACCTTAAATATTTAGTAGTCAATTCAAGCTGGTAAAAACGTATAAATATATTGTATTCAGTTGAAGAGATCTCTGAGTTGAAGTTTTCTTAGCCTAGCATCTTTTTACCTTGCTCCTTGACAGCAAAGTTGACAATCTGTGTCTTGGCAGCAATCTCTGGAGCATAGTGAGGGTTGCTGAGCTTGGTGGTGATGTAGAAGCGGAAGTCAAAGTTGTACTCCACCTCTTTGTCTCCCAACTTGATCATCCAGGCGCCACCTACAGGAGAAAGATGAGAGCAACTTAAACAGACATATGTTAGAACTGAGATGAGAGCAACTTAAGAGACATATGTTATAGCTGTGATACGTGAGGATATCCACGTGATATTAAACTTTATACCTATTCTGTTCATATACTGTTCAATTATCATTTTTATTAATATTCTAAATACTTATCCTGTATTTTTTCTAATTTTCCACATAAAATGAAGGAAATTCTCCAAAAGGATGTCAATTCATATCTCATATGATTAAGGTTATAACAGACTACTTCAATGCTCTTCATCTTCATAAAAACCCATATGAGGCTATTCTGTTGTTAAATATCTTACCCATCTTCTTGACAGCCTTGGTCAGTATAGGGTCCAGTGAGGGGTCCAGTCTCTCCTGGACATTCTGCAGGACAACAGGCAGTCCGTACTGGACACTGGTCTCCAGAGTTCTCATGTAGTCACTCTGCTGGAGATCTATGATCTTCAGACCCTAGAACACATAAAGCAAGAGACTGTCTCAACTGCTGCAACTGTCTTAACTACACAGTCTCAACTACTGCACTATGAAAGTCTTGTAACAGTGTCATACCATCTTGGTCCTATCACAAATGACTGATAAAATTTACAAGAACCAGGGGAAAATTGTGTTCAGACAGTCCAACAGGACAGGCAACAATTTTAAAAAGTGCCATATTGATATTACATGCAGTCAATCTGGCTTAAAGTCCTTCAGCCAAGGAAAATTTTCACAACAGCATGTCTGTTGGATCCAGAGTTTTCTCACCTTGGACATCTCCATATTCTTGATCCACTTGATGGCCTGCCCCTGGGGGTCCACCATCAGCGGCCAGCGGTTCCCTCGGGTGACGATGACGCCATTCTCCGTGGAGAAGGCATCGTTAGGAAGTCCCTGGATGTTCCAGTCTCTGACCTGTGTTGGTTTCACCATGAACGCACAGAAGTCAAAGTCAGCACAGCACGGAATCTGGAGTTTACTGATCTGGAGGTGGAAAAACACGGTACTTATTAGTGCTCACTATTTGACTGAAATCAATTTGTTATATTGTCAAAAACAATGTTATGTTGACAATGATTGAAAAGATGGAAAATTCCAAAGCTCTTGGGATTGTGTAAAAGAGTGTTTCCTAAGCTTATTTCAGTGATGTTCCTTGAAAAAAAAATCAAATATTTTAACAAGTTTGTAGTTCATTTGACAGTGGTGATAAGGCATACCACATACAAAGCCAATATTTTTACAGTCACTCCTTGTATTAAGTTTACCTCCGTCAGCCAACTCTTGGTCACCATAGCCAGTATTGATAAGTTATACTACATACAAAGCCAATAGTTTTATAAGAACTCCATGTATTAAGTTACCTCTGTCAGCCAACTCTTGGTCACCATAGCCTCTCTGTACTCAGACAGGAAGGGTCCCATGTAGGAGAGGAAGCCTGCTGCTACCAAACAGTCCCCTACCAAATATCCCATAGCTTCTTCCAGTTCCTAGGGGAACACACAAATATCACATAGAATTATCAACTTTTAGGTTATATTCAAATATCATAAATAACTTCAAACCAAATTAGTTTAAATGGGTGTGAATATTTTTTATTGACAATGAAAATATTATTACCTCTGCATTAATTTCCAAGTCAAGATATTCAACTCTGAGGGGAGAATGGAGGGGGGGTGGGGGGGGGGTGGAGAGACAAACAACTTTCATCATCTCAGTGTTCTAATAGACACTTATCAGACATGAACTTGGGTTGTTAGCAAAAATGATGACTGAGGGAATGGGGTGCTTTAGGCAGAAAACCGCCAAGAAAAAAAGGCAGATAAATCCAAATTAAAAACCTTAGAGAAAAAGATCATGTCTAACGTACCCCGACTGTCTTCTCCCAGCGCACTTTCTCTCCTGCCAAACCTGACACTAGTTTTGCTGCTCTGTCCAACATAAGTTCTGTCTGCTCAGCTTTCTTCCTGAGGTCTTCCTTCTGAGCGAGCTTCTCGTCATACTGCTTCTTCAGTTCTGCCATCTTGGCTTCAACCTACAGGAGAGCAATGACATGTACAATTAAGAGGTAAAGGAAAGTTGACCTAAGTCTAGCAAAAATGATGTTTTAATACTTCTGAGAGAAGCAATGAAGCTCAAGGCTGATGAGGTTACTTTCCTTTTTAAAGAATACTTTTAATTTGAATACAGGAATTGCACATATTATAAAGTTACATTATAAAACAATCCAATAAAGATACTGGTAGAGAGAAAGAAAGAAGGAAAGAAAGAAATGTATGCCACAGAGCATATTTTTGGTTCCAACCTCTGCCAGTTTGTTCTTGGCATCAGCCAGGGCGGCTTGTTTCTCCTTCAGAGTGGACATGGCGGCATTGAGACGCTGCTTCTTGGGCTCCACAACCCTGGGGACAGGAGGAATTCATGTGAATTAAATGTCTAGATTTATCCAAGACCTCAAATTTAGTCTATATGAGGACAATAGCTCCATCTTGGAGTCAATCTACTGAAAATACAGGTAGTCTAAGAACTCTACTCAATCTTGTAAATTGTCTGATTACTATGTTCATTTTATATCTATCAACCATTAAGTCGTTTCACCTGTAGATCCTGCCATACACCTCCATGGCTCTAACCCACATACACAGAGACTTAGCTCACCTGTAGATCCTACCATACACCTCCATTGCTCTAACCCACATACACAGAGACTTAGCTCACCTGTAGATCCTACCATACACCTCCATTGCTCTAACCCACATACACAGAGACTTGGCAGCCAGGGACACACGACCAATGATTTCAGGCATAAAGTCAGGTTGAGCCACATACTGGCCAATCTTCTTCAACACGCGGTCGGTGATGTTGTCCTTGTCAAAGTTCATCAGCTGTTTGATGAAGTTACCATCACCTGAAAATAAGACAGGGTTAGGAAGGAAGACTGATATGTGAATACCCACAAATTTCTAACACCTTTATTTATTTCTCCCACTGGAATGAGGTGACAGGTCCTCGTGTACAGGCTGCTGTACCACCTGTTGACTCACTCACTGAGGGTGACTTCATAGAAACCAAAATATTGGAGTAATAAATACTGATGATATTCTTTACTTTGCCTTAAAAGTGCAATTTAACTCCAAATCCTTCTACAAGAAGTGTCCCTAAAGACCAATTAAGTTTTCTGGAATTATGGTAGTTTAAAGACCACCTAACAGAGAAGTGAGTTCAGTTACCCAGTTGTTTCTTGGACTCTGCCCAGGTGGGTTCCTGTCCTCTGAGGATCATCACAGCCTCCATTACATTCTCTACTTTGAATTACAATAGTTTAGAAAAGTAAACTTAGTGAGTTCAGTTACCCAGTTGTTTCTTGGACTCTGCCCAGGTAGGTTCCTGCCCTCTGAGGATCATCACAGCCTCCATTACCTTCTCTACCAGAGGTGGAGGACGTCCATATGACTTGATCTCTGTCATGTCTTTCTTGTTCAGAGACTCTAGAGCCTGCAGGTAGCATGTTAGCATGATATTAGAATATCTGGCATGCTTTATTGTTAATGACATTATATATTAATTCATTTTTCAACAATGTGCAGGGCTGCAACTCACTGCTCTGCCTTGATTTTAGCCTATAAATTGTGCATCAACAGAGATAAATTTCAGCCATTAGGTATGAAACAAGAAATCAACAAGTATAAGGCAATGATAGGCTCTGCGACCAGCATGTTCTGTTTCAATAGAATTGACAAGCTTAGTGACCAATGTATTCTATGACATGTTATTACCTTGACAGCTTCCTCCAGTGCAGGGAGAGCCTCGTCCAGGTCATGTTGGGCCAGGTCAGCCATGTGTTGACACTTTACTTCCTCCTCTCCAATCTTCTCACTCTTCTGGGCTACAGACTAGAAGGCAAGAAGATACCGTGAAACTACCTCAGATTTTTGTACTGTTGTCTTAACATCTCACTCGACTTCACCAGATTAGTAAAAACATCACCAGAACCAGATAGAGCCTCGATCTGTTGTCTTCTTTAATGTTTTCAAATTAACCTTTTTTTTATCAGAAGGTACTTACATGCGGCATTAAATGGTGAAAACAACAGGTTCGTAAGAACTGTGTAAATATTGGACAAAATGTGAGCATTATTAACATGTCTCTGAGAACAATCTTTTGCAGATCCCCCCTCCCTCTCCCTCCCCTCCTGATAACATCTGGAGAGCACCCTGTGTGTCTACACACTAGCTACCTTCTGCTGTTCATCAGCCTCTCTCTTCTGCTGTACAATGACCACCAGGTACTCTTCACACTCCTTCTGGAACTGTGCCACCTTGGTCTTGGCCTCCTCCAGGTCAATGGACATCTTCTCCACCTTAGTACGAGTGTCGTCAATCTTACTGAGGCCGTTCTTCAACTTGTTACATGCATCTCCCAACTCCTTGTTCTTCTCTGCTAGGAGCCTGGAGGGATTAGAAAATGTACAGCAATTAGATATAGTAACTGTAAGTTTAAACAGGAAATAAAAAAAAATAGGAGGGCTTGGTAAGATGTCAAACTCTCTTCCTATCTAATTCAAAGATAAGGGGTAACAATCATTGGTGTGGTTCCTATTTGTAGTAAGATTGCAAAAAAAAAAAAAAATCATTTATTAATGCATATAATGAGAAAATTTTATAAATATATGTTAAATTGAGAATCTATACACCTCAAAATACTCACAGCTATTCAAGATTTATTATCAGCAGATCGACACTTTTTATATCAATAATCAGCTTAATTTTTTACAACAAATACGCAGTGGTCTAAGGTGAAGGTACTGACTTCTTGTATCCAGCCACCAGCTCCAGGTAGTTGGTAGGAGTGACATAGTTGTGCCTCTTCATCTCATTTAACATCTTCTTGCTGTAGTCTGCCACGGACCTGTGCATAATGGCAAACACCTTGGCTAGACTGGGCTTGAGCTTGTCCTGGCAATAGGTAAAGACTACATGTAAGCTAGCAGCATGGTATATACTTCATGGAAGCAGACACGAGTGATGTCTCTTGCAATTTAATATTGTACTTAGTGGTAAGTCAAAGCCTTGTTTCATTGCTAATATTAATAAAATTCCACAATAAGCATTAATGTTTTATATACTTTTTGTATAAAATAAGCAGTGAGTGCAACGTTCATAGGTGCAACTAGAAAGCATTCTTTTCTCAAACTTAGCATTTTCTCAATGAATTTGCCTTTTACCTAGACTACAAAATTGAAAATAATCTATATGTAAGACGTATGCATGAAATCTATCATGATATTAATGCATAATCACACTTTACATTATACCATACTGAAATCATGCAGAATGATCCCCAAAAAACCAATCTATTGTTACTTTGAGTTAAAGGACAAGACATCAGGCCTGTAGACAGAGGGAGAGGTTTAAGGGGGGTTTAGGAGAGCTGGAGGGAGGTCAGGGTATGGGGTCAAGGGGAAGGGTGGGGTCAAGGTTAGGGTGAGGGGGGTGCAGGGTATGGGGTCAAGGTGAAGGGTGGGGTCAAGGTTAGGGTGAGGGGGGTTCGAGGTATTGGGGGGAGAGAATAAAAAGACCCTTTTGGTTGAAAAGTCTCTGAATCTAAATTTTGCCTCGGTTTTATGCCAAACCTAAATTTGGGTCAACAAAAAAGGTAAAAAGATCTACCTTTTTAACAAAGGAACCCCCACATATAAATGGCTGGCTACAGGCTTGAACTATCCTCTCCACACTTCTAACCCTACTGTGTCAAACCCAGACCAGCTATTTTATCTTCAAATCTCTACAAAAGCGCTATCCACCACCTCTTAACCCCTGGTAATCAATACTCTAGCAATAGAATCTACATCAATACAGGAAGTAGTTCCAGTTAGTAGTAGTAATAAGCTTTAGTTGCTATATTAGTCTACATAGAATATAAAGAACACCCTACACCAGAGATAAATTACATCAGCAGTTATGCACTAAGAAAACAAGCAGTTATTTTTTTTTCAGTCAATAGTAAATATTGAAAATGTTGTATGCCACCAATATGTCAACATCTGTATAGAATGTCTGTATCTTCAGATAGACATTAAAATATTGAAGGTTTTCATTTTCAATAAATTTTCAACTGAAGAAAATAAGCTGCTCTATTCTTAACCCTTCACCGCTAAACATCACTCCACATCATGTTCTAAAAACATAACAACTGTCACAAACAACAGCACAAGTAAACAAGAATCATAAAACATATTCACTATGATATTCAAAATAGGTCAAATACATCATCCAAATTAATACACATGGAATCCTGATAATAGATCAGATTTGTTTTGAGCATTGTACATCACACAAACCATATTGAACCATCACAAAATATAGAACAAAACAATACTTTTTTTATAGAAACAAATCAGTTGAGACATGCATCATGCAGATTATAAACTGATTAAAATAACTTGTATTTTTGGTAAAAAACATGCTACCTAAACTCTACCTAATCCTATTCATTAGCATGCCACAGCAGGATTATACATAAATCTAGCATGCATACTATTCTGTCTGTTGGATCCTAGAGTAAAAATTCTATCTACAACTCAGAAAGATATTCACTGAGTTTCCCATCACAGGTGTATACATGATGATCTAAAATTTTAGGGTTTATTCCCAAAGATATCTCATAAGATTACCTCATAGTGAAACTAAAGTTAATTGAAATTTTACAAATGAACATTTTTCCCAAGAACATAAATGTAAATCAAGTTAGACAGAAATTCAGTGAACATCTTTATAAAATCTGAAAATATGTGATCTTTATATGAGTCCTATCTATCTACTGCACTATGATTAAAGAATGCAGCAACTCAATGCAGATTACATGCATTTCTGTAAAATATTTTTATTTGACTCACTCTTTTTTCCTGCAAAAGAGAGCAATGTGACAAGTGTGAATAAAGCTTGGAGACTACAACAAAGATGACAACAATGACATTTAACAACAACGACACTCAGCTGCAAAATATGTATACAGCAGACTTCTTTACAACTTTGACAACAAATATAGCGTGATTGTTAGTGCAACATTAACAATATTAATGTGAACGGCAACAACACGGTGAAATTATGCTAGATCTTTGTATTCAAACAAAACATTGATATTTTACAATAAGTGTGAGAGATTTAGGTGAAGTGATGCAACATTAATTTCATTTATTCTACAATATATATAAACATTTAAAGTAATGTGCTGCAACATGGTGGAATAATGTAACAAAACACTATGCAAGATGGTAAACAAAAAAAGTGTACCCTTCCCCAACCCCCCACATCCCACCTCTTCTACTTTATGGAAAAGTGAGTATGTCTTATGTGATCATCATATTATATTAATTCATACAACATAACCACTTTATTCCCAATTCTTCTCAAGTATTATCCCTGCCCCTGGGCCATCAAATCTGTACTGAGTCCCTTCAGATTCACACCAAGAACTGCTAGTTTCTTCATATACTAATCTCCATATTAATGGGGCCCTGTTCTTATAGGCAGGCAGATATGGAAATTAGACAATGAACAAGATGGCAAGTGGTGGATCTGAAACTCTCGGTAGAATAGAGAGAAAATGTATGATGAATTCCATGGTTCACTCACCCCTTCCTCTCCGCCCAGGTCCACCGTCTCAAGGTACTTGCCGGCCACCTCCAGCAGTGCGTCTAGCGGCCACTCACTGAACCAATCAATGGTGGTACAGTTTACAAAGGCTGGGTACATACGGATACGGTTCCTGTAAGATACAGATACTACTAGATAGGATTCTGTAGTAGACAAATGCACCAACAAAGTGTGATTTTAAGTGTTCCATAATGATCAACACCACATACTACCTGCTACAATGCAGTCAAGGCATCGTACCTGATTCAGTATCATTCACAGTACTGTATCATTCAGATATATATATATATATATATAATGCATACACCAGCAAATTAATGCCACAGAATCTTCAACTGCAGAAGATATCAAATGGTATCTTATTTTGAGAGGTGTGTATTGACTTTTGTACTATTAGAACAGTATTGTATCTTTGCATCCATATATCACAATGTGTCTGTGTGTGTGTGTGTTTTTATGTGTGCATGTGTGTAGATGCATTACCTGAAAGGCTCTCCCACTGGACTCATGCACAAAATCACATGCAGGTTAGCACGCACACGATCAATAAGGAATGCAAAGATGTTGGATGGAGTATCATCTATTCCTTCTTTCTTAGCTATGTCAGCCAGAGCAGTGCGCACCTGAAACAATTAGGGAAGTTTCATTTAAAAGACCTACAAAACCAACATAGATAATAGACATAAGCATCTGCCTAGCTAAGCACACTTAACAACATCATAGTCAGTAAGCACTTATTATATACCTCTATACATGTACATTGTTTATCTTTTACAGCATCATATACTGACCTCTAAACACATTATGTAATATCATGACAGCTGGAAACTGTTGATAAATATTTCAAGGAAGTGTAGAAAATTGTGTTGAATGGGTCCAAAGCACATTAAACAATGTTAAAAATTGGCATTTTTAATTAACTGTCAGACAGGGAACAAATCATTTTATTAAGCAAATTTTTCACAGTTGCCTGCCCAAATGTTAAGGCTGTTTTAAAAGTTTTCAGCATGTCTGAATATCTCGGCTTCCCTGGTAAAAAGGACTCTAACACTGACCTCCTCAAACTCATCAGGTTTGTAGAGATTGGGCACCTCTCCACTGCTGAGGATGTTGTTGATGTCCTCCAGGAAACCCTCCTCCACCACCTGTGTGTCTGTAAACAGGAACACAGTGGGCTTGTTCTCTACTCCTGCTTGCCAGTACAGGCGCTTCAAGTCTGGAAGAGTAAGTGAGGGTTCATACAGACAGAGATACAGGCAATTCCAGTTGTTTATGACTCTGAGAACAAGGTAAATTGAATCTTATGCTTATGACTCTCAATCTTTAATTTAGAATTAACCTAACAAATGGAACTTAAAAATGCCTAGGCTAGCACATTCTTGAGACAGTGTGCTGATAAATCACAAAACTGGCATTATTTTGAATAAAAAATGACCCCATTTCCCTCTTAAGTTCACCTGCAAAACTTACCATCCCTGAACTCCTGTTTTCTGTAGTGTTTAGACACTTCAATCTGGAATGTCTTGTATTCACAGATGCTGGCAGCCAGTCTAGACATACTCTGTCTTCCACTGCCTCCTATACCTATCAGTAACATGTTCCCCAGGGGCTGGCGGATCACACGCACTATCTTAGACACTGAAATATACAAATATATATGTTATACATCTATTTCATTCGTTTCTTATCAATTTATTGACACCTGTAAAATGTCCCTCTAAAAATATAAAATAATGCTTCTCTTGAACTCTTATAGCCTTTTACTATAGTTAATGATTTTCAAATTTCTGTTTCAATATCTCAAGTTCTCACTGACCATGTTCTATAGCATCTCTGAACAGCACCAGGTCCATGGGGACGACCCCTGGGGAGTTATTATACTCCTCCAACATCTCTGTCATGTGGTGCTTCAGACTTCCTATGTCTGCAATGTCCTCATATACATTGTCTGGGTTCATGTAATCACCTGGAGAAGTTTGTAATTTGAAAATAAGAGAAGTAGTACTTCTTGGCCATGGTAATAAACTTACTGGGTTCTTATAGTCACATGGAAAAGTTTTTAAATAAGAGCTGTGATTTATCACATAGCCCAAAATCTTGTGAATAAGCATAAAACCAAGTTTGATTAAGAGGGATTTTGAGGTGGGCGGGGTCAAATGTAATGGCAGACTAGTGAGAGAGTTACTTTTTTGGTAGAATGACTGATTAATATCTTTCTATAAAAACATAACGTTCTCCATAAAATCCAAGTGAAGACAAGAGAGGATTCCTCACAAAATATTGGTGGCTATTTTTTTGTAGAATGACCAATTAATATCTTTCCATAAATTACAAAGCATTCTCCATCAAAGAAAGGATTCCTCACCAAATATTGGAGGCTGTTTGCTGGGACATATCCCATGGAAAGTGGTGTCAAACAGTGTCCCAAGTTTGTCACTCAGCATGCCAATAAATGCCTCCATGTCAGACGTATCCACAAGACGGTCAGAGAATACCCTGGAATGACAACACCAATTATAAAATCTCAAACCTGTAACCATGGAGTAAAGATATGTCAATGGGTACATAAGTTAATATTAGTATTAGCAGGTTTAGCTATGGATGTCAACCTCACCTGAAGCACTCATGGATCCATAACCTAGTGATGGCAGCCTTAGTGTCATGGTAGTTCTTATTGGCTCTCAGCATGCCCTGGAAAACCTAGAAAAACAACAGATGACACTGTAATAATGTGCAGCAATCATCTTTTGTATGAAAAACATAAACACAAAGAACTGTTTAAATTTCTACACAAAAAATCAAAATTCAAAATATCTTATAGGAGTCCTATAGGTCACCTATAAGATTTTTTCTTAGGGGGATAAACATGGTGGGGGGGGGGGTTGAAGCAAACTTTTTCTCCATTACCTTGGAGATATCTCTCAGGTTGAACAGGTAGTGTATTTTGGTGGGAGTGGGCAGGAAGCGTCCAACAATGGCCTGGTACAGCTCCAGGGTGGCTTGAGTGACCACGTCTCCTATTGGCTTGACCTCCTCCTCAAAGTCTTGTAGCTTCTGGTTGATCATAGAGCCAAAGATACGCTTGATCTGGGAGTCCTAGCAAAACAGAAAACAAACAGTTTTTATCTTTTATCTGGGAGTCCTAGCAGAACACAAAACATACAGCTTTTGTCTTCATTCTGGGACATGATTTTCATCTAAAATAAATGTTTATCCTCTGCCTGACAAATTTCATCTATATCTACCCAATGTTGTCACAAAGCAAGGCATAAACAAATAATAGATGTCAGCACTAGACAAGACAGGAGCAACTTCCTACCTGTGGGAAGGTCATGTTGAGCAGATTGAACTTGCTCTGCAGTCTTGTGGAGATCTGTGTGCGGCCACCACCAGGGGGACCCATGGCAGTCAGCAAGAACATGTCCTACAAGTAAGAGAAGAGCATTAGTTATTTACCTGTTATATACTGAATGTCTCATTACTTATCTGTCCTACAAGGATGAGAACAGCATTAGTTATTTATCTGTAATACACTGAATGTCTCACTGTATATATCATTGATCTGAAATTATCATATCTGGTCCTCTGTGTCTGCAGATTAATCATACCATTTTTTTTTTTTTCTGTGTCTGCCTGTAGACGACATCGAAACAAAAAAAGGTTCACAAGCTTGGAACTTGCATTACAGGAGTAAATACGTAACTCTAGACATAAAACATTAAATTTTCATTGTTTGTGTTTTTGGTGCTTCACAAAAATAACTGCTATCAACAAAATATAAACCAGTATAACTGAAAAGGCAGTCAGTGTCTCTCACCTTGACAAACTTTACAGTCTGTTTCTGCCTGTCGTACCAGAACCCGTAGTCCAGCCACAACTTGATCAACTCCAGCGGTGGCTGGGAGCCAAACAGGTCCTTGGCAGGCATGTTAAGGTCATCCATGAAAGTCAGGAGTTTCTTCCCACCAATGGGGACGTAGACGCCTTTAGTCCGCTTCTCCACACGGCTCTCAATGATGTCCTGGACATTGTTGGAGGACGTCTGCAGAGAGAAATTATCTCTGTTTTTACAAAGTATTATGTGTACACAGTAATTAATATATATTTTCACAATCAATTTATCCCAGAAAGAAATTATCAGAGTCTGTGATCATAAAGTATGTATATACAATAAGCTTATTTACACAATCAAGTTAAAGTGGAGTACTCAAATAAGTTTTTAAAAGACCAATTCAAAGGATATTAATGACCTGTGATATCACCACACCTGAATGGAACAAAATAATTCTGCTAACAACAGCACGTTAAATATGGATAAGCAACACAGAGGCTTTACCTGGTCATAAATGCCAATTTACACCCTCAAATTAGCATTTCAGACCAGTTATAAAGCTATATAGTATGTCCTCACCTGTGCAGACATGTTAACAATCAGTACATTATACAGCTTGGGGTCCAGTTTGGCCAGGACACTTTGTACCACAGAGGTCTTCCCTGTCCCCACAGGTCCCACCAAGGTGACAGGGTGCTGTGCCTCTATCAGAGATGACACGATGAAGTTATAGCGGGCAGTGTCCACTGTGGGGACAATGATCTTGTAGAATGGTACGCTGGAATAGTGAGAAATTATAGTTTTTTATAGTTAAAGTATTTTTCCTTTTTCTCATGATGACATATTTGCTTTTATAACTTTGTTGTATTGAAAATTATCTTGTAGGTTTTACATGGCAATAGCTATATATATATATATAGAGAGAGAGAATTCAACTGAGTTCTACCAGACAACAGTTCAGCATTACCTTGGGTTATACTTCCATCCACTCCTCAGTCTCTCCTCCCAGTGGACCCAGGTCTTACTCTTAGGGTCCACAAAGTACTCATAGATGGAGTCCTTGTTGGGGAAGGTGCCCTCCATCTCACGGAAGTAGTTGTCAATCCTCTTACGCCCCTCTTCATCCACGCTGCCCATGATAGACCAGATCATACAGAACTGGAAGTATAGCTCTATCATCCTGACATAGTTCTCCTGGTCACTGGGATCACACTGGAAATATGGGAATGTTAAAGTCAATATTACATTGTTAATATCAAGATTGGAATTGCTAGTACAGCTCTATCATCCTGACATAGTTCTCCTGGTCACTGGGATCACACTGGAAAAATTGAAAATTTGAGGTCATCATTCCATTATCAATATCAGTCACACTGAAGGTCACAGACACAACTATTGCATGACTTTATCTGTTAAACCTAAAGATATGGTTTGTACTACCAACTTCATATCCTACACATTTTCTTCCTTTTGTTTCCAATCACATGCTCAAATACTCCAGTTAAACAAGTCCTCTTGTTTTCCAACATCTCCTTAGTCTACTTACCCCAAGTTCTGGTTTGGCCATACAATCAAACAGCTTGCATAGTGAAATCACTCCATTCAGCTCAGCAATGGGGATCAGCTCCTTACACTGCTGTTTCTTAAATTCCATGATCTTGACAATGTACTTCTCAAACAGTCTCTTCAGTTCCTCCACCATTGTTTTGTCTGGTTTCTTATCCAGCCAGGAGTCAACATAAGGTCTCCAGCCCAGGTCTACATAGTCATAGTACACCATGCCACACCTTGACACAGTGGCTGGGGAGGCTACAGACAGGTCAGCCACCTCAAACAGCAGTGACACCTATAGGAGAGGAAAAGCACTAGTATGAATAGAGGTCAATGATAATTAACTTCACGTAGAAAATGGTTTTGTGTTAAGATGCATAACAATGGAGTCCATTCAAGGCTTCATATAGCCAGCAATTTCATAGGGAAGTTCTTTTTTTCTGAAAAAGAGTTGACCTTTTTACCCTCTTAATTAACCCAATATGAGAAATTGCATAGAACCAAGATCAAATTTCAATTCACATTGGATGTTTTCCTGCTTTCCTTTGTATTTCCCCCTGCCCTTCTTTCTCAACCTAAAGGCCTTCCTTTTGTAACTTATATATAATATATTACAAGAATACTCAAAAAGCAAAAGTTATGTCATAGAGTTAATTATCTGACCTGTTCTGGCATTCCAATTCGCTCTCCATTGATTAGGGTGAGAATCTTGTTGTCATCCATCACAGAGTTCATGCTCTCAATCCACAGTGTGTCCACAGGACCATCAAACAGAATCCACTTCTCCTCTGGCTTCTCATCTAACAGTGAAGGAACAACAGGACATATTAGACTCTTTTAAACCTTACACTTGATGTGCTCTGATATGACTGCTGTATTCTTATTATTATCACTACTGGATTCGTCTATGTACGGTAATGACTTGACATCTTATATTGTATAATAGTGCGCACACTCGCACTCACACACACACACACACACACACACACACACACACACACACACACACACACACACACACACACACACACACACACACACACACACAGAGTATATCCCTGTACCTGCACAAGTTGTCCTCATCACACTAGAGAGCACACCATCCGCCCACTCATTGGTGTTCAGGTCAAACTCTCCGTACAGCTCTCCTAGCGACACAGCCTTGGGGTTGATGGGGAATTCCTGGAATGATATGTGAGATAACAGGTTGAGTATCTTTCTGTATTCAACTGATAAATTCCATCCAAATTTTTTTATACATCAGACACAATGGTACTATTTGTGTCATACTATTCATATACAGAAATGTTCAATGAACCTAGTCAATTTGCCTTTTCAGTTTGCAACTTAGTTTTATCATCAGTACCCTACACACACACTGCTTGCTGACACCATAAACCTAACACTCTAACTATTACCATATTAAACCCATGTCACACCCAGCACACTCAGTCACACCTAACACACTCACCTTCACCATATTAAATCCATGTCACACCCAGCACACTCAATCACACCTAACACACTCACCTTCACCATATTAAATGCAGGGTCTCCAGCTTTGTGCAGTCTCCCCATGGCTGCCTGCAGGACTCTCCACGTCACAGACTTCCCAGACAGCGTCTTCCCAACTATCATGACAGAGTGACGTGAGTTCTTGGTCTCGTAGAGCTGGATCACCTTGGTGATGGTGTTAGGAATAGTCTGGAGACCAAAGGCACGCAGCTCCTCCTCTATGGCAGTCTTCATCTGATGAAGGGAGAGGAGATTAGTCTTTTTTCAATCTTTTACTTCTTTATAAATCCAAAGTGGACACAATCCTAAGAACACTTTCCTGATCGAGTCTACTGAGAAGACCAAGCACTTTTTTTGGTGAATCTAAGTCAAGTCTGGCATTTTATAACAGACTTCAATCAAAACAATGTGCTCTTCCTCTTTTTTTTAAATCTTACACATAAAAAAGATGCTTTAATATAATATTCAGCATGCCAGCTGTCTGGTCATGTCAGCTAGGCCAATTCTGTGATACCAAAATACTGTCACAGCATTCATCAAGCCTCAGATGAGCTACAGGAGGTCCTGTGTCACATTACCTTGGAGTAATCAATGGTTGGCAGGTCTACACCAGGAAACAGGTCAGACACAATGCCATTGAACAGAGGCAAGTCTACAGCTGTCATCTTGGCCACATTCATGTCCTTCATAGACAGCAACAGAAGCTGGAAACACAATTACAACCTCCCTTTAAAAATATCACAAAAATACAGCACTTCATTATATATTTGATATGAAACATATGGTAATTTGAAATACATCATACTCAATGGCAAAGTGGTATGAACATTCTTGAAAGTTTGAGAGATTTGTATATGTTGGACATATTAATATTTCCTGGTGTACATTTGAGACATGTATTTGACAAAGGCTCCATAAGGCATACCAGGATTCTTTTAAACTTAGCACTGTTTATAGAACTTAATCTATGCACATAGATGGCCTTGACCTCAGCAAATGACCTTGACACATATTCATGACCTTCTACTTTGACCTTACCTCTTCATCAGGCATGTTGGGGTTAGATCTCTTCTTTCTCCCAGCATATCTCAGCACAGAGACCAGAGCTCTGAGACCAAAGTCATAGTGGTCCTGCTTGGACAGCTGCTGAACTGCCAAACTATACAGAGTGAACACCTTCTTAGCCAGCACCTGTAGGGAACAGAAATAAGGGGAACATGTATAGGAAACATCCAAACTTAAACTATAGAAATATGTTGGACAGTTAGACTGTACAGAGACAGAGACCTGTGAGGAAGTAGATTTATTTATTTGTTCATTTATTTACTTTTTTATTTACATATTTTGTCATAATTTATCATTATCATTTTTTATAAGTTTAGCACATCTGCACAATAATATAATATAACCTGTATTCACAGTACATTAAGGAAGGTTATCACAAATAAATTATCCATTTCTATTGATGACCTTTCAATACTTGGATCACTCTGTCACTTTTAACCCAGTATATTACCTTGGTGTTGTTAAATCCCTCTCCAAACAGTGTGATCTCAGCAATGAGGTTGGAGTCAGGGACTACCATAGAGATGGGCCGGAACATGGATTTCAAATTGTCTGGTAGCTCTGTACGACCAGCATAACCTGGAGACAGAAGTGGAGAATTAATAAATCACTTTCAAGTTTATGGTACCTTACTGAATTTCATAATTTCATTAACAGCTTTGATCTAAATATTTGGATCTTTGAGAAAGTTGAGAAAAGTTATTCTGAATGTTTTTTCATTAAAATAAATGTTTGTGGTTTCCAAAACAAGTATCTTATGAAGTGCTTCTGACATTATTTGCCACATTAAGAACAAATCACTTTCAGTCAGTGTTAAGACAGCAGTTTCCCTACCTGGATTCATGGTAATAAAGATGCCACAAGACCACTGCAGGTTGATTTCTCTCCCCTCAAACACAAACCTCCTGGAGGCCGCGGCAAGGGCGGACAAGATGGAGAGAATCTGTTGCGCCACCACTGACAACACCTCGATGTTGATACGGTTGAACTCATCAAAACAGCCCCAGGCTCCAGTCTGTGAAGGTAAATAAATGTGGCATATACAGCATAGGTCAATAATACTCATAGACCTGATCAAAATATGGACAGATTGTGAAATACATATACAAAGACAATGTTTTTTCTGATAAGTCTATTACTTGTAGTCCAGACCCTGGGAGCAGTTAATTACAAACTATACCTGAGCTAATCCAGAGAACATCCTCCCCATAGACTTGTAATCCAGGCCCTCTGAGCAGTTCACAACGATGACGTAGTTTCCCAGGGATTTGCCCAAATCCTTGGTGGTCTCAGTCTTTCCTGTCCCTGCAGGCCCCTTGGGACTACCTCCTCTGTGTAAGTGGAGGGCAGTGGTCAAGGTCATGTAACATCTAAAAATAAAAAGTAGGTCATTCAAAGTAGGTATAATAATAATAATAATAATAATAATAATAATAATAAACTTTATTTAAAGAGGGTAAAACATGTTAAATGCACACACTTATCTTACACATGGCCCTCAAAGATTGACCAGAATCAAAAGCAAGTTATGAGACAGATGCACAATTCAGACATACACAGATTAACAGGATTGAGAAGATGGTACGACCTCAGAAAATATCATTATTACATTAGTTAATGTAGCTGTACTATGTGTATCATGTGTATTTATACCTGTCTGTCAGTGGTGTGATGACCAGACGTCCAGAGTTGCCAAGGTACTCGTATCCATACTGAAAACTGGTATTGGTCTGTCTCACTACACAGTCATCTATCACATCCTAGAGATAGATATAGAATGAATGCGTCAGGATGTGAACATACTCCCAAGACAAATCAAACTACATTATTAACATCTAATGTTTGGAGGTGAAAGATCTGACTGACCATTTTTACAGTTCACATATACATGGTACTTATGATGGAAAAATAAAGAGGCCACTTAAATCTTATTTAACAACAAGCCCTGTATTTTGGCTACGTCAGTCTCTCACAAAATCCTCACCTTCTCCCAGTAAAGCCTGAGCTGACTGAGCCACTCAAATGCTGTGACATCATTGACGCCTCTCTTGATCAGCTGCTCTATGATGTCACGCTGATGGACCTCAATGGTTACCAAGGCAACAATCTTTAGACGCTGGATCTTGGTGAGGTTGCCACGGATGGCTTCTGAGAACTTGGACAGCATGGAGACCTGGGGACATTAAAACATTGGACATGTTCTCATTGTAGGCCATTTTCATGCTATGATTTTGTTAATAATCTTGAACCAAGGAATGCCCCTTTTAAATTAATAAAAACTTTGCATTATTTTTTAATACATTTTATTCCCATGGCTTTCATATTATATTGCCTTTCTTCTTCTTTGCACATCATAAATATTTGATATTCTGTTTCCATTAATTTAAAACACAAATTTGCTCTAAGTTACAAAATCAATGTATACACACCTGTTTCTTCTTCAGGCTCTTCAAAGCCTTCTTATCGCCTCTCTCTTTAGAGGTGGCCAGAGCTTTAGTCACGTCCTGTGTCCACTGCATCTGACTGGACGTAATACACATCTGTCCACACCACTCTCGCACCCACTTGTCTCTCTTACTCAGACTCTTCTTCAGCGCCGCGCGACACTGCTTCAGCACGTCCTTGAGGGTGGTCCGCATGGTTCTCTCTATGTCACATAGCCAGGCCTGGGAAATAATACCAGAGGTGATAAGACATGGGCAGTATGTAAGACCAGGCTTCAAATAGTTGAAGATAGTAGAAAAAATATTCATTGATTATTATTAAGCAAGGATTACATATTAAGTAGAAGTTCATATATATTTACAAACAGAAGAAAAAAATGTAATACCGGTAGCTCTGATAGAAATTTGTAAAAATATGATAGAGAGTTTGATAATAATGCTAATATCATTTCCAAGAATGTTATTATGTGTTGACCTCACCTCTACTGGACCGTCCAGCAGCACATGTACAGGTGTCCCAGAGTGAACAAACTCTATATACTCTCCGTCAGCAGAGCTCATACCAGCCGCCTCCCACTTCTGTGTGATACCAGTCTGAAATGATAGATAATATAGATGAGACACAAATGCAGTACTATCTGTGTAAACTAAACAATCTTGAAATGCAAAACCTCATAAAATCATTGAAAACATAATATCATATAATACTTAAATTGTTTATTACAAACAGTTTTACAGCTGATAATATTATAAGAATGTACACTGGTTTTTATAGTAGCAAAATTTGTATTACAATCAACTGGTAGAACTTCTGTCAAATTCAATTATCCTTTTCTCAGACAAATATAATACCTGTGACAAATACTTAACATTCTGGAATGAATATAAACCTCTAACATCTCTACTTCACCCCTACCAAAAAATATATCCCCCATCCCCCACCCCTGACCATTCCTCAAGTACCCTACCTTTCCCATCTTGAGTTTATTAATGTTATCAAAGCACTTCTTCAGGTGTGGCTGGACGGCTTCAGGGTTCTTAGACTGGCCCAGGATTTCCAGGAGGTCATCATTAGAGATGAAGTAAAACCTGGGGAAGATCTGTCTCTTGGTCTCCAGGTACATGTCCAGAGACTTCTGGATCTCCTCCAGCTTGTTGTTCATCTGGGTCAGTCTCTCCAGCNAATGATATACTAACTTTGTATTGCTAAATTTTTTCTTTATTCAGTGTGGCTGTTGCAGTAAATCTTTGTTTCTCATTCAAATATGCAAAAAAAAAAAAAATAGTTAAAAAATGTGCCATATAACTATAAATATATTTATATATATTCAGTGTAATATGTATGAGCTGTGCCTCACCTCCAAGTACATCCACTGTCTCTGTACAGTCAACAACATCTCTACTGTCTCCATGATCAGTGACAGCGTCCTTTCCCACCTGTCCACGTCCTGCTCAAATGCCTTCACAAACCTGGATGCCTTCATGGTGGACAGCTGAACCTGGCCATCCTCCAGGAACTGGAACACCTCCTCAGTGGACCTGTGAGAAAGAGAGAGGAGGGAGAATAATGAAATTATGCCCCGCCCTTCTTGTTTCAAAAATGCTCTGAACACTGATTAGGAAGGCTTATTCCATTTTTATTCCATTTTAATTAAAAGACAATATGCCATTTTACATGAAGCAATCTAATAGAATTATTTTCGGAAAGCTGACATAAAATGCATATTTTGTTTTATTTTAGTTTACAGGCTAAAGTGTGTGCTACTTTGATATCAATCTTACTCAAAGAAATCTTTGATTATTTTTTTTTCTTTTATTATTATTATATTTAATTGTTAATCTTCTAAGACCTGGTGAACACTGACCTCAGTTTGAAGTGACCTTTGTCCTTGTAAGGTCCAATGTCCAGCTCGGTGATTTCCCAGGTCTCACTGATCTTCTGTAGGGCCACCTCTATGGCCAGTTCTTTCGTGGCAGCGCCAGAGATATCATTGATCTGCTCACTGTACTGGTCAAAGCCATACTCGATGATCTTCTCCAGGGTGAAATCATCTGACTCGGGGTCAAAACTTCTCTGCATGTCTTCCTGTAGGGAAAATATATAGAAAATGATCTGTGAATGCAAATTCACTGCTTTCTTCAGGCCCCCGTTTCCCAAAAAAAAACTTAAGTCGGTTTCTGTTATTCTGAACTGCAATGAAGATATTGATTTTTCCTCTGTATATTCTACTGCCACTGCAGTGTGTGTGTGTGTGTGTGTATGTTGTGTGTGGGTGCATGTGTGCACTATGCATGCCTATGTGTGGTACATGTATGTATGTGTGTGCCTGCAAGCATGTGTGTATGCTCATGCTTGTATGCACACACATGCTTACATACGTACACATGACACACAAATGCATGCGCGCGTGCACACACACACAAACACACACACACACACAATCCTGTGCAGCCTTACCCTGATCTGTGTCCAATGTCTGGGTCTCATAGCTTTATTCTTCAGGTCACTGATCAGAGGCATGGTACGCCTAAACTGGTCCACTTTATTCTTACTCTGTTCCACAATCTCCCAGCTCTTGTCCTTCAGTTCACGTGACAGCTTAGACAGCTTCTTGAACAGCACCTGGGGGGATGATAATAATAATAATAATAATGATAATAATAATAATAATAAGCCAGCAATTTCAAAGGAGGGGTTCTTTTTCTGAAAAAGTGGACCTTTTACCATAAAATCCCCATGTACCTAGATCAAATTTTACCCAGAGCGGACCTTTTCCAAACAAAAGGGGCGGTTCTTTTGAACCCCCCAAACTCCCCCTGGCTATGGGCCTGAATATGAACTGCTCTAACGGAGCACATTCAATTATTAAGAAAAGTAAGCTTTAAAATAATAAAAAAAATTTAAACTTTTCCAAACTGTAGTGTCTTATAGCACTCCTGAATTTTTTGTTAAATTACAAAAGAAGAAAAAAAGGATCACATGTCCACTTACCTGACACTGATCTTCCATTTCTGTTGTTTGTAGTCCAGAGAACTTCCCCTGTTTCCACTGGTCCCAGTGTTCTTCCCATTCCTTAGTAATCTCCCACACTGTCTCTATACTCTCTATATCCTAGAATAGAACACATGATATTGTTCCAAAACACAGACAATAATAAACGTTTTCAAAGATTTTTATGTTTTTGTCAGAAAGAACCCCATATACTGCAAAAAGTTACAGATATTGAAAGGAAGCTTAAACAGCATTAAAAATCAAACACATTAAATGCAAAACACTCCCATATACAGACAGACAAACAAACACTGTACCAACACACACACATACATACATACAGGTAGTAAACCATACCTTCTCCAGTACTCCAATATCCTTCGATGGCGGCTGATCAATCTTGAAGATCCCAAGTCCTCGCCGCAGTTGTTGTTCCTGCTCCTTGAAGTTGTTAACCTGAGCCTTGATCTCAGCCACCTGCACCAGCGCTGCCTCAGTGCCAAGACTGCCACTGAACGGCCCGTTCTTGCTGAAGTCTGACAGCAGTGCTGCCACCTGTTTCTTGAACTCCTCCGCCTGCGCCAGAAGTCCCGTCTTGAATTTCTCCTGCAAGCACCAATGATCTCCTTCTTGAGTACATGTTTTATTATTTTTTCATTTATCTTTTTTCAATATAAACTGAATATTAGGACTTCAAAACTATGACAAAAGTCATTGGAATATGTATAATGAGCCCTGACTTCTTTCGTTTATAAATAATAAGGGCACTGCTAAGTAGGTTACCTTATTTTTCTTCAGCATTGCATCAGCATCTATCAGAGTCTGCTGGAATTCCACCCACTTGTTAGGAAGTTCATCTAACATAGCTGTCGTCTACAACAAAACATAGCACATCAGTTTGCATACACAAGTGGTATAATCCCTTTGTTTTTCAATAGGATCACACATTTTAATGCAATTTTACCTACTTAACTATTCTTTGCATAACATAAATTAAACAATACTGCCAGTAACAGAAAAGATGTAAACCTGATTGAAGATCTATTTTGAAAACAATACAGCAAGTCTTTAAACATTGTACAACTTCAAACTTAGGGTTGCCTATTTACTGAGTATACTATAACAGTTTGAATAATATTTTTCAAGACTGACACCATTAACTTAATGTTAAGCTTCCCATCAATCCAATATGCCCATTTAGTCAAATAGCTTATCTATGTGCTGCCATCTGCAGAACAAGATAAGCCCAATCCCTTACCTCCTCTGGCACTGGCACCTCATACTTGGTCAAGATGGCAAACTGGTCATAGAGAGGGGCAAACTTGGCCTCAACACTGCTCAGGTCACTGTTCAGAGTCTCCCACAGGGTCAGGGTATCGGCCAGCTCATCCAGGGTCTGGGGGGGTTTGCTTACCCTGGGGAAATATAGGGTATGCTTTATATCTTAACACATTGATCAGCTTAAAATAGAATTATTTCATCCATAAATAAAGAAAAATCATATTACATTTTACCAATTCAGCTGCATATCTTGACTAATTTATCATCTTGAAAAATAATTATTTCATTCCCAAATAGAAAATCATCATTACAAAATTACTTGATCTAAAAGATGACATACTGCAGCCAAATAATAGTGTCTACATTGTGACTTCTTTGTCATCTGCCAATCAAGTTTAGTTTAACACTACAGTCAACCTACAGGTAACAGCTGGAACTATTGCTAACAGTTTTGACTTATATCAATGAAATAAAAATAAAAACCACAAATATTCAGTCAGTACAAACTCACTTTGCCCCGTTATCCTGCAGGAAGCTGTGCAGCTCGTTCAGTTTGGAGGTAGCGATATCCTTGAGCAGCGTTGTGAACTTGTTCTGCCACTCTTGGCAGTGACTGAGGATAGAATACTTGAGAGGAGAACAGTCTAACAGAACAAACTGGATGTTTAGGATGGTCTCCTGGGTCTGAACATTGTTAGCTACCTCTGTGTATCTGGAAATATAGAGTTATTATATAGTGTAATATGCTGATAACAATTAGATAGGTAGATATAGGAGAACAAACTGGATGTTTAAGATGGTCTCCTGGGTCTGGACATTGTTAGCTACCTCTGTGTATCTGAAAATGTGGAGTATAGTATGCGTAATGCACTTAGTCAAATACTTTGTAATAAAAGTCATCATTCCTGTTTATATTTAATTATATAACATTTAGTTGTATTACAAAACTATTTTCCTCCTCCAATGAGATTAAGTATTTTTGGTTCCATTAGTTTGTTTGTCTGTTCAGGCATTATGCAAAAAGTTATGGACAGATTTTGATGAAATTTTTTTAGGATAGTTCACAAATGGGCCAAGGAACAAATGGTTATGTTTCTGTTAACACATTCGACTTGAGTAAAAAGTAGTTTTACCAAAAGGCAATACAGCAGTAAAAAACACACATGTACCTTTCAATATCAGCGTGGAAAGAGGAGACCTGTGGGTTCAGTTTCTGGTATCTCCTGATGAAGGCGTCCTTGTTGATCTCCCAGATCTCGCGGTAGTTGTCCCAGGTGGTCAGGTACTCCTGGAGACTGGTGGCATTGGTCGCCATTCCTGTCTTGATGGCGTTCTGGATCTTCCTGATCTCCTCGTCTCTGGCCACAACATCATGGATGGGCTGGAAATAATAATAATAATAATAATAATTATAATAGTAATAATATCTGGGTGTAACCTCACCGCATAATTTGAAACAAAAACCCTGCTGTTATCATGTAAGACAGAAATATAGTCTTTGTTTTCTTGCTTTAAACTATGAATTTCAGAAGTAAATGTGTAAAACAAATGAAAATGACATACATCTTTGGTAGATTTTTTCTTAGTGAGCAGGTCTGGCAGCCTGCGTATACTGGAGATAGTCTTAGTCAGGTGGGACCCTATGGCTGTCACGATGAACGCCAGCTGCTTCAAAGTGGGGTTAAACTCAACCTGATATAAGGAAAGAAACATTTTTACAAAACACTATATAAATATTTATATTTCATACTTTACAATGAACATTTCTTTTCTGTTTTTCAAATGTTATTATTTTAAAGGCACTGCTATGTAAAGAATTTCCCTCTAAGACCTGTGTACCCATATTTTGATATTCTTAATAATATTATGTTAAAATCTTCCATGAAAATTAAATTGTAGCAATTTAAGATTTTGTAAATTTCAACTGTTAGCTTCAGTATTAAAATAAAAGCACATGTATGCTAATTACATTTTATCAGTTTCCATAGCAACGCCGTGTATTTTTTGTATATTTGATTAGTTTCCATGACAACACTCACCTTGTCTCCTTCCAACACCACCTTCACCTTGAACAGCGGGTTGGGGGCAGTCTTGCCGTCTCCATTGATGGCCCTGGACAGCTCCTGTAGTGACCACTTCACATTCAGTCTGAACGCCTCCTCACACATTCTGTCCATCTTCTCAGTGTACCTGTGCCAGTGCTGCTGGACCTGGAGATCACAATGAAAACATATAGGTCAGTATAGAGGATATTATATTGTCCACAATATATCCCAATACTACTTACTTAACAGCATTTAATGTTCACCTGAATAGATATGTTTGATAATAATTCTGCACGGTCTCTCTCTCTCTCTCTCCATACAATATACGTACCTCCCCACCATCTCCTCTGAATACTTCATATGTACTCTTCATTGTCCTGACAATCTCAGCATGGATTCCTTCCAACTTAACCTTCACACTGGCACGGTGCTTCTCCTGTAGAGCATATTTATAAATTTAAACACTATCATTACTATGCATAAAACTTAATATGACATTTTTGCAACTCATTTCTTTTCTCCAGGTGTAAGGTGAAAACAACTCTTATGTAATATCTGTTAGAAGACTATAATTAAAGGTACATTCAATTTAAATTTAATCAAACTCAATACTGGAATAAATTCCTTTACAATAAGATGGAGGATATCCATCTGGAATTCTAGCAACAAAAATGTTAAAATTGCTATGACTAAGACTGCCAAAAGGTTCCTTAATTACCTGATCTTCATCAAACTGCATGTCCTCATAGATCTTCTTGCCGTCTATCTTGAGCAGCAGGAGTTCACTGATCCTCTTACAGCTACTGGAGATGTTCATGTTGGCTCCCTTGTAGTCATCTACTATAGCTTGAACCTGAGATTGGGGAAGTTAGAACACTGATGAGTACATATTTTATATTTCTTTTTTTTTCTTTCTTTTTCAAAAAGTAATATTTTTTAAGACTTTCATAGTCAACCTGATATCTTGATTGTTCACTGACATCACTGGGTGATGTCTGTGTCCCAAGAGACCTATCATAAAATCTAGCACTTTTGTGACAAAAGAACATTTGGTTCCAATTCATAAAGAAGTGTTTTTCCTCTCTTACCTTGCTGGCCTGGACTCTGCACTCTCCTATGAAGTAATCTGACACCCCCTTGGATGCCCAGGTCAGCTTGGTAAGACCAGGGTGAATCTTCTTATCAAGATTCTTAATTCTTTCCTTGAACAAACTTCTCTCTTCTGGAGACAGTGCTGCTATGATTCTGAAAAATAAAAGAAAGATGTGACTTATAAACTAAAATATTTAATTTAGGACGTTCATATCCTTTAACCCTCATACCAAGCAATGATAAAGTTTTTTAAATAAACAATGTTCCTAGTCATTTACTTTTCAAAAATCATTTTTAATAGACACATGGCACAATTTTTTTTCCAATAAAATTCCACCTCTCAATTTTTTTACAGTAACCCTGAAATACTCTGTAAAAAATTAAATTACACAATCATAAGCTTTAAACTAGTCAAATGACACCATATTTACCTGTTGTAGTCTCTGACAACCAGAAGTACATTTTCTCTGAGAATTCTCAGCTCTTCTTTCTTACTGCAGACATCACTGCAGTAATGTGGGATCTCAAACAGCAGCCGTTCCCAGTAATGTGTTTCCTGGAACAGCTTCAGGAGGGACCTGCAAGTGTGACAGTGTGATATCCTTGCACATGTGATAATTATTATCTTAAGATAATTGAGCAGTTAGAGTAAAATATTTATGTACTGTTGAAAATCCCTTTCACGGTCTATCTTCTCTATCCCTTTATTTTTTCTTTTTTTTTTCAAAAATAAGAATCAATCAGTAATTTAAATACTTTACATTCATCTAATAGTCAAGATTTTCTAGATAGATCCATCAAGTCAGCATTTAGAGGTTTGTACTGCAAAAAAATAACAAAATAATGATAATTTTGTGCCCCATACCTGTCAAAATTGACATCTATCATGGGCGGCCTCTCCAGACTGCGGGCCATCAGAGGAATCTCCAGTAACTTGGACGGCTCCTGAAATAGATGATAAAATCAAGTTAGATTTTTTACATCTCTCTCTCTCATTCCCTCCCTTAATACCTTCCTGATAAAGACACCAAAACAGCAAATAGCTGCTGCTACTGTGCTTTATAACTTAGAGCCTATAATTCTAACATTTTTCCTATACACATAATAATCAGTTGTCTCTGAGGTCTACCTATTACGTACCCTGTCTATAGTCTGACTCCATTCATTGAAAGTCTTCCTAATGAAGTCGTCTAGTGCAGCACAGAGTTGCTGATACTGAGCCCTGGCCTCGTCTCCAGCACCTGCATGGGGGAGGAAGTGGGCACGGTCCAAGATCTGAAACAGTGAAGAATGAGGTACTGTATTGATAAGTAATTTTTTAGCATTTTGGTGACAGCAGCTGGATTTTGTCTCTCTATTTTGATTGCACAGTGTGGTATATTGCACTGTATGGTATAATAACTCAACATCATGGTGGCAGCGTGTGGGATAACGGGACAATGACTCACCATCATAGATCTCTCTATCCTCTTCTTGAGTTGTCTGGCCCAGTGCCCCTGTCCTGCATATTTAGGGTGGCCCAGAGGCAAGGGGATGGCTGTGGACTTCTGCATCATTTCCTTCTTCACAGCATTCAACTCATCATTGAACAGACCATACACATCCACTGTCTTCTTGTCCAGGCTTCTTCTGATGGCCTGCAGATAGTGGGAATCAAGTATATGAGTTATATTCATTCAGGCTGCATATCTTGGTTCTGTATATTATGCTTTTTAACACATTTCAATGCACAGAGAACAAACCATGGATTTTTTTAATATTTAAAGGTTTTTAATGAATTGATACAAATTCATTCTATTCATTTTAACACAGTAAAGCTGATGGGCTTTACATTTGCTTCAATAAAATCAATAAGCAACATCTATAACAAATGCAAGCATGCCATATGTCACAAGCAAGTTCATATGCAAGTGCCAAAATCTGCAATTCTATAAATAAGCAATTTCAGTTCAATTTTACCATCTTGCCTTTATAATCCATACAAAGTAAAGGAAGGGGGAATTGTGATGCTGTGAGGGCACTTTGTATGCTAAAAGATGTGTGAAAGGGATTTTTTGTGATAAAAAATAACATGAAGTGTTTTTTTTTTTTATTTTTTTATTCTATTTACATTTTAAAACAAGAATTGTTGCAGTGCTTGGGATATATAAAATGGGATTTTATGAAAAAACAATGGGGCCTTGAACAAACTCATTTCACAAAATAAGGCTAAAATTGCATGATGTGTTTCTAAATTACAGGGAAAATATGTTAAATAATCAATATATGTAGAGAATCTGAACAGAAATACTTGAAAATACAGTGCATGCTAGAGGGAAAAAAAGGCAAAGTATCAGTCATCAACATCAATAATACCGCTCGGTCTCTCTCTGGTCGCAGTTTTGAATCCTGATCAGGCTGAAAACAAACCAATTCATAGACACAAAATACAACACTACAGGGCTATGTTAGAATTCTAACTCTACTGAAGATAACTACTTTGACACAAGAACTCTAGTCTAAAACTTCACACAGACTTGTTAATAAGTTATTTGTACACTACTGTCACAATTCAGAGAATATTATCACTAAAAGAAAGACTACATCTAATGGTTGTTTGAACAGCACAGTTATTGAGCAGAAAAAACAATAAACTGTTCTTTCAGTCAGAAATGATATATATTTATGTAACAAAACAATAAGCATGTGTTAATGTGAGAGGCACCCACCATTCTAGACAACAGTTTTTAGTAGTGTTATGACATTCCCTTGCCATGCTATGTTATAAAGCAGAAAGCTTACACTACATACTAGTTGTTTAGTAAGCTACAATACTGTCCCAATACACAACAGCCATCACTTCTTTGCCCACATTCTCAGATATTAACACCATCCCTGTCTCTCACAGCCTAATCTAAGTCCTATCACACATATCACAGGTCATATTTCTGACTCTTTACCTCTCTAGATGACAGATGCATGAAGACGTCCAGGAGCTCCACACCCTGCTCCACCGTGGTGGCTGTCTCGAAGGCTGACGTGATCACATTCTGCATCATCACCTCCAGGTCCTTGATACCAGCACGGAATCTGCACGTAAAAATAATACCATATAAAACAATATGAATACAGTATAAATATGCAACAGAAATAATATGGATACTATACAAAACAATATGAATACATTATAAACAAGGTCCAGAACTAATACGGATACCAAATGAAGCAATATGAACAAAGTATAAATCTGAAATTAAAACATGGACATCATGTAAAACAATTGCTAGAGCACCTGAAAGGATTTGAATCTGCAACTTCAGAAGACAAATGACCTCACATGTTCTTAACTCACCTGTTGTAGTCATCATGCCAGGAAGTGGCCTTCACATCCAAGATGGTTTTCTTGACACTCCTCAAATAGTTCAGATTCTTCTCAAAAGCATTCTCTATCTCCAGCAGGCTCCGTGCTATCTCGGGTCCTTTCTGACCCGCGAACAGTGGCATCTCTGTCTTGTTGCCATCCTCTCGTCTGGCAAAGTGGATCTGGCACTCACAGACCTAGACAGAAACAGACATGAGTAGTCACATTTCATATCTCATAGTTCTGAACAGGTTTTCAAGATAATTTGTTTTTAATGTAGTAGTTTACGAGAACTTCAATCTGTGCAAAAATTTTTTGGTGATTAGCCCTTTAGGAAATCAAGGTCTAAAAGTAGTCTAGTGTCATATAAAATTTAATCTTTATTTACTAGCCCAGCATCTCTTTGAGTGGGCAATTGTCTCAAACTGTAATTGATTTAAAAGAAAGACATTTCATTCTCTCAAGAACTGTCATACTTGGTTTCACCTCATACAAATCAATGACCAAAACTCTATTTGTTTTGCCACAATATTTTAGTCGGATGTGTTGATAAAAAATGAAAGTGAAAGTGAACTGTCACTGTCTCCTACCTCTAAGAGATCCTTGCATCTCTGGATGAAAGCATCCACCTGGGCAAAGATGCCACTCTTATCCAGCACCCAGCCTGAGGGGGAAAACTTGTGGTGGAGCTTGGCAGTCTGGAGAGGAAAATTAAGGCAAAAATAAATAAATAAATAAGATACATGATAACAGGACTTGAAGACTAGTTTTTATTTCAGAAATGCTGTAAATGAATAACATCAAACAGGGTTCAAATATCTTATCATTCAAGGGTATTTAAATTCAATTTACTATAGAAACGTAAAAATTTGTGCACATTTATCAAGTCTTGTGAATGTACAAATGTCACTGACAAATAAGGTCTCTCTCTTAAAGATTTTTCAACAGGAATGGTATTTCTGATTTCAATATTTGTTACTTATTTCAAATTCACTCATTAAAAAAAATCCAGTTTTTCTGCCTTCATCTATTCACTTATCATTTATTTAATCAAATTAAATTTCCTTTTTTTTTCAAAAAGCCTAACCATAGCCCACCTTGTTATAAATGTCTTTCCACTGCTCACAGCACTCAATGCACTCATTCAGGCTCTTCATACTGGACTGTACATAGCCATCAAATATCTTGTCCAGAGAAATCTCCTTACAACAGCGACGGATGATCTCATTACTCAGCTGAAATATTAAATAACGACAGATATGCTGAATTCAGTACTCAACTACCATTACTTACTAGTACGTGGTGAAAATTGTAAAAAACTGAAAATCCTGAAAATTTTGCAGAAGGCCACAGTGGGTCCAGAGCCCCCAATGAAGATCCAGAAATCCAAAAACTTTCACACATGTTACACAGGGCACAGACATTGTTGGTTCAGTCTACAGCAGCATATAGTGAGGCCAAATTACTCTTGGCAAAAATAAAGACTGGCGTGATGGATTGTATTGCTGAGGATTTACAAGCTCCAAGAAGGAACAGATAATCACATAAATTTAGTTATATACCTGTCTACAAAATATAATTGGAAACGGTGGTTCAAAAATTGTTTATCTAGAAATCAGTCTCTAAAACTGCAAAATTTACTCCAATCTTTTGGGGTAAAGACACACAACAGAAAACTAGGCCCACCTTCCTAAGGATCCCAATGAGCCTCTCTCTGGTCTTATAGAACTCTGAGTTCACCCAGATCATCCTGATCAGGTTCAGAATCTTGGGCAACATGGGTGGGATGTCCTTGGGGTGAGCGTCAGACAGCTCATAGCATGGGTCCTTTAATACCATCAGAAACTTAAGGTTGCTCTCTGCCTGTCTGGACCCCTCCTGGAATACAAGAAAATAACAGTGGCATTAAGATATATCTAGATGATAAGGTGTGGCATGTGAAAGTATGGAAAATAAACAAAAGGACAATGAAGACAAAACAGATATATTCTGAAATTATGCTTTGATTTATAAGATTAATTCATTGTAGCACATGCATCTGCTTGGGCAGATGAAAATGTACAACAGAAATATAATTTTAAATTATTAAAGTATACTTAATGTAATATATTAATGATATAAGGAGACTCATATAAAATGCAGACATTTGGCTGATTTCAAGTGAATTATGTGAACACTTGTTCAGCATAAATTCATGGTGAAGACACTAGTGCAGTAACTGTCGTATTTTATATTCTACCTTAAAATGTAAGTTTTCATTGTAACAAATAACTTTTTCATCATGAAGTACACCATATTGATTGTAAAAAATAGGACAGATCATATAGCATACATAGTTATCAAACCAGATATCTATGAAATATTTTGATAGACTAAAAAATCTTACTTTGATATGTCCTGCTAACTTCATGAAGGGTGTCACATACGAAGACTTTGCCAGTCCCAGGATGGCGGTAATCTTCTTCACCCCAGGTTTGTCCAGTTGTTGGCTGATGCCAGACAAGTCGGCACATCTGTTCTTCCAAAACTCGATCTCCTCCAGGGGTCCAGCATTCTCTGCTGTCTCAAAACCATCTTGGGAGCTGAGAACTTCCTTGATCTGCCTGGTCCAATGAATCATAGCAGCTGGAATATTTTATAGTTCAACATGTAGATTTATCAAAAAAACATGACTTTAACATGGACATCACCTGATTACATGGAGAAGTTAATTTAAATTTTGGATAGGAAAGTGATAGTTATAATATGTCATATTAAATTTGTGTTCAAATTTATGTTCAAATAAAATAAGGCATAGATTTTTTAAAAATTGTAAAAAACACATGAACACAATTGTCATGATCATGTTTGTGTATCTTTTCCACATAAAAATTAAAACTATTACAAATAGCAAAACAGCAGTGCAAAGTTAAATCAATCTTAAACCCTCATAACAATTCATCCTTACTTTCCAATCTCTGTACCAGCTCCTTATTCTTGGCGGCCTCCTCTGCCTGCATCTTCATCCCTTCACTGGGGACATACAGCACCGTCTTGCCCTCCATCTTCCAGCGTGTGTCTGTCAGACTAGCCAGGAACCTGTGTAACTGCGCTGCAAAGTCGTTCTTAATACCTGGACACAGAGTTAAGGAACTCTATAGGCCAGGTGGTTTTAGTTTTCAATCACTCAAACACAGAATGTCAAAATGAACGAATTGAAAATTAAAATCCACATGATGCAGAACTTCACACACATGACAGACCAGCAGAAAGGTGTAATCTTCTACAAACAAATCTAGAACATATTCAGAAACCTCATTTAGATACCTGCTTAATAATAATCCTTAGTGTAAAATCAAATTTCAAACTTTAGGTCATTATTTCCCAACAGGCACAAAGGCAGTATTTTATTCTATTTCACCTTATGTACTGTTTTTTTATTTTTGCTTTTTTTCTTATAAAACTGGGCCCAGAACCCCAAAACTCCACCCAATCACACACACACATTAATAAAAAGGATACTGTCTGGCCATGTTGTATTCTCAAAGAAAATTGGTGCATATATTCCTGACATCATCTTCAGCAGGCTCTCAATGTGGTTTCCATTCACTGTACCGTACTGGACACACTTCAGGAAATTCTGTGCTGTAATTGCACCCTTCAGTTCTCCCTTTTGAATAAAATAGGTCACCTCCTCGGTGGGGTTTGTAGGGATCATGTGATCAAATGTCAGACCGTTAATTTTGTCCATGTATGCGACCAGCAGCCTGCAGTCAGGGTCGTCCAGGAAACGTTTGATAAATGTTTCGTGCGTCTCTGTGTACATGTCTGACGTCAGGTGGCTTAGTGTCACTCTGTCCTTTAGGAGCTGACGCTGCAATTTTAAGATAATAATTTCTTAATTATTTTATTTATTTTAATTTATGATTATTAATTCATTTACATGCCACATACTTCTGAGTTATTAAATAAGTATGGACATTTTCACATCATTACTATTACTGAGACAAATAATTATTTTTGCCTGTATTTGATGAGGATATCAATATCTTAACTCATCTTCTGATGTATCAATAAAAATATAATTTACTTTAACTGTTATCTTTCATTGTTAGATACATTCAACACATTTTGTCAGAAATTCCTGCACTTTGATAAACTATAAATACAAGTTTATGTAGACAAGAACGCAGAAATAAATTTCTCCCACTTGTGACTAACCCATATCATATTTGCTGAATACTAACTCTTACTATATCTAGCAAGCATTTATTAAGTGCATGCAGTTACATTATTATCAGATTTACTTACCACATCAACTTCTGGCTCTTTTTCTTTACTGTCTTCCTCATCATCATCATCCTTTAAATCAGCAAGTTCTCCACTTTCTGATGGTTCCACTTCTCCATTCACTTCTCCATTAATATCTCCATTAACTAAAAATTTTAAAGGAAAAATGTACAGACTTTTGAAGTTGGGAGTATAATTTTATCTACAATCCAAGTATCATCTACCTTAACAGGTCAGTAACCAGCAATTTCAAAGGGGATTATATCTAAAAAAAAAGTGGGTAAAATTAAATTTAATAATCTGATAAACACTTATTTACCATTTTCTTGCACACCATTTTCTTCTCCATTTTCAACACCATTTTCTTGTATTCCCTCCCCAGCTTCTTCTGTTTTTTCTTCTGTTGGGGGAGTATTTGGTGCCTCTTCTGACATATTTGCTTCTTAATGTGAGTAATTCATAAAATCCTAATAGTGTAAATGCATTAGCCTGGAATGATAAGTCACTTGATTAAAAATGTACTCACATTATCAAATCAAAATAAAAAAAAAATCGTTGTGAGATTTGGTCTATTTTTGATAAAAGGTGNTTTTGATGTATCAACAGAAATATAATTTACTTTTACTGTTATCTTTCACTGTTACAATCAACACATTTTGTCAGAAATTCCTGCACTTTGATAAACTATAAATACAAGTTTATGTAGACAAGAACGCAGAAATAAATTTCTCCCACTTGTGCCTAACCCATATCATATTTGCTGAATACTAACTCCTACTATATCTAGCAAGCATTTATTAAGTGCATGCAGTTACATTATTATCAGATGTACTTACCACATCAACTTCTGGCTCTTTTTCTTTACTGTCTTCTTCATCATCATCATCCTTTAAATCAGCAAGTTCTCCACTTTCTGATGGTTCCACTTCTCCATTCACTTCTCCATTAATATCTCCATTAACTAAAAAATTTTAAAGGAAAAATGTACAGACTTTTGAAGTTGGGAGTATAATTTTATCTACAATCCAAGTATCATCTACCTTAACAGGTCAGTAACCAGCAATTTCAAAGGGGATTATATCTAAAAAAAAAAGTGGGTAAAATTAAATTTAATAATCTGATAAACACTTATTTACCATTTTCTTGCACACCATTTTCTTCTCCATTTTCAACACCATTTTCTTGTATTCCCTCCCCAGCTTCTTCTGTTTTTTCTTCTGTTGGGGGAGTATTTGGTGCCTCTTCCGACATATTTGCTTCTTAATGTGAGTAATTCATAAAATCCTAATAGTGTAAATGCATGGGCCTGGAATGATAAGTCACTTTATTAAAAATGTACTCACATTATCAAATCAAAATAAAAAAAAAATCGTTGTGAGTTTTGGTCTATTTTTGATAAAAGGTGGAATTACGTTTAATAACAAAAATCAGCTAGAGGTCCAATTTAACATATGGGAGATATACAGGACTAAAGAGCACCTATTTGTAAGATTTAAGGATCATGCAAAATCTCGAGCCATGTCTTATTTCAGATAACAGCTTCAATAGTGTTAACACTGCATCACAGATTTGTGTTTGCAGTGACTATATCAGAGGTCGCCTCAATTTATGCCAAAATAAGTATCAAACAGTGGCCCTATGGATTTGCATTTGAGCCTGGACAAAACAAACAAACTGATTTCATATTAACCAAACTTAGACAAGAGAGATACCAAATCTGTAGCCTTGTTTCGGCTGTAAAACCCCATTTTGAAAACTTGCCAAGTATTTCTAATTTTACCTAAACACTGCACTGGTAGGTAAAAAGCGCTCAATTCACGAAACATCTAAGTGAAAACTTAATTTTACTTTAAAGAAGGGGTGCTTTTTTTCACATGAGAAATATCTAGATATTTCTTGAGCAGTTTATTGTAAAACATTGTAAACAAGTATTATTTTTGCCTGAACTTGTAGAAGCGCCGATATTTGCTGTAAAATGTTGTAGAAGCGTCCTATTTCGATCACTTTTCTGACTTCAAAAACCACATCTTCGGAGACTATATTTGTACTGGGTATTCTTTGTATGCAAATTTATCAAACTGATCTTGACAGCCCTACAAATTATCTCTAATTGGCGATTTTAAGTTGATATATAATATAATTTACCTTAGCGACGGCCCTGATTAGTGCCTCTCTCCTAAAATCTCGCGTTGTGCGAGAGCAGGTCACGTGACAAAATAAGTCACATGACTCTCACTCTATTGAACGGGGAACGTTCCAAAGTATGAATTAAAAATTATTTATTCGATACAAAAAGAAGCAGTAAATTATTCAGTATTTTTCTCCTTTTTGTAGTCGCAGCACCAATGTCAAAGAAAAAATAACATTAAATCCACCTGTATTTATAAATTGGGACCTATAAATGTCTAAATTTAAATTAGATTAATATTTTTAACGATGGTAACTTTTGTAGACTATTCTTAGTAACAAAATTCAACAATAAATAAACAAATAAATAGACAACCCAGAAAAACACTGAAAATATTTTGTCCTCAATTCCTTAGCTGTATAGTAGAGTATTTAGTTGTCCTGCGTACGCGTGGGCCCCGTTATCTTTTAGCAAATAGACTTAGAAAGCCAACACCGCTAATTCCCTCCTTCTATACGTACGGAATGCGCGCATTTCGTTAGTTTGCTGTCGCGTAACGAGTGGAGATTATAGAATGTTTTACCATGTAGTCTATCTTATCATTTCCTGCAGTGAGATGCTGTTGAGTATTTGATCCATGGATATTTGAAGCACGAATTACTTAAAACAAAGGGTTGAATTGTTACATGTAGCAGGAAATGAACACGAAACGGATTTTTATCACATCATAATACATTGCCTTAGTTTTCCATATCATATATTTACCTAATTCATTTTTTTATCTGTCCATTCATTCGTTCAAAACATCAAATTCAAATTCTACGATTTTTTTTTTTTTTTTGGTCGCCGAAATCATACTGTATGTTTCCCTCCATCACAGCCTTCCACAGCTTTGTCGAAATGTTAAATATTTGACCAGAACACAAACATGTTATGACAGTTCAATAAACATCAATAAACCTACTAGGATGTCATGTGCACTAGGGTTTTGTTTTAGACCATAAAGGCTTAGACAATAAAGTGTTCTTTTTTTTTAATTCATATCATTATTTGGTTGCACTTTCGCCTATATTTCGACATGTGCATCTTCGCAACTGTAGACCTACATGTACCTCGTGCTACCCTGAATGACGGGACGTGGTTTATTACCGCCAGAAGATGGTGCATTACGTTATCAGTAAATACAGCCATTAACAGCCATCATAAATTCTTAAAATTTTGCTGACGCACCTGATTAATTGCACTTGTGCGAAATGATTCATCAAAAATATAAGTGTTGTGAATCAACCTTTGTTTCTTTTAAGTAGAAGTTAAACAGTATTAAAAGCAATAATTAATACTCTAATGGCAAATGTATTTAGTATAAAACAAACGGACTTTCTGTCCTTTCCTGTTAAAAAATCGTGTGCGGTGCGATTTTAAAACTTTTAAACAGCTTCAAAGCGACTGCAGTTATTAGATTGATATTACAAGGTCACCCGCAGTACTAAGTCTGATATTCTGTATATTTATTTCTAAAACAGATTTGACTTGTAAAAATATGAGCATATCCCGTGCGGAGTAATAAAAACCAATCATCACTAGAATTTTTTTAAGTCAGGGCATAGGACAGGCCCGTGGCCGGGGGGGGGGGGAGTGGTTCGTGCGAAAAAGGTCCGCTCTGGGGGAAATTTGATCGAAGTTCGTGAAGGTTTCATGGTAAAAGATCCACTTTTTCGGAACCCCCCCCCCCCCCCCCCCCCCCCCCCATTTAGACTAAATGCATGATCCGACCTCTCAAAGTGTTTTAGTACAAACTGTATCACTTGGTATGCTGCTTCTTGTTGAGAGGAACTTAAGATACAGCAGTCTTCAAATCATCAACTGTAAGTAGAACTTGAGATAATTTTTAAAAAAAATTATACCTCAAATAATCTTCAAAACAAATGCACCAGGGAATAANTTTTTTCGGACCCCCCCCCCCCCCCCCCCCCCCGCCTTCCTACTTAAATTGCTGGTCACTGACCTGTAGTACATGTATATAGACTATATACGTGCTAGTAATTAACGTTAAAATATCATAACATTAAAATATTGATCAACACCTGCTGTCAGTTTTCCCTGGATTTGACTTTCATGACAGGTACACAATCACGAGGACCACGATAATTTTTATCAAAAACTAAAACGTATGCACAAAAATACAAGTTTTTGCCTCACGGTCACTGGCAGGTGAAGTCAGATTTAAAGATAGCTAATCACGCGCCAGGACGGGATGCATCCTCCACTTTTCCAGGTGCAACACATCAATAATTCATCTCTATTTCTTCGACAACGGAAAGCACTGTCAAATAAAGTAAGCGAAGGTTGCTCTACTACAAGTCGATGGACCCATCTGGAGTTGCCTGGCTGCGTCTCTTATCGAGCCTTCAACTGGGTTAACTTTAGAACAGGTAACCTGGAGATTCCTGGTAAACATAGGCGTTACTTCTATGAAATATGCCAGTTGAGCTTTTTCAGGAAGCACACAGATAACGTTATTGGACGGGACTGGACCCACGCGTGGAGAGCATGCTTGTTTAGACTACATGTTGAACAGTTCAGCGCAGGACTCTTGGAAATATCATACAGGCATGGCGAAAGTTCAGTTGTCCACGCGTGCACGCGGTGGTGGGTTTGTGTGTGTGTGCGAGCCCGAGAGAGAGAGAAAGAGAGAGAGAGAGAGAGAGAGAGAGAGAGAGAGAGAGAGAGGGAGGCACCATTTATTAGACGAAGGAGAGTTACGATAATCTATCCTAGAAAACTTTACTGGGACTGTTATGATAGCTAGAGCTATTCATATGTTTATTTTACATTGACTCACTCTATGTGTTTTAGGTCAATCATGTAGGTTGACGTGAAAATGGTAGCAAGAATATTAATTTCTGTCAAAGTTATCTTAATTGCCTATGACTAACTGACTGCGGTAGTGTAAAGTATATAAATTAAATCTGTGGGGGAGGGGAGGGATAGTTTTATTGAACCCATGTCAGAGAAATGACTGATAGTGTTTGTGTGTACTTGACACGCGTACCGTGACTGTTATTTGGGTGCTTTCTACAACTCAAAATTAACGTGCATTCTGCATATCATTCCATTGATTTTTCGATGAATAAAGTTTTTTTGGTGCTTGTAAGTCTATCACCCAATTGTTTGTTTTTCTTTTTTCTTTGCAGATATTATTTTTGATATTTGTGGGATAGAGGCCAATGAAATGTTATGTGCCAAATTCGTGATATTGGGTTTAGACGTTGTTTTACAAGATGCTTGAAGATACATTCGAAGCAAGCATAAATGTAATTCCCTGTACAGCATTTGTCGAGAAACAGTTCGTCACCACATGCAAATAAATAAATAAAATAAATAAATAAATAAATAAAATATAAAATAAAAGAAGAAGAATAAAACATATTTTGTGCAGCAGAAAAAATGGATTTAAAACTGCATCTTCATCAATTTTTTGGTCGTAATTTTATCTTTTTTTTACTTTTTGTCTGCAATGCACAGCACATGAGCAGAAAATCTGTAGAAATACCATTTCCGGAAATATGTTATGAAACTGTGGAATTTCTTTTCAGTTATACATCTACTAGGTCCCTATTTGAAACTATATAGTGGCATTTGTTCGGGTTAAGTTGCTGTAATTTGAATACTTACTCGCTCAATATTCGTCTTTAAAAACATGGGAGTTAGCACAGCAAATGTCAAACAAAATCTCCCAACCCACATCATTTGTCTACAAACACGTCTTCCCCCAGGTCTAGGGAGGATTTTGACTCCAATCTCACAACAAGTTCGATAAACGATAATTCTCATAAGGTTGGTGATAGAATATCTCTGCCCCCATACCATTTACATATCATATAATTCACTATACTTTACGTTAGTAACAGCTTCATTTCTCACAAATGTGGTGTATTACATCCCTTTGAAAAAAAAAGCATATAGTAATAAATATCGTTTTCACTGTGCACTAGTCTTTTATTTATCTCGCGTAATCTCGCTGTGTTTGCACAAACTTATTTTAACCAGCAATCATACTTAGCAGGCCACCAATTCCCGATGTTGGTTTGACACTAAAAGCAATAATGCAAAACAATATATTTGTATTTAATGATATTCTTGATAAAGAATCACTTAAACATGAATTCTATTTGGAACTATTTTTCGGCAATATTAACTATATCTTTGCCTACCATTGTACTTTTTAATAACGTTGTTGTACATTTGTGTATTTTTGCGTACTATGCCCTCTCAAGTGTGAGGTAAATAAAACAATAAGAAAGGAAAGCAAACAAGTTGCAACTGCCGGTGTAAAATATAGGCCTCCGTGCAGAGAACCCGCCCTCCATTAGATTCATAGAGGTTAGGGTTACCATGACGCAAGTGGGTCAAAATCTAGGACGGGATTCGCCTGTACAAATCATTGGAGAACTGGCTGTATCACAGGGGATTCTCTCTCGTGCATGATACCGGAGTGTTTATCTCGCTGTTACCCGAGCCCTGGACCTTAATACTCCTGGGCGTCTTCCTAAGCGTCCCCGGTCATCCAACCTCCTCTCTCCGTAAATCCTCGCATCAACGCTTTAACTAAACATTAAACAAGTTGTCCGTCATAACTTACGCATTGTACACAGACAAATCCAACGACTTAACACTTATTAGCAAAATTAATTAAGTTCCGATCAATTGCAATTCAAGTGGGGACTATTCATTCGCGTCAAGAGAGATTAGAAAGAACGCCCACAGAGTCTCGTAACACCCTCAGTATCGAGCTGGAAATATCCATTAGCTGAATAGAGGGCGTTCACCAAACATTCTGGTTATAAAAGAGCCTGGTCCTGATCTCAGACCAGATAACACTGACACCTGAACACCAACCTGATGTCACGGACTGATTTCTGTGAGGGAGTTTGTAGCCAGGAAAAATATTAGGAAAGTTACATTGCGTCCAACTCTTGAAACAAGATGGTTGTGATCATGTGGAAAAGGTATGGTTTTTTAAAAAATTTTATTCTATGTCATCCTGAAAAACGATCTCATTACAAGGGTTTGTTTTACAAATGAGGAGCTAATAAATAAAATAGGGCTATTTTAATTGGCAGATTAAAAAAATTCTTTCTTTCTTTATCATTTTATTATCATTTTTTTAGGGGAGGGGGGTGCATAACGTTTTGACTTGCGGCATAAAAGATTTCAGTTTAATTTTGTCTGTTCCTTATTATCCGAAGAAAAAAAACTTTTGAGATCAACAAGAAAGAAAAGAAGGATAACAAAACATGGTCTCATATTTTTCTATAACATTGGTTATCTGATAAGAAGATTTCCAAAAGTAAGTTTCTTGTAATTATTTCCAGATTGCATTGATGGTTTATCGTTGGAAATTTGAGACATAAAAGAATTACAAAACAACTTTTTACTTACAAATTCTTTCATTTGTGAAAAAGTATCTATGATCTCTACATATTTAAAATGGCTTTTTTTATATTTAATTTAGAAATTTCATAAATCTAAAGTAAAGGAAAAATACCACGTGTATATATTAGCCCATTATGGACGTAAATATACAGTATATCAGAATTACAAGTCACTTTCATATGGAATGGTGAAAGTCGTGGACTGAATGCTTTCAATTTATTTAGTTTATGAAAACAAAAGATAAAGTATTCATATTTATTATGTTCTTAGCATGCATATGTATTCATTGAATGAACTGTTTATTTGCGCATTTCAGAACATGTCGCAGCGAGCAGGTGTCCCGTGCCGCACACGTTCTCTTGTTTAGCGCAACGCTGTGCACGGCCTTAGGTTCCTCTGCCGCCAGGCTGCTGCAAAAAACAGACGACACATTTCCCGGTTACCGTCCAAGACAAGCGGCACCCAAACATTTGCAGACGAACCAAAGACTTTCAAATCTTCCAATTGAATTTCAACCGATGTTGACGGAAACTCGACAAAGATATCTCTCGACAACGAGTTTTCCACTTTTCTTCCCTGCCCGCCAAGTTACTGATCGTGAGAAAGAAGAAATCCATTTAAAACCAAACGCTTTGCGCAGGTCACATGGTTTTGATGGTTCTCTCCCTCCTCCAGGGAGGGGCATTGCTCATATACAGACAATTCTAGGACGCTTACCGGGAAAAGAAAAACCATTGAAACAGTTAACGAGAAATTTGAACTTCGAAGATGCAATTTCTAATTTGAGAGACGCTGATGAGAGCAAATTTACAGACACATTTCGATCCAAAATGCTGCGCTTACTGCGAGGAATGAGGCACGTGAAGCCTGACAAACGCCAAGGCGGCACTGGGCCCCCGATGTACCCCCCGGGATGGTGACAACACCCCACGGGACAGGGGTGAAATCTTTGATCAGAACTCAAAATGCTCAATATTGAAGTTACACAATAGACAAAGAAGTATTGAAATATAGCGAGTTTTGCGATTTTTACTAGCATTGTGGTTTTAATCTGTCTTGTTTAGTGAATGGATCGGAATGCATTATCTTTCACAGATTTTCTTCACATTTTCATTTTCTTTTAGCACGATTTAAAAACTGCGTTTCTCGAAAAAAAAGCATCAAATTTAACATCGTACGTGAAGGTTAACGATGAAGCGGATTAGTTATGTGTTTCGTTAGGAAGAAATACGCTTCTGTTAAATAAATTAATTAAAAAAAAAACGTGTTTGGATGTCGTGCACTTAGTGACTGACACCTGCGCATGTGACATTTTGTGAGATAAAACCTGGGAAAGGCGCTTTAGATCGCAAATAAATCGCCATCGAACGTTTTACATTAGATTGCCACGAAACCTTGCTATTTCTTCGTCTGTGTTAACAAAATGAGCCATTGCCGGTAAGTTGACAATTTTAAGCAGACCCGCCCCCCCTCCCCCCACCTCTCCTGGCCTGTCCAATAAAGGGGAAAAGCCGAATTCTTGATCTAGAGAATGCTGAATCAGTTTCAAAATAAGCCCAACTGTAAAACTTTCAACAGGGGAAAATCTCCGTTTTCTTGCATACCGGCCAAGGACAAGTCGCCCGTCTCCAATCGGTCTTTATGTATATCGGTTGGTTAAACCCATATTAATTTCTGAGTTTAATGAATTCAACAACTGTTAAGATATTGCAATGAATTTTGAGATATTTTAGGAAAACGTTTTAAACAAATGCCATGAAGATTTTACGATTCAACCTTTCTTTGTTTTGGTACACCGGAAAAATTAACCATCTTAAGTCAAAAGTGCCATGTCGGCTTATGTGACTGCTGACAGGTGTCGTTATCCGGCAGTTTTGTCACCTGAGAATTGTGTGTGTGTGTGTGTGTGGGGGGGGGGGGGCATCGTTTTTGTAGATCAAAACCCCTAAGTGACTATAAAATGAGCTCGTGCGTCAAAACTACTTGAGAGTGAAAAAGAATTAGTTTTTTTTTTTAATCACACGAGACTGAAGTTGAAAAATCAGTAACTGTTTTATTCAAATATATTATATTCAAATTACATTATACTTGAATGAAAGCGCGCGATTTAGAATCATCCAAACAGAAAGACAACTTTTCAAGTTTAAAATAATATGAAAAACATCTCACTTGAAAAGAGAGTAGTTCTTAAATATTTTTACCTGCACAAAACACAGGATGAGATTTTACATTTTAAACATAAAAATAACTGTTCTCACGTAAATGCATATGGTCTTGTATAGTTACATAATTCAAAGGCGCCAAGTCTTCAGAACAATAAGTTCTGAAAACATTATTTCTACAAAGTACTATCGCGAGAAAATAAATAAATAGAAAGAAAAATTGCTCTAATACAAAAAAAAAAAAAAAAGTCAGATCTTCGGTAATTTACCGACCTCCCTCTCGTGTCGTGTTCCCAGCCCGGCTTGTACGATCTAACTTGGGGACGATCTCGGCAGAATGGTTGAATACGACCAAATCGAAACATGTTCACTTTAGGGAATCTTTGGGGATTCATCATTAACACCGCATTGATCTTGTAAAAGAAATAAATAAAATACACTGACAACGCATTAGAACTACATTGTATGACAGGTAAGCTCCGCAAGCTCCGACTCTTTTTACCTATCATAACTGATCCTTATAGATGCGTTTTCAATGTATTTTATTAATTTCAAGACCGAACACGACTATCAACACGACTTAATGACACACCTTGGGCAAACGTTGAGACACTCGACTTCTTAGCCCCTCTAGTGAGGGTTACACTTCACTGGACAGGTGTAACGTAACTGAGGATCCGTGTAACAGGAGGTCCACCCTCCATTTAGTTATGATGGTTAGGGTTAGCCTGACCTAAGCGGGTCAAAATCTAGAGCGAGGCTTTAATACCTGTAGAAATGAATGGTCATGGGGGACTCTGTCACGTTACACCGGTCGATTTTGAGAGATTGTCCACTTGATAAACTGGCCAGAAGTTGCCTAAAAAGAGCTCCAGCGTTCTACACGGCTAATTTAACTTATCAAATAGCAGGTGGCAAAGAGGATGTAAAATGATAATGATTATAATAATAATAAATAATAATAATAATAAAACAAATAAAAAATAAAAACTGAAACTTAACCACAAGTTTGGGCCTCTCAATGTGTACCACAGCCTGATGGAAACCTTTGAATCCAGCACATCATACTGCCCCATAGGACTTGTTGCAACTTTTCCATGTTATTAAAAAAACCTGCAACAGATTATATCAGTAAATATCTACCATTTTAACAGATCTAGGAAAATCAAACAGCTGTCTATTGTAGCTCAGGTATACAAAGAGATAAAATAATCAGACGTTAATCTTAAACAATATCTAACAAAGCAGCTAGGACACTGCATCAGCTGTTCTACCAGTAACACATGATGCAGAGTTGGTGTGACAGGAATGGCAGGCCTAGGAATAGAATTCCTAGGAATGAAAGTCTTGAGTACAATATAATAAGTATAGGTCGGGTTAAGCAGTGGAGTATCGGAGCAAGTATATGGACGAATGCCACCAGTACAAAGTAATGGGGAATGGACTAAGGTTTCTATCAGACTNGGGCATCGTTTTTGTAGATCAAAACCCCTAAGTGACTATAAAATGAGCTCGAGCGTCAAAACTACCTGAGAGTGAAAAAGAATTAGTTTTTTTTAAAATCACACGAGACTGAAGTTGAAAAATCAGTAACTGTTTTATTCAAATATATTATATTCAAATTACATTATACTTGAATGAAAGCGCGCGATTTAGAATCATCCAAACAGAAAGACAACTTTTCAAGTTTAAAATAATATGAAAAACATCTCACTTGAAAAGAGAGTAGTTCTTAAATAATTTTACCTGCACAAAACACAGGATGAGATTTTACATTTTAAACATAAAAATAACTGTTCTCACGTAAATGCATATGGTCTTGTATAGTTACATAATTCAAAGGCGCCAAGTCTTCAGAACAATAAGTTCTGAAAACATTATTTCTACAAAGTACTATCGCGAGAAAATAAATAAATAGAAAGAAAAATTGCTCTAATACAAAAAAAAAAAAAAAAAAAAGTCAGATCTTCGGTAATTTACCGACCTCTCTCTCGTGTCGTGTTCCCAGCCCGGCTTGTACGATCTAACTTGGGGACGATCTCGGCAGAATGGTTGAATACGACCAAATCGAAACATGTTCACTTTAGGGCATCTTTGGGGATTCATCATTAACACCGCATTGATCTTGTAAAAGAAATAAATAAAATACACTGACAACGCATTAGAACTACATTGTATGCCTCAAGCTCCGAATAGCTCCGACTCTTTTTACCTATCATAACTGATCCTTATATAGATGCGTTTTCAATGTATTTTATTAACTTCAGGACCGAACACGACTATCAACACGACTTAATAGCACACCTTGGGCAAACGTTGAGACACTCGACTTCTTAGCCCCTCTAGTGAGGGTTACACTTCACTGGACAGGTGTAACGTAACTGAGGATCCGTGTAACAGGAGGTCCACCCTCCATTTAGTTATGATGGTTAGGGTTAGCCTGACCTAAGCGGGTCAAAATCTAGAGCGTGGCTTTAATACCTGTAGAAATGAATGGAAAGCGGACTCCCGGTCATGGGGGACTCTGTCACGTTACACCGGTCGATTTTGAGAGATTGTCCACTTGATAAACTGGCCAGAAGTTGCCTACAAAGAGCTCCAGCATTCTACACGGCTAATTTAACTTATCAAATAGCAGGTGGCAAAGAGATTTTGTAAAATGATAATGATTATAAATAATAATAAATAATAATAAATAATAAAACAAATAAAAAATAAAAACTGAAACTTAACCACAAGTTCGGGCCTCTCAATGTGTACCACACCCTGATGGAAACCTTTGAATCCAGCACATCATACTGCCCCATAGGACTTGTTGCAACTTTTCCATGTTATTAAAAAAACCTGCAACAGATTATATCAGTAAATATCTACCATTTTAACAGATCTAGGAAAATCAAACAGCTGTCTATTGTAGCTCAGGTATACAAAAAGATAAAATAATCAGACGTTAACCTTAAACAATATCTAACAAAGCAGCTAGGACACTGCATCAGCTGTTCTACCAGTAACACATGATGCAGAGTTGGTGTGACAGGAATGGCAGGCCTAGGAATAGAATTCCTAGGAATGAAAGTCTTGAGTACAATATAATAAGTATAGGTCGGGTTAAGCAGTGGAGTATCGGAGCAAGTATATGGACGAATGCCACCAGTACAAAGTAATGGGGAATGGACTAAGGTTTCTATCAGACTGTCACACCTGTCACACTGACACAACCCTGGCTGTCATCAACAGGACTGACCTGAGAAACCATACTGGTCTTCTTAACATGTGCCTCATACAGAAGCTGATACTTGACATTTATTTGTTGGCTTTACCTGTGTTTCAGCCCTCTCACTATGTGTATCCTCACTAAGGGTTAGGGCAATGAGGAGGTATAAAAACTTTAGAAACTAGTTTATCGCAGCAACTAAGGTATAAATCCCTGTACCATTAAACTAACATGAAAAATACTGAAAGACAACTGGACACTTTGGTAATCAGTATACTGAATAACATGAAGCAACACAGAGATAAGAAAACCTTGAGTGAGAGATCAAATAATTGCTATATGAAATGCATGAATATCTAAGTCACAACTTAGATCTCCTCTGGCACAAAACTTGTTTCAAAATATGCCAGCTTTATAAATTTTCTCCCAGAATAAGGCCCTCCTCTTGGTATGTGGATTTTTAAATTCATTTAAGCCAAGATGATTTATAACTCTCAGTTCTCATCCATATTTCACACCCTCTAAAATATTCAGGTAAGGTTGTAAATCAGACAACTGGCTGCATTTGAGGTAATTTTCTCTTTGGTTTAGCACCGCCATACCCATTGGGGTTATCCATGACTGTCACACTAGAAGGAGCCACCTCAGCTGGTTCCAGATAACTGAAAGAGTGGCCTGAGGCGGCCCTGTCTGTCCGTGCCCCATTGGTCGTGTCTGCAGCCTGCCGTGTGCTGTCTGAGACAGCTAGCCCTGCAGGGTCCCTGTGCAAAGAGGCAATAAGTATATGATCATCTCCCAAAGATGGGTGGTCCTCGAGAGACCCAGGCTCCTCTGGGCCAGGGTATAAGCCATTTGTTTGTCTGCTTTTGAACTCTTCATTCTGAAGACTTGAGAGGCGCACAGAAAGTTCTTCTGCAAATTTTTCACCGCCATCTTGATGAATGCTCACCCCTTGTCTGGGTGGATTTGAGAATCTTTGTCCTCCTTTTTTTCTTTTTCCTCTTCGCCCTCTTCCAGAATGGACTGAGTGATCAAATTGGTTATTATCCAAACCTCCTGAGTTTCTTAACTGACTGCCATATTGGCACGAATAGATGTCTCCTCCATAAAGTCCATCTCCCCTGTGAGATTGTTTACTCCTGTGTTTTTGTTTTCGGGAACCACCCCCTGTATCAAAAGGAGTGAAAGGAACCTTTCCTGAGTGTGAAGGGTTTAAGCTATAACCCACAGCCCCTTCTAAATCAAGGGGCCCCTGGCCACCAGAGGGCAGTTTGGCATTGATACTGTCTTGGACAGACTCGCTCTGAAACTTGACATCAGCTTCTCTTGGCTGAAGTGCAGTAGAGCTCACAGCCCCATCTACAGTTGTTTTCTGTGCCACTGAAACTTTTTCTTTAATTTTATCACTTGATCCACCTGGCACTTGTGGAGCATCTTTTTTGTCCTGATGATGTCTTCTGTTGGCAGAGGATTGACCTGCGTCTGCGAATGGTTCAGCTACTGCTGGGGCCTCCATGTTTAAGATTAACTGCTCGCGACGTTTGGAATGTTTGCGTCTTTTGTAGCAAACAAAGCCCACAGCAACACCGAGGCTGATGACGGTGACAGTTACAAATATCCCAGCGAGGGCCGCAGCTACAGGGTTGGTGGTGCCACCTGGTGACAGACATAGTATACTTTACACAATAGGCAAAATAGTTTGAAATAAGACTTCTTCTTATGCAATGAAAATTACTCACGGCAAAGAGGATAATATTAATATGTAGAAAAGAGATGATATGCAGAAATCTGAAGGAATGGCCCCCATAAAAGATGATTAAATTTAAATAATATAGCCATGGTCTTATTCTCTCTCTCTTTCTCTCACTCACACACACACAGAGGCTCACCGTGACAGTCTTCTGTGCTAACCATAGTGGAGGTCTTCAGAAACCTGTTCACTCCTTCTTTAGACATTATAATCCAGGCCTATGAATAACAAACAACACTCACTTTAGTCTGGGAGTTAGTGCTTTAACAGCCACTGACAGTGCTCAACATGGTCTAGTCTATCTTATAATCTACCAGCAAAAATTAAGGACACCTATTACAATCGGAGTTGTGTTTGAAACCAGACCTTAATGAATCTAAACAGACATTTTGCTAAAAAGAGGATGACAGTCTTTTCCCTGGTCGCATTTCTCTCAACATCAAAATCAGTAAATTAATTAGTTTTTTCCCAAAAAAATCATTTTCCCTTACAGCCATCCTAAGCTCTGGTTTGTCCTGCCAGAAATATCTGTCAATCTGAAACTGCATGTACGTCTCCTCTGTGTAGTTACCAATCCGCTGTGTCTCCCCATCATTGGCAAACGTGTGCTTCCATGTGAAAGGTGGCTGGTCATTCTTAAATGAAAGATAAAAATTGCCATTTTTTTACGCCATAAATATTTTTGGAGATTTTTTCATAATTGTTATCTTCTTGTCAAACAAAGAGGGGCTAAATATTCTAAAATTAAGGAAAACCGTAAACCCCAGAGTGGCATTAATAGGCTATAACTAATCTATAGCTCTATGGAGACATCTAAATATTATATATCAGCTTACCTGTAGCTCTACAGTGAAATCTTTATACATTATATATTTACTTACCTGTAGCTGCATGGTGACATCTATATATTATATATTAACTTACCTGTAGCTCTATGGTGACATCTATATATTATATATTAACTTACCTGTAGCTCTACAGTGACATCTATATATTATATATTAACTTACCTGTAGCTCTACAGTGACATCTATTGGCTGGTGACACTTGTTGATAGTGGATGTTATGGTGACATTATATTGTTTCACAGTTGTCCTGCAGCGGGAGACGAGGTCCACAAAGAAGCAGGCGTCTGGGTCAGCTGAAGAACAAGATGATATATATATAATAGAATGCTTTTTTATTTATAATAACATAGTTCGAAGATAACAGCTGAGAGTAGAGATGAAAAAAGAAATATATATATAAATTAATAATATAAATAATAAAATAATTATTAAATATATGATAAATGATAAATCTAATAAGATAAAATTTGCTAGAACTTTTTTCCATATTTTAGACATTACTATAAATGTGAAATTTAAAACTGTACATTGCATTATAATTTCAGAGTACCTGCCCCCCCCCCCCCGTTTTTTATACATATGGTACATCCTTCAAAATAGAAAGCAGAGTGGCACCTGCCTTAGAAAATGCAGCAAAAAATCAAAAGTAACAGCTAAGACTGACACAGTTCACATAATTTTAAGCCCTTAATAAAATGTTATTTAACATAATTATTTAGTGTTTGGTTATAAATACTTTCAGATGACCTCTAGATCTTCAATTAATTGACCAAATATAAATCACTGCAAGGTCCGTAATTTAACAGAAAAATTAAAAATAAAACTACCTGTTATACTAGCCAGCAGGCTCAGGGAAATTAAGCAGGCGACGGTCGTGTAACAGCAAGCAGTCATTTTACACGATAGCTCTACATTCCAAGCATAAATTCGGTGATTTCGCTTTGGGCAGGTCGACGCTCACTTCAGCCTAACGTGTGATTCCAGCGCTTAACCTTCATATTAAGGACCTAGAATAATCAGATATCCATAATTTCACTTCAGTTTTGTCCTGATCCACTTAGGAGGTAACAGTGAAGAGGTATGGAGAGGAAACCGTTGAGCAAACACAAAGAGGCTTCATCATGACCTCATCTACAACATTCTTGCTTGGACTTGGCAAAAAGCGGGGTAAATCTTACTTATATAGGGATATTTTGAAACAATTTCTCATACAAATTTGTTTTAAAAATCTATAAAAATATCTTTATGATACACAATCCTAGTAATAACATTAAATGAATTATATATTTCAGTTAACTTCGCACTCAGTTTTCAATAATCATTCCGATAAAATTCTTGTTTCATACGAGCTCGTTGCCCGTATCAACTTCCGGTTCGCGTGAAACTAGGTCAGATGCAGGTCGGGAGGTGCAGCAACTGCAGCAGCGAATAATTTACCCATTTAATGTCATGACATGGCTGAATCGCAATATGCCAAGAGCATTGAGCTCTCACATGCAGAGGCATTCAGAAATATGAAAAATGCAAAAAGATTTGCAATTGATATAGGTAAGTTGTGAAGCTGTCGACTGTCACTGTGTCAGATTGCTCTGTTGTTTAATAAGTGCATGCATTGGAGTTTTACAGGAACTTGAAGAAGTCATACTCGTACTCGGCTGTCGCCTAGATCGGTTACTGAATGCCAAAACATATAGATACTTAAAAGTACCACGTTTGTCTACCGTTATTTAAAAGAAAATATTAAGTTTCATTTGAAAAAAATTTTAAAAAATTCCAATTTTCTTAATAATTTTTGTTTTTAATTATTAGTTGGGCTAGTTGGACCCCGGGGTAAATTGGACCCCCATCAAGTCTCTTTAATAAAGTTACTTTTAGATGCTAAATTATTTCATTTGGACTCACTGCCAACGCTTTCTTAGCACTATTGGATACGGTCGCTTTACAAAATGATGTGATCAATTCTTTTACCCCATGAGGCATATAGTTACTTTGTTATAAATTGATGGGGGGGGGCAACTTACCCTGGGGTCCAACTAGCCTCGATCGGTCTTCCCTATTTAATGTAGTTTTTAGATTCATTAACTGATCAGGGTGACAGCTGATTCTGCTGTGCTAGAATTTGAGGGATAAAGGTGAAAGGTGGAAATGTTATTCTTTTACTGCCTTCACTCAGCTGGAGATATATTACATCATTTTTCCCATGTGTTTTCATTTCATTCCATTGAGGTGGTTCCCTGGCCAAGCTTGCCTACATTTCCACAGTACAGAGGAAGAAGTCACTACTGGCAGAGGGCCATAATAATCTGGAGGTACACATAGTAGAGCTACTGAACTAGTCCAAGAAGATGGTTTTACGTAGAGTGGCTAACTCTGTGCATTGATGTGTATTCGGCATACTATTTAGGACTATTACTCCCATTGTATACTGAGATTATTCTGTTGTTTTAACGTAAGGCATTAGACGATTCTATGCATTCTGAGTACTGTTATGATGCCAGTTCTGTTTAAGTTTTATGTTAAATTATTTTGAGCTCTAGCAAATTGTACAGTGATGAGATACCATTGATTTCATGTACTTAATCTTCAAGGACACACCTGTCACACCCACATGATTGTTACACACACACCCCATAGCCCACCCACCCCATGGTTACCCCTACCCCNGCGTTACTCTTGGTATGTGGATTTTTAAATTCATTTAAGCCAAGATGATTTATAACTCTCAGTTCTCATCCATATTTCACATCCTCTAAAATATTCAGGTTGTAAATCAGACAACTGGCTGCATTTGAGGTAATTTTCTCTTTGGTTTAGCACCGCCATACCCATTGGGGTTATCCGTGACTGTCACACTAGAGGGAGCCACCTCAGCTGGTTCCAGATAACCAAACGAGTGGCCTGAGGCAGCCCTGTCTGTCCGTGCCCCATTGGTCATGTCTGCAGTCTGCCGTGTGCTGTCTGAGACAGCTAGCCCTGCAGGGTCCCTGTGCAAAGAGGCAATAAGTATATGATCATCTCCCAAAGATGGGTGGTCCTCAAGAGACCCAGGCTCCTCTGGGCCAGGGTATAAGCCATTTGTTTGTCTGCTTTTGAACTCTTCATTCTGAAGACTTGAGAGGCGCACAGAAAGTTCTTCTGCAAATTTTTCACCGCCATCTTGATGAACGCTCACCCCTTGTCTGGGTGGATTTGAGAATCTTTGTCCTCCTTTTTTTCTTTTTCCTCTTCGCCCTCTTCCAGAATGGACTGAGTGATCAAATTGGTTATTATCCAAACCTCCTGAGTTTCTTAACTGACTGCCATATTGGCACGAATAGATGTCTCCTCCATAAAGTCCATCCCCCCTGTGAGATTGTTTACTCCTGTGTTTTTGTTTTCGGGAACCACCCCCTGTATCAAAAGGAGTGAAAGGAACCTTTCCTGAGTGTGAAGGGTTTAAGCTATAACCCACAGCCCCTTCCAAATCAAGGGGCCCCTGGCCACCAGAGGGCAGTTTGGCATTGATGCTGTCTTGGACAGACTCGCTCTGAAACTTGACATCAGCTTCTCTTGGCTGAAGTGCAGTAGAGCTCACAGCCCCATCTACAGTTGTTTTCTGTGCCACTGAAACTTTTTCTTTAATTTTATCACTTGATCCACCTGGGACTCGTGGAGCATCTTTTTTGTCCTGATGATGTCTTCTGTTGGCAGACGATTGACCTGCGTCTGCAAATGGTTCAGCTACTGCTGGGGCCTCCATGTTTAAGATTAACTGCTCGCGACGTTTGGAATGTTTGCGTCTTTTGTAGCAAACAAAGCCCACAGCAACACCGAGGCTGATGACGGTGACAGTTACAAATATCCCAGCAAGGGCTGCAGCTACAGGGTTGGTGGTGCCACCTGGTGACAAACATCATAGTGTATGTTACACAACAGGCACAATAGTTTGAAATAAGACTTCTTCTTATACAATGAAAATTACTCAGGGCAAAGAGGATAATATTAATATGCAGAAAAGTGATGATATGCAGAAATCTGAAGGAATGGCCTCCGTAAAAGATTATTAAATTAAAATAATATAGCCATGGTCTTATTCTCTCTCTCTCTCTCTCTTTCTCTCACTCACACACACACACACAGAGGCTCACCGTGACAGTCTTCTGTGCTAACCATAGTGGAGGTCTTCAGAAACCTGTTCACTCCTTCTTTAGACATTATAATCCAGGCCTATGAATAACAAACAACACTCACTTTAGTCTGGGAGTTAGTGCTTTAACAGCCACTGACAGTGCTCAACATGGTCTAGTCTATCTTATAATCTACCAGCAAAAACAAAGGACACCTATTACAATCAAAGAATGGAAATTAATTCACGGAGTTGTGTTTGAAACCACACCTTCATGAATCTAAACAGACATTTTGCTAAAAAGAGGATGACAGTCTTTTCCCTGGTCGCATTTCTCTGTACATCAAAATCAGTAAATTAATTAGATGTTTTTTTTTCTGAAATCATTTTCCCTTACAGCCATCCTAAGCTCTGGTTTGTCCTGCCAGAAATATCTGTCAATCTGGAACTGCATGTACGTCTCCTCTGTGTAGTTACCAATCCGCTGTGTCTCCCCATCATTGGCAAACGTGTGCTTCCATGTGAAAGGTGGCTGGTCATTCTTAAATGAAAGATAAAAATTGCAATTTTTTTACGCCATAAATATTTTTGGAGATTTTTTCATAATTGTTATCTTCTTGTCAAACAAAGAGGGGCTAAATATTCTAAAATTAAGGAAAAACGTAAACCCCAGAGTGGCATTAATAGGCTATAACTAATCTATAGCTCTATGGAGACATCTAAATATTATATAAATATCAGCTTACCTGTAGCTCTACAGTGAAATCTTTATACATTATATATTTACTTACCTGTAGCTGCATGGTGACATCTATATATTATATATATTAACTTACCTGTAGCTCTACAGTGACATCTATATATTATATATTAACTTACCTGTAGCTCTACAGTGACATCTATATATTATATATTAACTTACCTGTAGCTCTACAGTGACATCTATTGGCTGGTGACACTTGTTGATAGTGGATGTTATGGTGACATTATATTGTTTCACAGTTGTCCTGCAGCGGGAGACGAGGTCCACAAAGAAGCAGGCGTCTGGGTCAGCTGAAGAACAAGATGATATATATAATAGAATGTTTTTTTATTTATAATAACATAGTTCGAAGATAACAGCTGAGAGTAGAGATGAAAAAAGAAATATATATATATAAATTAATAATATAAATAATAAAATAATTATTAAATATATGATAAATAATAAATCTAATAAGATAAAATTTGCTAGAACTTTTTTCCATATTTTAGACTCTACTATAAATGTGAAATTTAAAACTGTATATTGCAGTATAATTTCAGAGTACCTGCCCCCCCCCCCCTTTTTTATACATATGGTACATCCTTCAAAATAGAAAGCAGAGTGGCACCTGCCTTAGAAAATGCAGCAAAAAATCAAAAGTAACAGCTAAGACTGACACAGTTCACATAATTTTAAGCCCTTAATAAAATGTTATTTAACATAATTATTTAGTGTTTGGTTATAAATACTTTCAGATGACCTCTAGATCTTCAATTAATTGACCAAATATAAATCACTGCAAGGTCCGTAATTTAACAAAAAAATTAAAAATAAAACTACCTGTTATACTAGCCAGCAGGCTCAGGGAAATTAAGCAGGCGACGGTCGTGTAACAGCAAGCAGTCATTTTACACGATAGCTCTACATTCCACGCAAAAATTCGGTGATTTCGCTTTGGGCAGGTCGACGCTCACTTCAGCCTAACGTGTGATTCCAGCGCTTAACCTTCATATTAAGGACCTAGAATAATCAGATATCCATAATTTTGCTTCAGTTTTGTCCTGATCCACTTAGGAGGTAACAGTGAAGAGGTATGGAGAGGAAACCGTTGAGCAAACACAAAGAGGCTTCATCATGACCTCATCTACAACTTTCTTGCTTGGACTTGGCAAAAAGCGAGGTAAATCTTACTTATATAGGGATATTTTGAAACAATTTCTCATAAAATTTTGTTTTAAAAATCTATAGAAATATCTAAATGATACACAATCCTAGTAATAATATTAAATGAATTATACATTTCAGTTAATTTCGCATTCAGTTTTCAATAATCATTCCGATAAAATTCTTGTTTCATACGAGCTCGTTGCTGGTATCAACTTCCGGTTCGCGTGAAACTAGGTCAGATGCAGGTCGGGAGGTGCAGCAACTGCAGCAGCGAATAATTTACCCATTTAATGTCATGACATGGCTGAATCGCAATATGCCAAGAGCATTGAGCTCTCACATGCAGAGGCATTCAGAAATATGAAAAATGCAAAAAGATTTGCAATTGATATAGGTAAGTTTTGAAGCTGTCGACTGTCAGATTGCTCTGTTGTTTAATAAGTGCATGTACTGGAGTTTTACAGGAACTTGAAGAAGTCATGCTCGTACTCGGCTGTCACCTAGATCGATTACTGAATGCCAAAACATATAGATACTTAAAAGTACCACGTTTGTTTACCATAATTCAAAGGAAAATATTAAGTTTTCTTTGAAATTTTTTTAAAAATCTCCAATTTTCCGAATAATTTTTGTTTTTAATTTTTATTATTATATATATTTTTTATTTCATTTTATTTATTTATTTGCTTGTTTGTTATCTATAATGTAGACTGGGTTCCCATGCAGTAATGTGGTATTCTTGAGTTAGGGAAGATCGGGGCTAGTTGGACCCTGGGGTAAGTTGACCCCCCATCAAGTCTCTTTAATAAAGTTACTTTTAGATGCTAAATTATTTCATTTGGACTCACTGCCAATGCTTTCTTAGCACTATTGGATACGGTCACTTTACAAAATGATGTGATCAATTCTTTTACCCCATAAGGCATATAGGTACTTTGTTATAAATTGATTGGGGGGGGGGGGGGGCAACTTACCCCGGGGTCCAACTAGCCTCAGTCTTCCCTATTTAATGTAGTTTTTAGATTCATTAACTTATCAGGGTGACAGCTGATTCTGCTGTGCTAGAATTTGAAGGATAAAGGTAAAAGGTGGAAATGGTATTCATTCTTGCCTTCACTCCACTGGAGAATATTATATCATTTTTCCCATGTGTTTTCATTTCTTTCCATTGAGGTGGTTCCCTGGCCAAGCTTGCCTACATTTCCACAGTACAGAGGAAGAAGTCACTACTGGCAGAGGGCCTTGATAATCTGGAGGTACACATAGTAGAGCTGCTGAACTAGTCCAAGAAGATGGTTTTAAGTAGAGTGGATAACTCTGTGCATTCTGCATACTATTTAGGACTATTACTCCCATTGTATACTGAGATTATTCTATTGTTTTAACATAAGGCATTAGACAAGTTCTGTGCATTCTGAGGACTGTTATATGTTGCCAGGTCTGTTTAAGTTTTATGTTAAATAACTTTGAGCTCTAGCAAATTGTACAGTGATGAGATACCATTGATATCATGTACTTAATCTTCAAGGACACACCTGTCACACCCACCTGATTGTCACACACACACCCCATAGCCCACCTACCCCACTGTCACCCCTACCCCACTGCCATACCCACCCACCTTTGCACCCACCCCACCATCACACTCAGTGCTTCAGTTTTTCAATTTTCTCCGTTACCAACTTAATTTATATTTTTCTCCAGAATGCAGAGCATATATACACAGTTGTGGAGGACATTGAGAACCAAGATGCCTTACATTTTGTGAAGTTTGAGAGTAAATTTATAGAGACCTGCCTGGACTTCATCCAGGGAAACCTACTGCCAGCAAATAAGGAGAACCTGAAGAACAAGGTCATCAAGGTCACAGGAGGGGGAGCCTTCAAGTACAAGGATTTGATAACCAGTAAATTAGGGGTACAGTAAGTGTTAGGTTTGTGAGTATGTTTGTTTTTTGTTTTGATTATTGTGCATGATAAATTATAACAAAATTTGCGTGCATTCACACAGTTATATCTAGTTCACTTTCTAGAAGAGGCCTTTCGTTTACAGTTGTTTTCTAAATATATAGTTCCTGATTCAGAACCTTGACACCATAAGTGTTAAATGTGTATCCATCATTGCACCCTCCAGGGTAGATAAAGAAGATGAGATGTGTAATGTGCATACTCCAGGGTAGATAAAGAAGATGAGATGTGTAATGTGTATACTCCAGGGTAGATAAAGAAGATGAGATGTGTAATGTGTAATGTGTATACTCCAGGGTAGATAAAGAAGATGAGATGTGTAATGTGTATACTCCAGGGTAGATAAAGAAGATGAGATGTGTAATGTGTGTACTCCAGGGTAGATAAAGAAGATGAGATGTGTAATGTGTAATGTGTATACTCCAGGGTAGATAAAGAAGATGAGATGTGTAATGTGTATACTCCAGGGTAGATAAAGAAGATGAGATGGAGTGTTTGATAAAAGGTTGCAACTTTCTTCTGAAGAACATCTCTGATGAGGCATTCACCTATGTCAAACATGGCAACCCCGAGTACGACTTCCAGGCTGTGGGATCCGACCCAGAAATATTTCCGTATTTATTGGTCAATATAGGGTCTGGAGTGAGCATATTGAAGGTGAGGGTCTTGGTTAAATAATGTTGAAATACCTCTTTCATTAGGTCTTGAGTAAATATATTATAATTTAGTATATCAGTTAAAAAAAGATCAAAAGGAAGATATATATATATATATAAATTATTTGTTACTTTCAAAAAAAAAAATAAATAAATAAATAACATGAAAAGTCTTATACACTTTGAAAAGCTTCTATATTTATAATTATTAAAACAAAATAAAGACTTAATATGTATACCAGTCAACGATAAGTTGTGCAATTTTAAATTTATTGATCAGTGCTGCTGTAATATTGCAGGTAGAGGCAGATGGTCAATATGAGAGAGTTGGAGGCACGTCAATGGGAGGAGGAACATTCTGGGGTCTTGGATCTCTCCTCACCAAGGCTAAGGTATTTACAGTGTGATGTTTAAACTAGTGGCACAACTAACACAATTAGCTATCTTTGTCACATCTGGCACATTTGCCCTGCCAATCTTGACTTACAGAGACTATTTGTTATTCATTGGTCATTTTACTTTTATTTCCTATACTCAAGGCTTTGATGAGCTGTTACAGCTTTTTGTCTGTATATTTGACAGCTTTGCTGCCTTATTATTGTTATTTCCCACACTCAGGGATTTGATGAGCTGTTACAACTGGCAGCAAAGGGAGACCACAGGAACATTGACATGTTGGTGAAGGACATCTATGGAGGAGCTTACAACAGGGTGGGCCTGGCCTCTGATGTCATCGCCAGCAGTTTTGGGAGAGCAGCTCGGTCCGCACAGGAGAGACAGTGTAGGTGAAGACTGCCACTAGTTACATTTCACTGGGCTAGGAAGAGATGAGATTTTCCACTCTTGTGACCAGCTCACATGCAAGTCTCTTATTACGTGTATATATGTATTAACCATAGCATAGGGCTCCTTCTTTGTTCCATATGGGGTTAATAAATAAACGATTAATAAATAGCATGTAAAATGATTTACATAAATCTCCACATCAGAACTGTCATATTTGATATTTCTTATTTGTTTGTTATGTCAGATGCAGACTTCAAGTCAGAAGATATTGCTAAGAGTCTCCTGATCAGTATTAGCAATGACATAGGACAACTGGCTTATCTACACGCCAAGTTTCACAAACTGAAGAAAATATACTTTGGTGGCTTCTTCATCCGTGGTCACCCTATGACTATGCAGACCATCTCTTTCGCTATTAGTTTTTGGTCTAAAGTGAGTATTTTATTGCCTGAATCTGAGGGATTTATTAACTCAGTTTGACTGCCATATTTTTTGAAAAATTTGTAGCTGAACAGATTTTGTTCACATAAAAAAATTTTTTTAATGATATTGAGACGATGGAAAATATGGAATTTGTAATTTATTTATTTATTATTTTTGGGGGGCAAATAGAATGAATAATTTGACACATTTGACACATTTGAAGAACTGTATGGTGAAGGAATGAGAGAAGTATTTTTACAATGCGTTTCACTGTCACACCTAGCACAATTACCCACTTCACTGTCACACCTAACACAATTACTCACTTCACTGTCACACCTAGCATAATTACCCATTTCACTGTCACACCTAGCACAATTACCCACTTCACTGTCACACCTAGCACAATTACCTACTGCCCGTTTCAGGGAGAGATCCAAGCTCTATTTCTCAGACATGAGGGATACCTTGGGGCCATAGGAGCCTTTCTGAAAGGAGCTGAGGAGGAGGGTAAGTGGACCTCAGTCCCTCATTTGTCACACTTCACTAAATATATATTTAATATAATAATGTGTATTAGTTATTACTTTCATCAGATGCATACATTTGGTATTGTTATTTTTAATAAAACACAGTTTGATATGCTCAGTACAATGAGTAGTAGTTTAAAATGTAATTGATATCTACGACCAATTATATCAGAACACTTGAGCCAATGAGAACATCTGTTTTTGGTTGATGAAGATAATAAGCCTCTCAATAAAGATGATATAAATGTACACAAAATGGTCTGTAAACAGACTTGTTAGTGGAACACATTGCTTCCGAGTCACAGCATTGAGAAATAGACACAAGAAAACAAGAAAATGTGTATAAGCGCCTCTGTTTGTCTTATTCCAGAGGCTGACAAGTACTCGTGGATTGAGGACTACGCAGGCAGCTCTGGTCTGCAGAGTCCTAGGACCAGTAAAGTCCCTCTGAGGGAGAGAAAGTCTACAGTAAGTTTAACCTATTTGTTAATTTTTTTTTTTTTTTGGGGGGGGGGGGGTGTCAATAATATAACCCAACTTGTTGATTGAGGAAGAGAAAGACAACAGGAAGTTAAGCCTCCTTGTTGTTGATTATCCCATTAAGTCCTGGCTCCAGTCGGTTGTGCTCCCAAATCTGAAGCTCTTGTGACAATTATGGTTTATGAGGCCTGGCATATTTTGGGTATCTCCTGTTATATTTTCCAGTTTGACATGCTAGAATTACACAGGTTCTCCAACCCACTGGTCAACTGTCCACTACTGTTGGACCCATCCAGTTATTTCCCTGATGTAGTGGACCTTACCCAGGACGCGGCCGCCAGGGAGTACTGGCTGCAGTGCTTTGAGGAAGCCACTGATAAGGTGACAAAATAGTTAGGATAATTATTATTATGGATTTTACTGAAATCAGAGTGAATGTTGAAGCTAGAGAAAAATTAGCTTCTCTTATAGACAGTTCTACATGTTCAGATTGATAATGATTTGTGTTTGAACTAAATGAAGTTTTTGGACAGTTTATGTTATGTCATAATGAATACATAGGATCATGTTATAGTCAGCATTTTCAGTATTTTGTTAGATATAAGTTATTTTAATTTTTGATAACAGTATATCTATTTTTCCAACAACATTGATATTGGTTATTCTGACCATGACTATTGTGCTGGTAGTAACTGTTGCTACCTCCACACTGGCAGAAGCCAACGAGGCTCAAAACAGACTGCACTGTTCACGAAGTTCTGTAATGATCAGAATTACAAATGTGGTATCATTTTTGGTTTCTATTAGTTTGTGGAACGTGCTATTGCCAGTCAGCCAGACTCCGTAGACGCCAGTGACAGGGCTGCCAAGTTCAAGGACAAATATTTACAGAGATTGAAGGAGTTTAAGGCAAATCCATCGTAAGTCATGTGACAAGAAAAGACGTGAAAATCAGCAACCTTTACTTTCATGCTTAAAAAAACTATTTTTTTATGCTGAGAAAAAGAAAACACTGTATGAGATTGGAATGTCCTAATTTGACCTACTTACATGTAAATAAGAATCATTTTCTAAGTTTGTTCAGATCAGTCCAATATGTTGAATTCAAAAGAAATATACATAATCTCTTATTTCATTAATTTCTAATCTATATAAGATACATCTATATAAAGGTAATTTGTATTATACTTTTCAGAGCATTTGGGTCATTAACAGTCCGTAGTCTTTTAGATACAAGAGAACATTTTTTAAAGGAGTCAAGTTTCTCGGACCCATACATTCAGGTGAGACATGACCCATGCATCCTGAAGGGATCAGTATTTTAGACCTCAGTCCTTCCCAGCTATCTTTGATAACTGCTTCATTTATACCTCAAGCTTTTCCCTTAGGATACCTATAGAGTAACTTCTGTCCTTGGGTGATATCACTCTCTGATTTCATGATTTTTTATCTTGTAATTTTTTTTCATATTTAAAGAGGCATTTGTTATCTTTTCCAGAAAGTAATAACAGACTTGAAAATAAACAAAAATGAATGATGAATCATATTTAGTGACTTATTTCAATGGCATTTGTTCTTACCTATGTTTTGTGCTTTTTACAGCAAAAGCAATTTGAAAATGAACAGGCTTTGAAGCATCTAGAGGACCATCTGAAGTTTTTAGACAGCTTGTCTTGGCAGGCTAAACAGCTGGCCCTGGTGGAGGGTTTGCTGGCGGGGAATGTGTTTGACTGGGGAGCCAAGGAAGTGGTGAACATCATGGAGGAGGGCCAGTTTGGGTTCACAGAGGCCAGGGCTAGGCTGCAAGGTGAGAGTCACATTCTTTCTCAACCAGCTGTCACAACTAACACAATGCTGGGATGAATGCACAGAGAGGTGTGGTAGCCAGGTTTTGTACATTTATACCACATTACCTAACTGGGTTATCATAACACCATATTCATTTAGTTCACAGTTCAACAAATGAGGCAATTTGTTTACCATTTTCAAACACAATGATTGACAGAAAGATGCCTTCCCAGGCTTATTAAATTTTAAAGACCATTATAATTTTAATTATAATTCTTTAAAAATGGCTCTGAAATTATCCCTGAAAAACCTTGGATGTCAGAACGGAATGATGCCAAGCAAAACTAGAAAGTGTGCAACATTATTTTTGACCACACTTCTCCAAATCCCATGAAATTTAGCTTTATTTCACACAATCAATCTCAAATGATTCCCATTGGTGATTTTAACGTTTTTAACTCCCAGCGAGGCCCTGGTTGGTGGATAACTATGAGCAGTGGTTAGAGAGGCTGAAAGGTCCCGTCCACAACTGTGCCGTCATCTTCTGTGACAACAGTGGCATTGACATTATACTGGGAGTGTTTCCATTTGCCAGGGAGCTGCTCTCTAGAGGGACTAAGGTAGATGAGATAGTATAATTAGTAAAACTTCATCATGAGTATAATGAGAATATGTTAAATGAAATATTATGTGTTACCTCTAACCTAGGAATACCTCTCACTCACCTGTATTACCTGTGAGATATTATAATACTCTCTCTCTCACCTGTTCCAGGTAATCTTATGTGCTAACACCATGCCAGCACTGAACGATGTCACATACAGTGAAGTGATAATACTTGCCAAAAGAGTGGCCGCCATCTCTGAGACGATCTCCCGGGCGTTAGCAGAGGAGAGACTGGTGATAATGGAGTCTGGACAGGCTTCTCCTTGTCTTGATCTCAGGTAACAGTCTGGACTGGCTTCTCCTTGTCTTGATCTCAGGTAACAGTCTGGACTGGCTTCTCCTTGTCTTGATCTCAGGTAACAGTCTGGACTGGCTTCTCCTTGTCTTGATCTCAGGTAACAGTCTGGACTGGCTTCTCCTTGTCTTGATCTCAGGTAACAGTCTGGACTGGCTTCTCCTTGTCTTGATCTCAGGTAACAGAAGAAAATGTATTTATGAGGTAAGAAATATTAGGAAACTACTGAAGTGCATAAAATGAGACTTCGTCAGTTTTCATATGATTTTGAATGCCTGTGCACAAAGACAGGAGTCTAGTTTGAAAACTAACTAGAGTATCTATTAAGATATTAACTGATTGATATTGTGTTGTATATTCTAGGTATATCAGTTATGACCTGAGTATGAAGATACGTGACATGGCGGCTGATCTCATTGTCCTGGAGGGTATGGGCAGATCAGTCCACACCAATTACTCCACAGCCTTCTCCTGTGAGGCCCTGAAGATAGCCGTCCTCAAGAACCGCTGGCTTGCTAACAGACTGGGTGGAGACATGTTCAGCATTATATTTAAATATGAAAAACCCAAGCGTGTGGTGCTACGGACGCACTCGTTACCTGCCAAGTTTTCTGTGGACAGCAGGTAGCAGTGAGTGGGAACAGTAAGCTGTGGCTGGAAGTTTCAAACTTGGAAAGGTTGACTTTCAGAAAAAAGTGGACCTTTTTAACCCCTTCCTGCAGGTGATTATGTTTGAGGAATAAAATAGGACCTTGATCTGTTTTGATCCAGAGTGGACCTACACGGGGCAGAAGGGCTGTTCTTTCAACCCACCGCACCCCCTCTGCCTACGACACTGGGAACAAATGGTTTTGTTCCAGGAAGAATGTTTGTATGCAGTCACTAGGGTTACACCAGGTGACCTTAAAGAGTGGGGACATTGTTATACAGTTTTTTACATGACAGGAAGTCAAGTAAGGTTGATAGCACATCTGCTACTGTGTCAAAGAACGTATTCAGATTCAAATGTTGACTACATCAATCCAACTCTGCAGGAATTTGCATTCAGTGTAATCAGCTTAATTGACAGCAAGGGAGTAATAAACTTTCATGTGCATTTGCCTTATTTACCCATGGCAGTTCCAGGAGGCACGTCAGACATTTATCCCGATTACACTTAGGGAGAATCTCTTGCAGAGTTGGGGCGATCCAGCTAGTGTGATGGTTTTGTGGGAATGCTCCCAAAGAGATCATATAGATATGTTGATGATAATTTTAATATTATTTATTTTGAAAAAGTCTAAATCCATTATCTGTTCAGTAGAGTTAACAACAAAATTTATAAAAGTTTATAGACACTAATGATTAAATGATATTATAGAGTTAAAGTTTGACTAAAGAAATAGTAATTAAAAGTAAAAAATCCAAGATTTTACTATGTTATGTGATTTTTGTAAAATATGAACAAAGTCATGAATAAAACATGAAAGTTTATCTATTGAGGTGTTCATTAACTTCTAATTTTTTAAACGTTCTCATGGTGTGCGCAAATCTGCGGTATAATCACCTTTCAAATTCTGCTGCAGCAACAGTCATAAATTCTTTGATAACTTCTAATTTGGAATACTGCAATTGATTTTTAATGATGTTCTAAGAAACAGATTTCAACAATTTCAAAACATTTCCACTGGACTATTAACTTAAATGTCAATGGGCAGATCCACAGATCGAATATGGAGCACCTACTTGAATGTTTGTTGCGTTATCCCCGCGGGGAATCTATTCAGTATCTATTAGGGGATAATGCAGCAAGTCTTGTACTGAATGAAGCCTAAAAGCTATGGGGACTATCCTTTTGCCAAATAATACATTTATATTTAAGAATAATTGATCTAAATTTATACATTGAGATTATTCTACATTTATTTCTCAAATAATCAAAATAAAGATAAACAAGATGCTATTTAACATTTTTTTTTATTTCTGTATCCTTTCAACTTGGGAGAACTTAAGATTACAAACAGGTTGAGAAAAATCCTGAAAAATAAGAATATAATCAGAAAAACTTGAAAATGATATTTGGAAAGGTAAATGTTTGAAATACAATTAATGGTCAGAAAATGAATGCTACTAAAAGGTCCCCCCTTAATGATTGACAACACAGTCACACTTGAACATCAAGGTGAAAGTACAAAGTTTAATTGTTCATCAATCAGATTCAAAAATGTCGAAGAACAAAATTAATGCTAAAATATATAACTTTATGTAAGGACTGGATACACCATAACGATTCTTACACATTTTTCTCATATTTCCTACACTGCACTCTTAAACTCCTGTCAACTTGTGACTAGCATACACATACTCAAACTTCTAAAAGTTTTATAAAATGGAGAAACTTCACAATTGCATATTCCTATACTTATTTACACCAAATGAAACTTAAATGATAGAAAAGGTAGGTTGTACACGTATTAGTATTGTTTAAGTAGAATGGTCCTCAAGACTGAAATAATGCAAACGATAACAAACTTAACTTTGAAAAATAAATTATTCCTATGACCTAGTAAATATCATCATCCTAGATCTCCAGTAATTCTCAGTATTCCCAGCATGCACCAGTGACTATCTGGGCAACAGCATAAATATAAATCAATCTTAAAAAAAAAAAAAAAAAAAGAAATCTATGCTATTCCCAAATCAGTCTTGATCGAGAATTGCTGAATTTTCGAAACAGTATAATCAAACTGATGATAAATAAGAAGTAAATGCACCTCAATACTGTTTGGCCTGGTATATCCACAATGCAGTATATGTCCTTTGACTTGACTTCAATAAACAAGAACTCTACAACGGATACATTGAAGCAAATATAAATCAATACTGATGTATTAATATCAATATCATTGGCAATTGAAGCAATACTACTGAAATTAAAACAAAAATACTGCTCATATATGAAGACATGTATGTTAAACTATGAGTAAAATTAAAAAAGCCTCTCACAATAATTCTTCCCTCAGCCAAAAGGTCAAGCTTACAGCAGTTTCATCACACAGCTTGCCAACTTACGATAGATTTTTTACTCACAATGACAAGGTTTTATAATTAATCTGAGAAAAATAGTTATGTACTGAAAAGGTAAATGAAATCTCAACTAAGAGTTCACCTATATTCAAAAAAAATCTTACTTAAAACTGAGCACTCTAATGAACAAAATGAAAGCAACAAGATGACATCTGACTCAGACAATAAACATAATTCATAACAATTACAGTAAACATAAAGCCATTTTTTTTCCAGAAAGCACTATCTCTGGCCAATTTCTTTAATCACATGCAACGTGAGAACATAAACCCTCTTCAAGTGACATCAAAGTCTAGGATTGGGTTCCCATACCTAGATCAAGCTAACAGGATCGGTCCATCTCTGTGGGGTTTCTGGCTAAATTGCTTTCAGCTCAAGATGTCTGTCACGCCTACTGAGGCTGCTAAAGATAATTAATTACCCCTTAGCAGCTTCATTAGGTGTGACAGACATCTAAGCTGCTTCAGCTGATTGCAATTTAGCGAGAATTCCCTTGGAGACAGATCGATCAACAGTTAGTACGATAGGGTCTGGGAATGGTCCCAAGGCTGACAAGCAGTGAGGGTATGAACATTAAAGGGTTAAACTGATTGTAGTGACCCAATAAATATAATACTGCATTTGAGAGGGAACCGTTTATAACTTAAATGAACTGTCAATACGTACAGCACCTTCAGATGGATAATAACAAAATTACACATGTATTATGCACTAACTAAAAACGAGAAAGAAACAAATTATAAGAGGCTTTGCTTTGCACCAAAAGGAAAGAAACACCCTATTTGCACATCAAGTTAAAAAGCACATTTTCAGAAAAAAAT
>NW_019774847.1:763327-773327 GCF_001039355.2 Lingula anatina | reverse complement strand
GTGAAATCACTGTGGTATAAAGCAGACATGAGCCTGGAAGAGAGGACAATGTCTGTGAAATCACTGTAGTATATAGCAGACATGTGCCTGGAAGAGAGGACAATATGTGTTAAGTCAATACAGTATATAGCAGATATGAGCCTAGGTTAAAAAAAAAAAAAAATCTCCCAACATTTACCATGTGACAAAATAGTTAATCGACTTAGGATCCGGGTCTGCCTTAGGTCCCATAAGAATCGAATCAAAATTCTAAGAGTTCCATGATTCTGCAGAAAAAGCATGTCTGATATATGTCTCATTCTACAATTTGTTACAAATGCTACTTCTGACCATATTCAAAGCCAGACATTCAGATATTTGACCACTTTTTCCAGGTCTTATTAAAATAAATTTATCATGACTAGATATCTTAGTGAACTGGATGTAACTACATAGTATTTCACATGAAAAATCCTTGTGATGGCCATGTAATATTACACGTAAAATCTGTGATACAGATTCTGAAATCCATGGCGATACGCATGAAAAAAAAAAAAAAAAAAAAAAAAACACAGACAGGACATTTTAACATGTCTATGAAACATCACACAATCCACTCTTCTGTTCACTTCTAACAAGGTCTCCTTTTTCTCTGCCAAGTGGACAAGTCTTCTCACTGGTGACTGATCACTTCAGCATGTCTGTCACTGCCCTGTGCCCAAACTCTTTGATACCAGCAGCACCCAACCATGTCAACAGATCTGGACTGTACCTCTTCTGTGGCTGCAGTTCACTGAATCACATCACATATTGTTTTAAGTAGTATCAAAGCATGCCTAACACCTTCCCACAAACTGCTCTATTCACTGGTATCAGTTAATTAGCACAGTTATTGATCATTTTGATCAGGTTTATTCACTGGTATCAATTCATTTCAGAAAAAAGCCTTGAACATCCTGGTACCAGTCAAACATCCTGGTATCAATTCAACATCATGGTATCAATTCAACATCCTGGTATAAGTTCAACATCCTGGTACCAGTCCAACATCCTGGTATAAGTTCAACATCCTGGTACCAGTCCAACATCATGGTATGAATTCAACATCATGGTATGAATTCAACATCATGGTATGAATTCAACATCCTGGTATAAGTTCAACATCCTGGTACCAGTCCAACATCATGGTATCAATTCAACATCATGGTATAAATTCAACATCCTGGTATAAGTTCTACATCCTGGTACCAGTCAAACATCCTGGTATTAGTCCAACATCCTGGTACCAGTCCAACATCTTTGTACCAGTTCAACATCATGGTATCAATTCAACATCATGGTATCAATTCAACATCATGGTATCAGTTCTACATCCTGGTATGAGTTCAACATCCTGCTATCAGTTCTACATCTTCTACAATCCTCCGCCCCTGTCTTCAGTTCATCTTAGCATGTCCGTTGGAGCCGAGGCTGTCCCCCCTGCCCCTGTGGGAGTCCTGAGTGCTGCTGGGCAGGAGGAGGTTGGCCACATAGGTGTACACCTTGGCATGGAGGGGGATCATCAGCACCTGGTGCCCCATGGCCCACCACCTGTAGCGTGGCCCATAGAACGGGTCACTGATGGCTGGGCACAGCATGTTGTTCAGGTTGACCTGAGAAAGCTGGAAACACAGAGTGGGAGAAAATGTGAGAAAGAGTGGAGATTCTTCAAACTCCATGGTACCCCTGTCTCCAGAGAGAAGGTGATAAGACTTGTTGCTGGACAGAGTCGTACTGGTCAGGTTAGCTGTGTGTGAATGTGTGTGTGTGTGTGTGTGTGAATGTGTTTATGTGATTGTGTGTGTTCATATGAATAGGTGGGTCTACATGTGTAAATTTGTGCATGTAGATGAGTGTGTGCATGTTAATGTGAATGCATGCATGTGAAGACTTTCTTACACAAATGACAAGAAATTCCTATGATATTTTTTTCTTCATTTTCCAAAACTCAACATTCCATACAGTCAGCAATGAGGAAAACTTACATAAGCTATATAGTGGAGTGGTCCAAAGTGCCAAAAATACAGAATTCCCAGAGCCATAAGGGGCCACCATATATCTGATATAGGTTCTGTGAGGTAAGGACCTGAAATATTAAAATAATTAATGTCATATTAATGATGATATGGCATATATATGTGTGTGCATGCATGTCTATGTGGATAATGAATTGCACAAAATCCAATCATTGAAATCCAGGGTCCCCAAATATTGGAAAGTGCCTCAGTTACCTTTTGAACCTAGAATATCTATTAGAATTATCTTTGAGCTATAACATTCATTTTTTAAAATTAAAACATCGCTACTTTCCAGCCATGAGGATCACCCCAGGTGGATAGTGCCAACTCATGAACTGGTGGTTACAGCATTCCAATGTATACAGAAAGTACTGAAGATCCACTGCTTATATCAGAGACATTATGTAAGCTGCAACGGATATTTCATAAATAGAGTCTACCCCCCCCCCCCCCCGACAGCCTCATTCCCTGTGGATAATGCTCTTAATTGACATCAAAATATTGGAGACGGACAACACTTCAATATAAGCTATTTATTGAATATATATTTATTTACTGCTTTCACAAACTTATAAATGTTATCAAACTAGATGAAAGGGAACACATTTTTGATGTGCCAATTTTTTTTCACTCTATTCATACATCTTCCCTTATATAATGTAAGCTATTTTAATATCAAAACAAACAAGACAACACCATAAAAACTTACCCCTTTCTCTCATAAGAAAATACGGTACCAGCAACATCAGTATATGCTGCACGTAATAGACCTCTGTCTCAAAAGGCAGCTGAAAGGGGAGAAGAAAGGAGTGGCTCTTACTCTGAACAGGTCTCTGGTATGTTATAATGTCAAATATCCACTAAGGTTATCTGAGACATTCAGAAGACCTAAATTAGTGGTTCAGTTCAAAGCCTAACTAAAATAATAATAATAATAATAATAATAATAATAATAATAATAATAATAATATAACGGCAAATATTGATAAAATTTCAAGGAAAGGTCAGAATTGGGTTATTTTAGAACCCATCACATTATCATTATGGTGATGATCTCATAGTTGATTGATAGATTAATTATTAAAGAGAACTGAACTGCCAATTAACTGGCAAAGGTTTGCTCTCTGTGACTGCTTTAATTCTAATTGTGCCCTAGGAAATATCCATACCAGTCTTGTGTTCGTAACAGGAAGTAGCATGGCAAGGGTTGCGCCGTGAAATGCGTACATGTGTAGACGGAATACAGTGGTCACGTACTTGTTGGAAGGGGCGGCCAGCAGAAAAATCTGAAAAAAATATCTCACACTTTTATTTCAATTCTTTTTTTTTTAGGAACAATAGTTTTCATATATTCTACTTCCGGAAAATATGCATATATATAAGAACACAGACTGCCCGGGTGAGTGTCAAAAACTTGTCCTGCTCCTGCATTTTCCAGGTCATTTGCCAAAAATGCATAAGAAAGAGAGAGATCATTATACCTATGCTACAGTAAATAGCATGCTTAATCTTACATAGTTAGCATGCACAAGAAATTAGAATTGACAGGAACTGTAACACATTAACCGACCCTTAAAATATGCCTAACACTTTGTCCTTTGTATCTGCCATATGCTGAGTGATGACTTATACACCATTCTTACAGGTAAGCCTGATAAATAACCATAAATCCTTGAGAAAATATGTTTAAGGACTTGATACAAATATTAAATTTAATTATTCACTGATGTGGCTCAAATTCTAATCTGAATAAACATCTTTGCCCACACTTATATGTGTTGTAATTCATTGTATCAAAGCTTGTGCTGGTTCTCTAACAGTTTTCAAACATCACCTGAGGAAATACTCTCAGAATGTCAGGGTGGATGCTGTAAACTTAAATTACCTCTATACCCAGTAACCCTTGGAATTCTATTTACTTAAGGCCAGTCCCAGGTGTATCAAGATGGGTCAGCCTAATATATCAGTCAGATACCCCATTTCATGGCCACCTGGTTATGATTACTTCACCATGGAAAGGCAATGTAATATCAATTAACTTAATGCTTTCCTTACAATGACAGCCAACCTAATATTAATGTATAACCCAAATCATGAAATTATTTGGTTGCGATTAGTTCACCACAGAAAGGCAATGTAATAGCTCGTAACTTTGTATATATCAGTTACAATTATGGCGGCAGTGGGTGGGACAACAGATAAATTAGATACATTTACTCTACAGTACTCATAATGTGGTAGCACACTGACATAGATTGCTGTACTAATTAAGTAAAAAACAGCCCATCTCCAGTGGAAACACACCTGAAGTTTCCAGTGACCGACAAGTGCAGTGTGTGTGTGTGAGCCTGCAGCTGGCAGCACAGAACTCTCTTTACCAAGCTGTATAAACAATGACGAGTGCTTGCTTGGATCAAACTTCACATAGCAGGGACAAGAGAGAGAGAGAGAGAGTCGGGCATAATTATAACATGGACCTTATATCAACCTAGCAACCTCTAAACTGTACCTCAGTTCATGGCTTAAATGCATGTACAGGGGCAAATTGAGGCCGTCTTCTTGAAGACCCAGAAGACAGTCAGATTTTCAACTTTACCACTGATGGGTATATATTTTTTCTGTTGGAAGACGGTCAAAAAAGGAAGATGGATCACAAAGATAATTTGGAAGACTGTAAGAAAATCTCTCTGGATCCGCTCCTGATGTGTGTCTTTGACTTTGGGGAATTACTGACCTAAATCTACAGCGCAAGTACTGATACATTTCAGGATAAAAACATGTTACCCTGAAAGAAAATGGTCAGCATCCATCTACACCTCACACTACAAGCATACACAAAGTTTAATGCTAAATAAATAAGCTTTGGTCTTATGAAAACTAATTTTTTTTCAATTTTCTTAATCACATTCAGTATTGTGCTTAATTCATTACAACCACCTCAGTGACAGTGCTCTGAAGATGTTTCCAGTGCCATACAGGCTAGCAGTCAAATCAACTGCCTCCTGAAATCAAGTCTAAAACCAGGTTTAGTAAAATGGTGCTAAACGCGGTCTTTTATTTGTCTATATTTACCACAAAAGCAAACCATGTAAATGCCTTGATAATGTATCTGTCCACCATGGTAAGAGACAAGTACTACAATACAAAGGGAAACACTCAACCTAATCCTGACAAATCAATAACTGTTGTCATATAAAGATAATCATAAACAGACAACAAGGCAAGTGGACACATGTACTCAGTATATGACATGTATTTGGAGCCAAGGTTAATGGAAAACAATTGTATTACCTCTGAGGTACAAGCTGATGCTTTTTATTTATTTATCTGGATATATATTGGTTGTAGCCTGGAAGGGTCATAACAGGATTGTTCATCAACTCTACACACTGGTGATACAAATAATTAACCCCATCAAGTCATTTGTTGTAAGTACAAATCTTCAAAAACTTCCTAAATCCATATCTTGGACCAATTATCTTCCAAATATTAATCAATCGACCCTGTTCAGCACCCATCCAATATATCAGAAGGATTAAATCTGTTATTGACATAAGATATGCCTATTGTATGTACAAGTATTCATTCTGTTAACAGATGTTGACAGATGGGCCAAAAAATGTATCCCCTACTCCTTGGTGGTGGTGGTGGTGGTGGTGGTGGTGGGGGGGGGGGAGGCAGGTGTAAAACAGCAAAGTTGATAATTAATTAGATTGTTATTGATTAACTTAATTAAGCCCTGCAAATGACGTCAAGCCAATGAGCCAGTGTTCCTCAGGGAGATGCTCTCAGCCTCTCTAAAGCCAGTTGTTTTTTTCCTTCGTCTACACTGTTAAGGATTCCACAAGCTGGCATTTTTTTGAAGTAATTAAATTAGACTGGAGGGTCGATAAACCAAACATGACCAATTAGGTAATTATTAGGTAAACTTGCATCACAGATGCACTAGCTGGAAAATTCTTCTCTCATGATAATTACTTTAACAGGTCCTAGGGCCATAATCAATAAAGACGGGTAATGGCATCTACAGTCCCTGCCAAGCTTAACTTGTAGTTTACTACTGCAAGTATTATATCACATGAAGACTTTAAGGCCATTTTGAATAGAAGATCCGAGTACCAACTGGTCCAAGGATCAAATATGGCTGACCCTACATGAAAGAAAGACCGCTTAATCCTGTTATGGTCTCTCCACTTCTCACACACCTCCCCACCCATTGTCCCTGCAGGGGCACAGTAATTAAATTAAATTTTAGCTCCATTTGACTGGACGGGTGGGGAGGCATGTGAGAGGAGGAGAGACCATTACAGGATTAAGTAGGCTTTTTTTTCATGTAGGGTTCGCCATATTTGATTCTTGGACCAGTTGATACTTGGATCTTCCATTCTGAATGACCCCTTACAAGTGTCTTCACTCTCTCTCTCTACTGGGATTCTACAATATTCAATATTCCCACACATACTACACATAGTACTCAAATTTAATGTTAAGAAAGAATAAAAAACAATTATATTTGGTGCTTGCATTCAACATCAATTTGAATAAATCAATCATCTGAATATGCCTACCACTGATATATTTCAGGTCAATTCAATCAAACAAATCTCAGATCAAACTGTGTATTACTGTAGGTAATTCCATATTCTCTGGCAGAGAACAGGCCTCATCTCCACTGTCACTTGCCATTGATGTTCCCTCTTATCACTGAATGTCAGAGACAACGCTGAAAAGGTCATCGTTATTCCACAGCTAATAAAGCCAGTGCAGTTAAAGTCAAGTGGATGTTAGAGGTGGGATATATACCACAGAGAGACTGAAGTTTATGTAGGAGTCAGTGTTAAATTAAACTATAAATTCAACTGTACATTCAACCACTGATGAAGCCATCAGCAAATCATTGTTTTAAAAAGGACTATTAATCCCTGTACTGAAGGAAAAGGGCCAAAAGCTCTTCAAATATAAATTTATTCTAAGATAAATCGTACCTAAATGGAACAACAGGTTTGGCATTCCCAAATCTCACTTCTTGGCTCATGTCTGGGAATTAAAAAAAAATGTCAACTTTTCTTTTAAATAAAAGGCTTGAGATAGCCAAAAAAAAAAAAAAAAAAGAAAAAAAAATAGTTTGACACCAATTTCACGAAAAATTGCATTTTTTAAAGTCTTTTTATCCCCTTCTTTCTTTTTTTTTAATGTACTGTTATCACAAGACCTGGAAGGTGACAATGCACATAAGAAATATTGACAATTTGCAGTCAATTTAGCTCAGGCTATATATAGCACATCAATTTCAATGTGAGATCTGAAATAAGTCTAATGATGGTGTAATGATTAGACTCTTTGCAATGACAGATCAATAAGAACAGCCACATTGTAATTACATTTATAGATTATCACGAGGTCACAAACATGAGAAATTGGCAACTTGGACTACTTTTTTTACTATTTTAAGCCCGTTTTTTATATCGACTTATTGTAAGCTAAAGGACGGCTTTTGTAATATCAAGTTCAAAGGATATAGTAATACACCAGAGAGGTGGATACAAGGAGTCCAATAATAGCAGGATAAGAATAAAATGATTTCTACAACAGCAGCCAAGAGAGAAAATAGCGTAGAGTGACAAAAAATAATAATAATAAATAAATAAATAAAATAATAATTAAAATAAAATAAAATAATAGAAAATAAAATAAAAGTTTATATTAAATACATATTTCAAAATGGGAATCTTAGCAATCTTTTGCATAGCTTGTATTTGTGATCAATTGTTTCAGTCAGTTAACTCCTGAGTCTTGGAGATATGCTATGTAAATCTTCTATAAGCTATAAAATACATGTATCCTTATGTTATTTTTGACATAAATTAATAAACAGAGCACATGCAGCAGGCATGCAGGCAGGGGAGAGGGGGGTGGGGGAGGGAGAGGGGGGTGGGGGAGGGAGAGGGGGTGGGGAGAAACTGACATACCATCCTTTGGGCTGGTTTTCTAGGTTCTAGGCAGTTTCTAAACTACAAAAAGGTAAAAAGGTCATTTTTTTTTTCAGAAATTTAACTCTGGCTAGTTTTAGGCTTGTGCTGGCACGCAAAAAAAAGTCACATTTTCAACTGTGAATGTATGGAGTTGCTGTAACCTAATAACCTCATCCATTTTCTTACCTGAGTCGATCTAATCAACTTACCAATCCACCTTGAGTCCATCCACTATGTATCAAGCTCCATAATGAACAGAAAATTGATGATGTTCAGTTTGCATGAGCAGTAAAAATCTCACTCATATCCCATGAGAATGATACAGTAATCTCATCTAAATCCAATACAAGAACGTAAGCATAAAAAACTGCATCACAGAAGTGACCACAATGATTAATGAGTCCAAAATGTGGGTCTGTAATTTGGACATCTATTTATAGGGTCCAACTCAAGCAAGCCCAAAAAACCAACCCAAAACTTTTGTAAACTGTCTAGCTGTCTTTGAATATTATACTCTCTCTAGAGGCTCATGGCCATTCAAATGATGGCTGGTTCCCTGGGGGAAGCCTTATTAGTAATTGTCTCTAACCAATGCTTAAAAAGACTAAATGTGAAATTTTTAACACACCTTAAGTGTAAAAAAAAAAAAAAACACTTCATGCTGAACTAATACCTAAGGACAAGGATTATGTTTTGATAATTTTTTAAGAGATAAATATAATTTGTCCATGAAAAAGTGTCACCAAAAAAGGTTTCTCCCCTCGATGGCCTTTGATCACTACCTGTCAACTATCTACTGTAGATATAAAACTGAATCACACACAAAGGGAAAGTCAGTGCTGAAAGGTATGGTATGGTATATATGGCAGAATCTGAAATGACTTTTCAAAGGTATGGTATGGCGGAATATGGAATGACTTTTCAATTTTCATAGACTGTTACAGATGGAGTAACTCTACTACACTGTATTGTATTGTGTTGCATTGTATGTTAAATGGCAACAAAGGAATCAATAAATAATTAAGTTATACCACACAACATCTTTGGCATCGTATATATTGTGTGTACTACTACATATTGCATGGTAATTGTGTAGCATTGTATTGCAATTGCATTACACTGCATTGCACTGTATAGTACTTGTGTGTATTGTATTGTATTGTAATCTGAATGACAACCAAGTATTCTCTGTATTATGACCCTATTCAGTGCTGCAGTGTAGTGTGTGGTACAGTACAGGCAGGGATCAATACTCCAGCAGGAAAGCTGTGTCACGTTAGCTTCTGCTTGCTCTTTAAATCTTACGGTTGACTTAACAGATGATATCAAAACTGTCTAGCACAGGTTTAACCTTGGGTGAATTAACCATTCTATATTCCTCCAAGTTCTAACCACATAATGCTGGACCATCTGATTTGTTTCCACAAACCCGAGAATACTGTATTGACTAGATCTTCTCAGTGGTGAAAAATTACCAAACTTTTAGACCTGTACACAATTCTGTAATCACGAAATTATATTGTTATAGCATATGCAGTGCTTTCACTGTTAGACCTGTACACAATTCTGTAATCACGAAATTATATTGTTATAACATATGTGGTGCTTTCACTGTTAGACCTGTACACAATTCTGTAATCACGAAATTATATTGTTATAGCATATGCGGTGCTTTCACTGCACGGAACAGGAACTATAGTAGAGTACCCAAAATTTTGATCTACCAATTCCCAAAGTTTCAGTTTCCTAACTTGAATGGTCTAGGAGGAGATAGCATAAATTACCATGTGAAAAGAATTTAGAATCAACCCCCCCCCCCCCCAGGATACAGCCCAACCTGTTGCACTAAAATTCTTAAGTGCTTATGCACCTCCCTGAAGATGGGTAAACTATTCACCAAAGTTTCACCTTCCTAACTCTGATGGTTTAGGAAGAGATAGCAGAAATTTCAATGTGATAAAAATTTAGAATCAACCACCCCCCGGGGACAGC
>NW_019774847.1:736249-762882 GCF_001039355.2 Lingula anatina | reverse complement strand
TTTAAATCCACCCCCCCCCCCCCCCCCCCCGGGGACAGCCCAATCCCCTGTGGCACTAAAATTCCAAATTGCCCATGCACGTCCCTGATGATGGGTCTACCAATTCCAAAAGTTTCAGTGTCCTATCTGTAATGGACTATGAGGAGATAGGGGAAATTACTAACACACAGATGTACAGACGGGTGGGATAACATGATCCTTGACTCTTAATTGTCCCTAAAGTGCGGGGATAAAATCTCTAACCTCATGTTCTGTTTTCCCCCTTTTTTTTCAATCTCAATGTATTTCAAAATTTACTTAGAAGAATGAATTGAAATTTCTTCACTATACAGGTCGGTAGCCAGATGGGATTCAGGAGGTTCAAAAGAACCCCCTTTTTTTTTTGCTGGGAAAAGGTCCCCTCTGGGTAAAATTGTATATAGGTACAGTACATGAAGGTTTCATGGTAAAAGATCCACTTTTCAGAAAAAGGACCTCCTTTTCAGATTGCTGGCTACGGGCCTGCTATATATATATATATATATATATTCCTCAACTCAACATAATGACTGCCAGAGGTCACTGGAGACCACAGGAGAATCAATACAATTCAACAAGCGCAACATGTGGATTAAACTGAAAAAGGCAAGCTGTTGATATATCACTGGATACTGGTAATAGTTAGCTGCCCATGGTAACAGTTATAATTAGCTGCCCATGGTAACAGTTAGCTGTCCATGGTCATCATTTACATTATGACATTATGGATATTTAAATGAAACAAACAAAAAAATGTACAGCCACTTCAGCAATTCTCTTTGTTAAATTATCTTCCTAGTTGAATTGCGCATGCAGACAGCAATTAACAAAAAAAAAAAAAAAGGGGGGGGGGGGGGCAATCTTTTTCTGGAAGAGAAGATCTTTTCACCCCCAATTTCAGAAAAGGCAAAGAACCCTCATCAAATTTTGATTTAAATTCAGTGGACCTTTTCGGGCCAAAAGAGTTTTTTTCTCTTATTGCAGCTAAGACCCCTGCTAACCAGCCTGAATTTGCTTTTTATTATTATTGTTATTAAGATGAATAACCTTGACCGTGAAGAACATGTCTGTGATTACCAGCTACAGCCAGCAAAACTGAATTGTTGCTAATGAATCAATTAGCCAATTGACAAAGTACACAAAACCCTCTTCTATCAGGACAGCAAATTAAACAGAGATAAGTTAGTTAACACTCTTTACAGCAAAATGGCCACAAATGTGACAGGAAAGTCTAACAAGGCATGGAAATTGAAAAGTTGCTAATTATAATAAATGACTTCAGCCAATGTCCTTGATAATGTCACAGCAGTCTGGCATTAGGCTGCCAAATTGAAAAATTTCCACTAAATCACCTAAGATTCTCCTGCTACACGCAAAGGTAATACATAATTCAGGGAAATGCCACAATGTCCTGCAGCTACTTACAGTGAGAAATCATTTCTTCACAGCACTTGATGAAGAAGCCATACATAGGATTCGATGAAAAAAAAAATGAATATAGGGTTTTCCTGATGTTGTGAACAGATTTTAGACACTTCATGCCCACAACTCTTTCAGGTCCTTAACTCATAAATGTCTCTTAAATACACAATTTAAAATTGATCTTGTCAAATGAGCTGAAGCCAAGTGAAAGTAAAGGACACTTTTGCACTTCCACTTGCCTGTAAAAAAAGTGTAGTTCAAGCACAGTGCACAGGCATTAAATCTGTGAACCACAAAGGCTGCCATCTCACTCTAAAAAAATAAAAACTGGCTCATTAAATCAAGATGAAATAAGGAAGACTTTCAGTTCTTAAAAAGAAAACTTGCTCCTACCAGGGTTCCTCCTTAACATTATCCTTAAGTTTATGAATGCAGGAAATCAATAAAATAGCCCCTTTCTCAATAAAACAGGGATATTTAACACAGATCCTCATGAGCTCTGTTCACTGGGGGTTAGCCACTCAGGAAAGTTGACAAGAGACTGTAGATCTTTCTAAACTCATGCTGTGCAATAGATCACTTCAGCACATCAGTCACCTGGCTGTTTAAAATTAATGCATTAAATATTTAACCCCTTTCTACAGAGCACACATCTCAACGATAATTAACTTTTGACAACCAAGTTTACTCTCCTAGGTCAGCTTACATTAGTTTATTGTCATAAAATTCTAATGGTAAGATGCCAGTATGAAGCAAACATCCCATCTGTTTAATTTTGTTACTGTTGATTCACTCTGTGTTGCTTATCTAATTTGCACTCTCACATGACATACTAAAACATTAATATTCAATTAAGGTAAAACATGAATTTCCAAAGGGTGATGAAACTTGAACTCATTTTTTCTATATCCACTGATTTTTTTTTTTACTTTAAACCAAGGGTTTAGTCAGCACAAAAACATCACAAATATCAGATTAAGCTGATGTAAATCTAGCACAAAATGCCATGAAACAAAGCATCATGACATATAGACTAAGCTGAGAGAGAGAGAGAGAGAGAGAGAGAGAAAGAGATCCAGTTCTTCACATGGACAACACATAAATCTTCCACACATATTAGGCAAGTCAGTGGGAACAAAAGACAATGCCAGATTACGTTTCTATATGAAAGCCACTAGTCATGCAACCTGTTCAGTTTTTTGAGGCTAAAAAAAAGCACCAAGAGAAAGACTGCTGATCCTTTGCAAACACTATACAGATCATAGAGAGCTCCATGCTTGGCTTAGTAACTGAATCTAAATAAAACACATGGAATTTTACTCATGATACTCAACGAATCCAGTACCATAGGCAATAATTTGTGACTTGGGTGACTTTATCTTTCAACCTTATTTAATCAAAAACAAATCAGTGTTTGAAATTCTTTCAGTGGCATTATAAAGATACTAGTAGTTGATTTTTAATTTTTGATTTATCAACTAAGAAAGGTGACAGCCAAACTTGGACAGGCAAATTTCACGTTTTAACACTGAATCCAGCATGGAAAAACTGTGCAAAAATGAAAAGACCTCAATTACTTACCTGTGCTATGGTTTCCAGATGGCAAGGGTTAAATATCCAAATAAACTGCTTGGTAGCCAACTTGTAGCCTAATTCCACGCCAAATGTCAGTGTCAGTAATACTGACAAAAATCTCTTCATTTTAGAATTTCTATCTTCTGCTAAGGCCTGTGGAAGCTTCAACCTGGGATATGCCACGTACATTGCCAAGCAGGCTAACCCACAGGCAAAGAAGGTCTCGATGAGGCGTTGACCGAGGCCTAAAAAGTTTACGCAATCCTCGCCTCCTGTTCCATCTATGCTGTAATCAACCCCCTCGTATGTCCAATATAACAGTGTCTTAGCGTAGGTGTTCCACTTCGAGATGGGTTCAACAGCACCCTCTATGGTCAGATTTACTTGTGGAATCTCCATCTTATGATATGTTGATAAGTTCCCTTTTATTGGTGATTACACGTAAAAATAATGATTAACCTGAGATGTTATTACTGTGGAGATCAATGTGAAAACATCATGTGATTGTCTCTGAAACAAAAATGAAGTTTAAAATGTAAATGTGGTTTTGTCATAAGTTTAACATCGAGCTTAAAAAAAAAAAAAATTCATAATCAAAAGAAATGCTATAAACACATATTGCAAAATGTGAGCATTAAGGACACTCCCAAATGTTGCATCTGCATTGAAAGAAAAACGTTTAGTTAGAAAAGCACTAAATTAAGAAAACGCTGTCATGCAAGCTACTTGGTACTAGTAACCACAAACAAATGTGACACTTTTTGTTCATATCAAAATTGTAAGATCAAGATGACAAAGCTATGAATTAGTTTATGATGTGAGGACAATAGTGTCTGTATGCATATAATATCATAATTATTATGTTATAATTATCATGTTAAGTTAATTAATTCAATATACCTCGTAGATAATAACATATAGTGTTCTTAACAGTTAGCCTATCTTTATGCATGTAAGTGAGTTTCTTTCCACAATAAACTCATAAGTATCAACAGCCTATGTATGAATAAACCTAAATATACCGAGACTATTATGTATAAGTTACGTGACAAATGCTATGACTAATATTAATAACAATACCAATATTAACGAAGTCTACCAGTTGTTACTCACTTTACATACTACGTGTCACTTACGTAACAGTGCATTTCAAGATGCTACAATAACCCATGGCTTCAAAACTGATGCGTTATGATCATTAGTGAACTGGCATGACACACGGCTAATATGTTTATTCACCAAGAATACAGGTTCAACTAGCGGCAGCGTTAACCATTGTTACAAAAGGGGGCGGCGAAAAATTAACTTATCGTTCATTCATGAATAAAAATTTATACAATGAGCACATAAAACACTTTGGTCTCACCTTGCTGGGGAAACCTTCATGTCCCTCACAACGCTGTCGGTTGATTTGTTAAAATTCTTTGTTAACAACGGGGAAAATCAATTTACCTTTGCTGTAGCAGAAGGTCGACCGGACTGCACTGTCAGCTGTTACGTTACGCGTTCCGGTGAACCGTAAAATAGTGCAAGAGGTCATCTTTTAGTTCGTAGTTTTGAAGGATTGTAATCAATAAAAGACAAAACAAAAGGTAATTTTTACTTTAAAACACGAAAATTCTGTACGGAATTTATTTTCGATTGGGAAACCGGAAAGCGGCGTAACCTGCAAAATAGTTCCAGCAGCTGTCCAGCTGCTACTGTCCAGCACCAAACACAACCCGTCGTCTGATTGGTTTAAATTACGGAAGCCATATTGTTTTCACAAAACAACGTGTTGCGATCGCGTTGCGAATACCATCGGGTTCATTCAATCGTTTCAGCGCGTGAAACGTGCTTATCTGTTGTGGATCAGATAAGATAACAGGTATGGTCGTGTTGACAAACTTTCCGCCACCAGCTGAAGGGATAAGGTGCGAACAATCAAACACCGAAGTCCACGTGAAGGGAATAAAAAACCCACAGAGTCGAGTCTTAGGAAAAGGCACGCTTTACATTGCTGAAAGGTAGAAATATGAAGCTGTAGTGATCTGACTTGACTTTTTAAAGAAAATCTCATTAAAAAAATAATCAGTGCAATTGCATTAAAATCTGGCGTACGTGTACTATTGTTGATAGTTTATATACATATTTTCACAAGCTACTGTATGCATTTTATATGTGAAATATATTTTCACTTCCGATGCACATTAAAGAAAGTCATTACTTGGTGTAATGAATTTGTTGAGTTACATTATATGGATTATTTCATTCAAAATTAAACTTGAATTACGTGGTATTGCTTTATCATAACTTTTTTCATATGATTTTCAGCCGTCTCTCCTGGGTTGGTGAAGATGAGAAGGGGTTTTCTCTAGAGTATCCGTCCATCTCCCTGCATGCGGTGTCCAGAGATCTATCAGCTTTCTCACAGGAGTGTCTGTACCTGATGGTGGAGGGAGATCTGGGAGGTGATCCTCTTAGCATGGGCCTTGAATGGCTCATTATATATATCGTGCATATATATTTAACAGTTTATAATGAGGGATGAGATTTTTCTGACTTAATTTTAATTAATTTTTAGAAGCCAAAGTATCATTTTTTGAGATATAACAGAACTGCAATACTGTTTTGGAGGAGGTGGGGGGGGGGGGGGGGGTCAGACCCCTGTGCCAAATTGTAAGTCTTATTTTACTAAAGACAGTGTTAACCCTGTATATATCAAATGTAGTCTTTTTCCTGACTGAGCACCTACTTTGTCTTCCTGTTGCAGCTTTAAGGTAATAAGCATGTGGCTCTACTAATGCCAAGAAGAACTGCTCTGTAATATGACCTGTCTACAACATTTCCACTGACATCTGTTTTGTCTGTTTCAGAGCCAGAGGGACAAAATGGTCACAGCGGAGCTGATGAGGAGGAGGAAGATGATGAAGGAGAAGATGAACAGCCAATTACAGAGTTCAGATTTGTACCACAGGACAAAGGGCAATGTAAGTAGTGTTTCTGGCCACTCAGCTGTGGAGTTTTCTCTTTGTAAAGGATAGAACTTTATACTTTAGATGTCTAAATTGGGGACAGAAGTAAGGGAGTGTTAGTGTCTGTTTTTTTTTTACCTGAGATAAAGTGTAGTCAATGTATAGTTTATATTTTATTATTTCAGTGGATGCCATGTTTGAGGCAATGTCAGAATGTCAAGTTTTGCATCCAGATCAGGCAGACTCGGACTCTGGGGAGGGTGAGTTTATACACACACTAATGAGAGCAATGCATATTTAATCACGTGGCCCTAGTTTCTCAAAAAATCTTATTTTAGTGAAATACAAAACCATTAATGGGATTTTTAAATACCATTTTTTAATTATGATATTTACCAAACTTAAACCTGAAATTGCTGTCCTTAAAATCAGATCAGAACTGTTTGACTTATTTTTAGATGACTTCTTTGGAGAGGAAGGAGAGGAGGGGAACTCTGCAACTTTACAGCATCTAGAGTCCATATTCTCTGTGGGCACAACAGAAACCAATGGACAGGCAGGGGAAGGTATGCTAACTGAGCACTGTCACAACTAACACACTGTCACATGTAACACACTATCACAACTAACAGACTGTCACATCTAACATCACTGTCTCAACTAACACACTATCACATCTAACGCACTGTCATGTCAACTGAATGTTACAGCTTATACAGTGTTAAGTGCTAAACACGTTTAATTATTTTTCAAGTGTCATAACTTTGATTTCGTATGCCGTAAAGATAAATTCATTTTATTTCAGTCACATTTTTTGTTGGTCAAAATTCTATGAATACTAGTAAGTTACTGAATTGATTAATTATNTCACATCTAACACACTGTCACATCTAACGCACTGTCACATCTAACACACTATCACAACTAACACACTATCACATCTAACACACTGTCACAACTAATGCACTGTCACATCTAACACACTATCACAATTAACACACTATCACATCTAACACTGTCACAACTAATGCACTGTCACATCTAACACACTATCACAACTAACACACTATCACATCTAACACACTGTCACATCTAACGCACTGTCACGTCAACTGAATGTTACAGCTTATACAGTGTTATAAGTGCTAAACACGTTTAATTACTTTTCAAGTGGCAATACTTTGATTTTATATGCTGTCAAGATAAATTCCAATTATTTTAGTCACATTTTGTGTTGGTCAAAATTCTGTGAATACTAGTAAGTTACTGAATTGATTAATTGTAAACACATCAAAATGTCCAAAATTATTTTAGGGTTAATTTGTCATAACTATGTTATGGAAAATGAATTTTGACTTGATAAGATTGCTGATTAACATGGGAGTCTTTGTACTATGACAGAAGCCATGCAAGAAGAGGAGGAAGAAGACATGGAGACAGGACAGTTTGAAGATGCGGACATTGATAAATGAAGACAGTTTGAGGATGCAGACATTGACAAATGAAGAGAGACTGGTCAGCAGAACAATTACAAATTTACGGAAACCTGCAGCCGCCATTGACTGAAGTCGCAACATGGAAGAAAATGAGCACAAAAAAACTTGTGAATGAACAATCATCATCATCAGGCTGTCAGTCGTTAATAGAGAAGTGAACAAACAAAAGATGATAGTGGAATACACCAGGGCCGTGGTTTTAAACACCATTGCTTACTGAATATGGTTTTCTTTTGGTACTCATCTGAACAAGCCATTCCCTGCGTAATACCTTATTTCAAAAAAGTTTTAAAACTGCAAAAAAAGGAATGGAGTCAGATGATTGACACATACTCGTTAAGGTTGGGCATCAGGAGGACATGCCATAGTATTTTCACCATTGGTACATATTTATGACTTGTATTCATTAAATTAGATTTAATATTTGATTAATTTTGGACATTCTCTTTATATTCTGACTTAACCAACAGAGTGAATTTTTGTGTTTAATGTTTAAGTAACACAGAATGAAAAAAACCTGGAAAAGGAGTTCAGTTGAAGCAATGAACCGTAAATTATGAATGGCCACAGCAGAAATCGGGTGAAATTATTTTCTTACAATCACCACATCATTGTACATCTGTAAATAAAACATTTTTGTACGTGCTTTAATAGTGTGCCCTTTCTTTGTTAAGCCTGGAAGCTACGTTGTCACTTGGTCGGGTGACGTAATATGTGCGGATGCCGTCTCATGTGAGGCGATGCCAACATTCAGCTAACAAGCTAAAGTGTCATGATCAACTCGTAAAATGAGCTTCCAAATTCCCTATACCATCCCATGACCACTTACTTTTCTAATAGTTATAACGTTATGATTGGTAAACTTTGTTGAGGAAAGGACAGGATCAAACCACTTGATTCTGATTGCCATTTAAATAATGTAAAAAGACAAAAGATTCAAATGCTATTGTACTTTATTACAAAAAAGATCTACATAGGAATTTATTTCAAGTGTGTAGCAGTTTAAAGCCGATATATAGAATAAAATGTAATACATTTTCATGACTTTACACAATGCTCTGTGACCAAACGGGTTTGAAAACATGGCGGTGTGAGTATAAATACTGACGACAGTTTATGACCTGGTACCACTTAACAAACTGGTGTCACTTCACAACATGTTCAGCATTTCTATACTGTTGTGAGTTATTTCATGAGCCAATATTTTCCTGTGTACCGTATACCAGCTCACAGTGGTGACACCTATAGGCCTAGTTGAGTTCCCCAGCGTGCGTCTTCTCATGGCGCGCCAGGGAGTCGTTCCTAGTGAAAGCGCTGTCACAGTGCCGACACTTGTATGGTTTCTCGCCCGTGTGCGTCCGCTCATGCTGTTTACACTTACTGAGATATTTAAAGGCACTGCTGCAGTACCCGCATTTAAACTTGCCATCACTGGTGTGTTTGCCCATGTGTAGTGTGAAGTGACTTTCCTCAGTGAACGATTTTTTACAGAATTCACATTTGAAGGGAGTTTTATCGAAGTGAGTGGACTCATGGCGGCGGCAGTTACTGGCATTGGTGAATGTTATACTGCAGTGCTTGCATTTGTATGGCTTTTCTCCAGTGTGGGTTCGTTCGTGAATTATACAGTGATCTTTTCGAGGGAAGATCTTTTTGCAGAACTGGCATTCAAATGTCGGTGCGTCTCCAGTGTGGGTTTTTTCATGATCAACACATGGTTTCTTGTTAGTGAACCTCAAGCAGCAGTACTGGCACTGGAAAGGTTTTTCACCAGTGTGAGTTCTTTCATGCTGCACACATCTCATATTTCTGGAGAACACCTTGTCACAAAATCTACATTTGTACGTCTTTGACCTCCTGGCAGTGTGGTGACTACTTTCATGTTCCACACAGCTTGCCTTGGATTCAAATGTGTCTCTGCAATGGCGGCACTCGTAAGGTCTGTCCCCAGTGTGTGTCATCTCGTGGAAAGAATGATCCGCTTGATCTGTATACGACTTGTTGCAAAACTGGCAGAGAAATGTCTCCTTAACGACAGAAACTACCCCCACTTCTTGGGCCGGCCTATCTAGATGCGACATTGACTGGGGTTTCGGAACTGGTTCTTCAACACCGTGCGTTCTCTCGTGTACCATGCATGAATTTTTATGCGCAAACACACTGCCACAAAAACGGCACTTAAAAGGTTTTTCACCACTGTGAATCCTCTCATGGATTATTCTAGAATCGTTTCTTGCGAAGTCCTTGTTGCAGTACTGGCAGTGATAAGGTTTTTCCCCCGTGTGTGTTCTCTCATGCGTGACACACATGCTCCTGTAAGGGAAGTTTCGTTCACAGTATTTACATTTGTACGGATTGTCGCCGGTGTGAGTCCGTTCATGTTCTACACACCTTCTCTGCATTCTGAATGTTCTGCTGCAGTGGCGGCACCTGTAGGGTTTTTCTCCCGTGTGTTTTCGTTCGTGCCACATGCACATGTATTCGTAGACAAACATTTTTTCACAGTACCGACATTTGAAGGGTTTTTCGTCAGGGTGCGTCCTCTCATGGTCCATACAGGCGCGCTTTGCTTGAAATGTTAAATCACAGTAACGGCATTTGTATGGAGTATCTCCAGTGTGACTCGCTTCGTGAGATTCCTTCTCCTCATGGCTGGAAAACGACTTCTTGCAGTAATTACATCTAAATGGAAAGAAGTCAAGGTGAGACTTCTCGTGTGTAAAACAGTTCTTCTGATACTTAAATGTCTTCCGACAGAACTTGCACTTGTATGCTTTGGTAGTGTGGGTTCTTTCATGCTCAATGCAGTTTATCTTGGTTTTAAAACTGGTTCCGCAATGATGGCATTCATAGGGCTCGTCCCCTGTGTGTGTCATCTCATGAAAGGTATGCTCCGTTTCATCATTGAATAACTTGCTACAGTACTGACATATATATGGGTGTGGGGTGGCGTGTGACTCCTCATGTTTTAAATATTCCTCTCTCTTTGAGAATGTCACCCCACATTGCTGACATAAAAAAGGTTTGATGTCTGCGTGTGTTCTCTCATGGCTTATACAGTGACTACGATCACTAAATGCCTTATCACAGAGCTGGCACTTGAAGGGCGTGGCACCTGCATGGGTCGTTTCATGGTATATACGAGAACTCATCTTGCGAAATGTAAGCTCACAGTACTGACATTTATATCTGCCACTGTGTGGCGCTGCATCATGTACAGCCTTCCCACAATGCTGCCTATTGAAGTTGAACCTGTGATTTTTAGCTGTGTGGATTTTTTCATGCCGAAGCATTGCTGTCTGTTGTGAGAACACAAGTTCACAATGATTGCATTTGTACAAGTTCTCACCAATGGGAATTCTCTCCTGGGCAATCTCATTGGTTGGGACAGGTAACTGGGGCCCTCTGGTGGAGGAGTTAAGAACTAACATGGTAGGAGTTGGAGTTGGTAACACTACAGATGAGATGCCATCACTCTGGTCATTATATGATACATCATCATTGTCCAGTTCTTGTTTTATAACTGTGTTGAGTTTAATGGGTGATGAAGCGCCATCTAGTGAGTCACCTACACCCTCAGGACTGGTTTGTGCAGTGGAAATCTGAAAATGAAAAATATGGCAATTAACTGGAAGAGCATTTCTGAATGTAAAAGAATCTGTACTTTAATTACTCTCAACACCGCCATTTTAATTAACATTCTGATTCAATTCTAATTCTAATCATTCACCCTGAGTGCTTTGTTCTTCCACAGTGTTTTATTTAGTGAGAATGTTTGGAGAACTGGGATGTATTATTTAAATTATCGATGGGAATAGTAAAAAAAATGGTTTCATCAAAAATGTGCAAAAACCAATCAAGAAAAAAAATTTTAATTAACTCATTTAGTTATTAACTTATTTATTCATTTATAATGTCAATGAGTTTAGTCACCTTTTGAAAACAGTATACAGGAGACACCTGTTTCTCTTCCTCCCAGACTTTATTTATTTATTTATTTATTTATTCATAATGTCATTGAGTTGAGTCACCTTTTGAAAACAGTATACAGGAGACACCTGTTTCTCCTCCTCCCAGATTTTGACCAGGTTTTGGAGCACTGCCAGTCGTTGCTTGTATATCACCATGGTGACCTCACTGGCCAACAGCGCCAGTTTCTCAGACTCCGCCATTGCTGTCCTGTACTTCTGCTCTTTACTCAGCACTAGGTCTGGTTTGCTGTGGCTCTCACTATCAGGATGATCTGTATTACATCCTTCAGGATCAGCAGCCTCCATATTGCTTTCTACACCTGATAATTGAAGAGTTTACATTGTGCACTTAAAATTTACACACTTATTGCATTTATTCACCAACTCTATTTAAATAGAGTTCTCCGCGGTGCATCATTATGGTGGAGATCGAACCTGTTGTTATCTTGCTGGTTTGTGTGGTGTAAACGGCGTCACCAGGTAAACACTGTCTGACCTTACTCGTCAGGTACTTACCTCCCCTGCTAGCAGCAGCTTTTCCCGACACCTAAATAGTAAATCTAAGCATCAAGTAACAATGAAAAAAAAAACTATTTTCCTCTTAGGACTATAATCCGACGACAGCGTGACCGGGGATATCTTTAGTGTTTGGAGGCTAGAAATTATGGGATTTAAACTTGGATTGTGTTAGCGGTGATGGACACAATTTGGTGAGTTCGTCACATCGCAGCCGTCGCAGCTAAGGCGACAAGAATCACTCACTGTGACGGGCATGTTGGTCTTCTGTTACAGTAGTCCGATTACTTTACCCGGGTGGTGTCCATTCCATATAATGGGGTTCTACATTTCGCATTTTCCCGCTATCTAAATAATAAATAAAAGCAAGTAAAACGAAAAAAAAAAAAAAAAAAAAAAAAAAAAAAAAAGCAATATGACTCATTATATGTAATGATCTGAAGTAAACAGATAATAAATATACATAGTAATTTGTAGCAGAGAAACAACAGGTTTAACGGCAAGGTCACTTTTACCACATGGAGCGGGGTCACAGCTAAGGTTTGTCCCGGTTCCTACATCACTGCACCCCTGTGGATAGATGAAGGTCACTTATCTTATCACTCCTCACATACACACTTTGTTTGAGCCAATTGCGGAGTTCAAACAAGTCCGCTTGTAAGGTTCTAGATGATGATAATGTAGACCTAATCTACACGTTTCTCTTCAAAAACCTCACTCTGAGTTAAGACTCATACAAAATTTATCCATATACCAGTATATTCAGTAACCACGCGTCCTCTGTTGGTATATAACCAACTCTAGAGTCGTGGTGGAAGTTTCTTGCAGGAAGAGGATGACGGCAAATAACGAGGACCTTCACCCCGAGACCCGGGCCTATCTGCAGGAGCTGGTGGAGTCGGGGGCCAGGCCGTTCACGGAGCTGACGGTGGCCGAGGCACGGGAGGCGGTGACGGCGAGATGTAGGGTGTCTGACCAGAGATTGGACTATAACTTCAATGGACAGAGGAAGGAGTTCATTGTTGACTCCCCGCATGATCCAGGTACAATGGAGCCCAGATCAGCCCCGTAGCCAGGGATGGGGGAAGGGGGGTTTCGAAAGAACTGCCCTTTTTGTCAGGAAGAGGTCCATTTTGAGTGAAATTGTAAAAGGCCCACTTGTTCGGAAAAAGAACCCCCATTTTGAGATTGCTAGCTGTCTACGAGCCTGCCAGATCTGCTTTTTGTTTTCGCTAAAAATGTATATAGTACGTAAATACATGTCTCACATTGAAAGCAATGCTTTGTTTAAAGAAAACACCGTTTTAAAAGACAAGCTTATAGGAGACTCAATAAAACTAAACAGTAGTACCAGCATAGCTGATATACTAGTACAGATAACGTTATATGTTCTTGCTCTACACTTCAGTCTTTTACTTGCAAGTTGAAGGCAAAAACAGGTCACTAACAAATAATAATAATAATAATAATAATAATAATAATAATCTTTATTTAAAGAGAGTAAAACATATTAAGCTTAAGCGTATTATACACTTATCTTACACACGACCCTCGTCTTATATTCATTTTCTATACCACACCCAAGCTGGTGTCCCGCTGTGGGTTTACACCCCCACTGTACTGACGGCAGACCCTGCTATTCTGGTGTATTTTCACGGAGGAGGGTTTACAGTGGGGGACAGACAGGCCTATGACACCTGCTGTAAGATGATGGCCACGTGAGTATATATATTACCTCGGCCTTTGTGGGTGAAAGTGCATGAGTTTGATGATCAAATCCTTCACAGTAAAGGTACATTTGTCACATAAATATAAATAGGCCTATGCAAATGAAAAGATACACCCCATTTCCATAGATTTTTAGATCGATCTATCCCTGTGGGGAGTCTCACTAGATTACTGTCAGCTTGGCCGGCTTAAGCGTCTGTCCCGCCTACTAAAAGCTGTAAGGGGGTAATTAACTATATGGTGCCCGCTCGGCTGACTGCAATTTAGCGTGAACCCCCAGGGAGTTAGGTCGATCTAAATCTTAATCTCTAGATCGATCTAAATCTCTGGGAATGCACCCTATGATGGAACCCTCGTTGAATGCAATTAGGTTAAGAGATAAACACGCCCTCCTCTTGTTTCCAACGTATATTCACTACCCTCTACCAGGGCGATAGATTGGTTTTCCACAGATATTCACATGCAGATATGCCTCTAGATAAATAGACCGTCATTTTGGTCTGATGTCAGCCATTAAAATGTCCACATGTACAGTAATAACTGCGGCCCTGGTAGAAGGCCTATAGGCCTATAATCACCTTGCAACTTTTTCGTATTTTCGTCGACGTTAGGAGGCAGTGTTAATCTGTTAATATGACTGCATGCATTGAGGGTGCCCACTTAGCTGTATCGATCTACCTTGGACCAAACTAGGGCTTATTCCCAATGTATACTTAGACAGTTTCATTGAAAATGCGCCCTAAGTCTATATCCAGAGTCGATCTATATCGATATCAGGATAAGGGGTTCATCTGTAGCCTGTCCCAAGTTACTTTTGTCACTCTTTTAATTGTCTGTACGATCTATATAGGGGCCTACGCTTATTAAAAAAAAACTTAGAGAGTTCCTTGAAGTGATACAAAGTTTATTTTGATACCAGGGAGTCCAAATGTGTCGTGGTCAACGTAGAATACAGGCTTTCGCCCGAACACAAGTTTCCGGCCGTCTTGGAGGACGCAATTGTGGCAGTTAAGTGGGTGAAGGAAAACAAAGAGAAAATTGGTGAGAAGAATGGACACACCTCGTCCTAAATGTATATAATTGAACTATTGACAACTCTCTTAATTTGACCATTGTAATTCTTTTAAATTCAACGAACAAAAATTAAACGAAAATAATAGAATCTTTATTCCATAAAATAGGCCTACTTCATGAAATTAAACCCAAAGCTGGAAATTATTGCGAATTTTAAAACAGAGTACGTACAGTGTTGCTTCCAAATTGTAAGCTATATAACAGTATTTCTTGAAAGCAAAAAATTCTTTCTCTATCTCAGGCGGAAGTTCCAAGAGTAAAGTTGGGGTTGGTGGTGACAGCGCAGGGGGGACCGTGTCGTCGTCTGTCGCACATGACGTCACTGGCCTCGCTTTTCAGGTACATGTAGTTTATCTAGTTATAAGTTTCAAAAGGCTAAGCGAATTCAGTAAAGTGATTTTATTTCGAAACAACGACGACTAAAGAAAAAATGTACCGTTGGTGTACATGTAGCTGAAGGCAGTGTACGTTTTCTATGATACTGGAAGACAAGACTTCCCTCTACCAAAACACAGCTGGGGGATGACGTCACTTATGAAATTTCGTGCAAAAATCATCCTGTTCAGAAGTGTGCACAAGATAGTCCAGAGAAATATCTGTGAATTTCTAAGTAAAAAAACTCTCTGTCACCGCGGTACAGGGTGTTCTAAAAGCCTCTAAAAAAACTTAAGACAGATAGGCCTATGTAGTATGGGAGAAAGTGCCTTTTAAACAACCAATGGGTAAGCATTGGCAACCTTTGTTAATTCACAACAATTTGCATTGACAACCATTGTTACACGCGGGGCCGTAGCGATAGTCCGAAGGTTCAATAGTCCGAAGGTTCATTGGTCCGAAAGTTCACTATAGAACCTTCGGACCAATGAACCCTTGATTAAAAAATCGATGAAAATGTTACCACTTTTCGGACCAATGAACCTTCGGACCCATGAACCTTCGGACTATCGAGACGCCCCCTTACACGCCCACAATGGTTGTTAATGCAAATTGATATCACAGGATCGAGTCACTTGTGTAGTGTACAAAAATTGAAGAAGGGTTGATTCAGCGATTTTGTAAGAGATTATGAGCGACCCCTGTGGTCAGAGAGTGGCCTACAATGTAGTTTGCTAAGAGTTGTTCATGCTTTCAGATCCTGGTCTATCCCTGTGTAAATCTCACCATCCCTTATCCCGCCTATGTAGAGTGTGCAGAAGGATACGGACTCACCACTCCTGTAGTTAACTGGTACGTTTTTTAATTTACACCTTCTTGCTAAGACTATCAATGGTGCGATGACGCGAATTAGTTCTGTCTTCTTGTTGTAAAAAGGTTTTTCATTTTATAATTTAACGGTCGCGAATAAAGACAAACCTGTGGTGAAAGGCTCGGTGTATGCAGAAACCACGTGATACCACTTTAGTTCCACGTTTTTATGCATGACACTAAACTCCCTAGCGCTCCACGTTAGACTAACCCTCTCCCCTTTGTAGTTGATCCTTGGGTATGTTAAAAGTAGATTGCAAATAGGCATACTACTAGTATTTCCGTTACCTTTGTAACCAACCATTTCCTAATCAGTTTTAACTTGACATATAGGTATATAAATCACTGGTTAAACAACGACGCTGAGAAAACTGACCCACGGGCCTCTCCAGTGCTGCGACAGAAGTTCGATCATCTTCCACCCGCGCTGTTCATTGTCGCCAGTCATGATCCATTGCGAGACGATAGTAGGGGTAAGATTGTTCATGTCTCAACTAACGCATTCGGTTCACAATCACACCTAACACATTGATGTGTCCATGCCACAGCTAACACAATGGATTTGATGACATATCCTCCACCTTTTTCATCGTGAATTGACTCGATGGGTAGAGAGTCACCAGTTGCGGTATAAAATACAATGTTTTGTTACCAAACCTATTACACATAATGAAATCAGACACGCGACAGGTTTACTCATTGCTAAGCTGTCCTCACAATGAACATTATTCACGCATTATTTATCAATCTTTGAATTCACTGTGAAATTTCGAGTTGAGACTGAATTCATTTCAGCCTATGCCAAGGCTCTTACAGATGCAGGGGTGAAGAACGAGACGATTTACTTCGATGGTGTTATACACGCGTTTTTCAACATACCAGGTAATTTGTTTTCAGACATTGTGTTTTCTAATTGTCGCTTTTTTAGAGATTTATTTATGACCAGTGATCAGCATAAACTGCCATTAATCTGACACTAAGACTGGGTTCCCATAATTAGATTGATCCATCTAGATCGACCTAACTCCCTGGGGGTTCACGCTAAATTGCTATCAGCTCAAGAGAGAGCAGAGTGCGCAAGAAAGTAAATTTCCCCCTTACAGCTTTTAGTAGGCCGGACAGGCATTTAAGCCGGTTAAGCTGACAGCAATTTAGTTAGACTCCCCAGGGAGATAGATCGATCCAAATATCTGTGGGAATGGTCCCTAAGGGCCCCATTTATCATGTCATATATGCACACTTAATTGAACATACAGGTGTTTCATTTGTTGACTCCTTGGCTTCATTTTGAATAATAGGTGGAGACTGTCGCATAATTATTCGGCTACATAATACAGTATAATCTCTTTAAATTTTCCAGGCTATTTCAGAGAGAACTGCCAAAAGGCATACAGGAGGATAGCACAATTTATTCAAGAGAACGGTTATTAATGGATAATGAATTTTTGTATGGGATGCATATTTTACAATAAAAATGTAATCAGTTAAATTGACTGACATGATTATTCTATTATTATTATAACCTCTAGGAGAAATTTTATTAACAATTTAATTTATTTACAAACTCTTGGCTTTTCCCAAATTAAGTGATTGAAAATTTTGTTACGTAACGAAATAATAATAATGTAGATGTCATATATAGCATTTTTATTATATATTTCAAATATCTAAGCTACAATTTTCTTTAACTTTAATGTTACAATTGTCACAATTAAAAAAATACAACAGGCTGTACAATGGTAATTAAACATGTTTCAAATTACACAAGTGGAACAAATGTCTTCAGTAATGTACAAAAGGAGATTTTAGTTCTATATTCTGTTCAACTAAATTGAGCAGAATGACGGATTAAATGTACATTATTGTCCCAGTCACTGGTGTTTGTGATTTCAAGTCAAATTATACCAAGCAGATTTGAAGCATAATACAATGCCTTGCCTAGTGTTATTCTGTCCCAGCAAAAGGCACACGTATCCACAGAATTGTGTTATTTGATGGAAGTCCTAATGGTAACAGTACATCACTACAGTGAGTTTGGTTTCAGATTAACATTCAACAGTCAATGTTAGCAGAGAGTTGCCCAATCCTCTTCAATCTTGTCATGAAACACTCCAAAAGTCTCCTAATTATCTGGTAACCTTTAAAAAAAGTAATAAAACAATATCAATATTTCAGACCAAAATAGTACAGCTACAAAGCATGCCACATGCTAAATCTCCACATATGACTTTTAGGTCAGACATCTTAAGTAACTTCACTCATAACTCTTTCAGCTTGGGGAATGTTAAACCTTTAATTTTCAAAATATGCTGAAACAAGGCAGCAAAACTCAAACTTATAGATATAAAGCAGGAAAAAAATGTCCATTTTCAACGCTTTTTTTACATAATACAAAATAACCAATTTACTACCATTTTATATGATCAACTCACATATTTGTCAAGATATCAATGGAAATATCAGTAGAACAATTTTAATGTCTAATTTGCTCCATTCTGAGAATATGAACATAGTGAAGGATTGAATCTGACAAACTGCAATGATATGAGTTTATTTCCATTTTTGACTCTTTTTTATGCAATGCATGATAACAGATTAACCACCAGTTTTATATAATCAAAAAACAAATTTGTTTAGATGCAGAAAATGTCAAAAAAACAATTTATGTATGCAATGAGTTCAATACTGAGACTGTAAACATACCTAAGAAATGACACTGAGGAAACACCACTCATATATACAAAAAAAAAATAAAAAAAAAAGGATTACATCATCAAAACTAGACCAATCGAGATAATTTTCAAACTTGACCTGAACATTAGTCATATGAATCAGTCTTGTAAGGTTTAAAGCAAAATATGACAAAGTTTTCATGTTATTTGTATAATGATAACAAAAAAAAGGCATAACTTTTGGAAAATGGTCGGGTCAAGCTGATTGCAAACACACATTTTCATAAGTTCTGTTGATTTGAAGACAAAAAAGAAAAACAGTTTTCAGTTTATTTGCATCATGGTGGATAAAATGATTAAAAAACCAAAAAAAATTTAGAAAAATTTTAGACCCTGCTTGCACAACTTAAAGGAAAATGGTCCAATCAGGTCGAATTTCAAACTTGAGCTGCATTTCATTTTTCCACTTACAATGTTATCACTGAAAGTGCACGGTAATGAAGGCAACGACAGACACAGGTGATGACTATATACATGTACTGATTGTGTCCGTATATAAAAAGCAGGAAAAAAACCTGCATAACTTTTGGAGAAATGGTCTAATCAAGAGTTTACTATATGTATTACATATAAGCTGGAAAAAAAAAAAAAAAAAAAGAGCATAACTTTCAGAAAAATGGCCCAATCAAGCTGATTTTCGAACTGGACCTGCACTATATGAATATTCATCATTCTGTAAGTTTGAAGGCAGCTGGACAAACAGTTTTCATCTTATGATGTTATCATTGAAAGTGCATGACAATTATGTTGGCGATGTCAGACACAAGTGATGAGGTATGCAATGTTAAAGGGATAATAACTCTTCGTTTCGGCCAAAAAAAANTACAGTTTATGAGACAGTTCACCAACCATCTCCAAGGGAAATAGAACAAGGTGCCAAACCTACACAATCTAAACTTCCCATAGCAGCCTCAAACCTATATGAATGGACAAAACAAAATAACATGCTAATCAATCCTAAAAAAACTGTTGAACTGTTTATCTTTTTCAGTAAAAACCCTACTGTACCTGATAACCTAATAATTGATGGTATAAAAATCGAACAAGTTTCACATGCCAAACTGCTGGGAGTTCATATCAGTTCTAATTTGAAATGGGACTTACATATAGAAAAAATTCTCTCAAAAGCTGCATCCAGACTGTATTTCTTATGCATGGTCAAACACGCTGGGGTGCTGAGACATGACCTCTTACAAATTTATAAAAGCAATCTCAGACCAACACTTGAGTACGCTTGTCAGCTATGGCGTGCTGGAATTACCGCACAGCAATCTAAAGCCTTAGAGAACATCCAAAAAAGGGCTCTTCATATTATATACCCAGAACTCACTTACAACGAAGCAATGGACATCACTGAATTACCTACTTTGAAATCTCGGCGTACTGACTTATGCAAAAAATTATTTAAGGAGATAAAACTGTGTACACATAGATTGAACCATCTTTTACCTAACACTCGTGTCATAGAAAAGGACCTAAGGAATGTTTATAGATATGTTTTACCAAAATGTCGGACAAAAAGATATAGAAACACTTTTATCCCATACTGTTTATATACGTGTCAATGATCTAGGTCTATCCATTAACTTTTAGCTTTTGAAAATAACAACGAATCACCATTTTTAACCTCATTATTGGTTTTATAACTTAGAATTTATCTTAAAGCTCGATTTTAGTACTACATCTTTATACTTTTATACATATACATTCAATATATGTCTTATATATTGCAAAGAACACAATAAACCTTTATTATTGATATTAAAAAGAACAAGATTCTATAACAAAATGTTACCTTTTAAAAACCACAGTATTTTTATTCATCAATTATAATGCTACTTCCTCACCTTATATCAGGGATTTCTTTCAATATATCCCTCATACATTTGTGTAACTTCTCCTCCATTGGAACTTTAGCAACCAGTACAACCTTTTGGTATCCTGCACGTCCTAGGAAGTGTAGCTTTGCTTTGAAGTCACCTGATGAAGAGAAAAAATACAAATCAATGTAAACATATATCATAAATTGAGGCCTTACTGTTAGAAAACACATGCCTTAATGTAATGAAAAATTAACATAAACTTGGGAAATCTATTCAAATCTTAATCACTTTGACCTTACATATAATACATTCAAATTAAGATGTCCTCTAATACCGTCATCCCATTGAAGTATGTGAGAACACCTAAAAAATAATAATAAAAAAATAAATTAATAAAATCTATTTCTGAACCCGACCAGTAGATGTTATCTTAAGCAGGACAACAACATTTTAACTCACCAGTGTATGCTGGCTTGTTGATAAAGAGATGTTTATATTGTGAAGGCAATACTAGTACTGCTATTCTTCTCCAACCTTCAGGCAGGGCAGACAAGTTTTCCACTTTGAGGAATCCATTTTCATCAAAAACCCTGGGCACCAGCTCCATGTCTACAGGCTCATTCACTTCATTCAAACAGCACTCCACAATAGGAAGATGTATGGGAAGTACTGGCATGATTCTTGCCATGTGGGAACCACCAAGATTCATCTGCACAGCTGCTAAAACAGCCTTCACTGAGGACAGCTGGCAATCTGTTTTCAATTTTTCTGCACAGTCTTGAACACCACATACCTTGTAGAGGCTGGGTGGAATCTTCTTAACATATCTGTCAATTTGTTCTATTTCTAACCTTCCACACAACTCTAGAATGATTTTAATCCTTCCTGGGCTCAGCTCACTTAAGAACTCTTCCTTCATCAGATCAGACTCAAAAAAACAATCTAGTATTTCACTGAAGACTTCACGATAGCCATGACGGCATATCAAATCGTGAGCAATGGAAAGTAATTGGAAAGGGGAGGCATTTTTCCCTTGGCTTTGTATTAAATCTCTCACTGTTTCTACAAGAGTAATATTTGGATTACAATCCATTATTCGGTAAGCGGTAACTAATTTATAAACATTGTTGTTATTGCCGTCTTGTTCATCAGCCACATAGTTCTTTAAAACTTTCAAAATCATTTCATGATCACAATACAGCACTAAACTAAATTTCCATGTAATTTCAATTTGGTGCATCAATGACAACAAAGATGCCTGCTTCTTAAATACTTCTGCAAGTTCTGTAACATATTGTATGTACATGAAATCTTTATTCAACTCCTGCTTTTGAGCTAAATCCAACATGTCTTTAATGCACAAATATGCATTGTTGTCTTTTCCAACTTCTTCACAAAGTGTTGCCTTTTGGAGAATCTTTAACATCTTCCATAAAATGTCAGAAGGCACCAAATAATCAACACTGTGACAGACACTGACATAACTGTCCACTTCTTTTGGCTCTAAATCCATGTCAAAATACCACGTTTCCAAATTCTGTAAAAATAATCCAACATCGTTTTCATCCGCCCATCTTCCACCCAGTGCATTAGAATAGTATGTTCCACAGGACAGAACACGAAGGAGCTGGTAAATATTTTTGCGTCCAGGTTCCTCCCACCCAAGCTTTGCCTCTCTCATGTGCTTTAAGAAAATTCGGATCTGGTCCTCGAAGTATTTCTGCCTGTGTATTGCAGACAAACGAAACCACCCGTGGCAGGCTTGTATCTTAGACTTAACAGGCCATTCGGACCATACCTGTGACATGTGTCTCTCCAGTTCCTTACTAAACCGAAGAACTTCTGGAGATTGATGAATTCTGGCCCCAACTAACAACAATCTGCGTAACTGACTCGAGGAACTTCCCTCCATCAAACCTTTGTTGAGGATGATTTGCAGGGCTGATGATATCCTGTCATCTTGTGGAAGATGAGTTTCTTGAGATTTAGGTGAATCCTTCAAAAGACTACCGACAGCAAATATGTACAGTATCTCTCCGTCAAGGTCACTATCGGCCTTACAGGCTCTGTTCTCGTAATCACTGATAATCTCCGCTTTGCTCCTTCCATCTTGCGTTATGTTCCACTCCGCTTTACTTTCAAAATTCATTTGACTCTCTCTGATGATTCTGTTATAAACATGTTTCGTGATGGTCATTGTAGAGTATGACTGGTTAATTCCGCCGACATGTCTCCCCAACGACCAACCCCACATCTTCCGAGGACTTCGGAGTTGTGAAACGGCGCATGTAAACCGCAGCGGTTGATGGCATCGTGACGGCTGTGCAAGACACTGAGCTACTCTACCTACAAAATCGTGTCTGCTACAGCTTCGGTAGACATATCTCAGTGCCGAAGAAAACATCTTTACATGTTAAAATGGTCCAAATACCGCGTGTACTGCTGAACATGTCCGCCCTGACGACCACGAGGCGGTTGAGACTGGCTCGCTTTTGGAGAAACGGCAGGACAGCTGACAAAATGGCGGAAAACGGCATCTCAGGCCACTAGAAAAAAAAAAGTGGGAAAAAGGCATCTCAGGTCACAAAAAAAAAAAAGAAGAAGAAAGAAATGATACAAAACGGAACTACAGTGCGTGATTATGTATCTAAGCGAGAAAAGCTAAAATTAGTGTTTTTTGTATCTTTTTATAAGTAGAGTTTTATTTAAACATCTGATAAAATTTGATTAAAACAGTGATAATTCTGAATACTTTCTGAATTTCTCGTACCTTTTACCTCGTTCACCAGGAAGAAGTGCCCGGAAAATTATTTATTTAAATACAGGTGATCTGATCTACACATGAGCACATCGGTGAGAAGAAATCTTCTGCTTTTTTTTTTAAATATAAGTACGTAAACCCTGCGTTCTAGCCAACCTAAGGGATGACAGGCAATTAGGGTGTTGTGGCGGCAAGTGTAGTACTGCCTCTACAGCTGTAATGCAACAGAAGATGGCGACAAGAGCATTGTCCGAGATTTGCAGAAAGAAGTCGCTACCTTGAAGTTTCAAGTTCCACAACTGGGAGGGAGCCTCGTGCTCAGATCAATTCAATTACAGGGGCTGATCCAGGATTACTTGAAGAGGTGGTCCGTGGATGGGAAGGCGCGCCCCCCCCTCTTGGCATGGGGTTCTGGGCCTGCTGAAGGTATTATGATATTTTAGAGGGCCAACGGTGCCATTTGGTACTCTTTAGAACTATGATTCAGATAGTCAAAATTCTGATTTCAGCAGGGGACCATGGGTGTGATTTTTTTATTCAGAAATCGAACGAGGGGGGAGGCAGGACCCTCCTGACTCCCCCCCCCCCCCAAATCCGCCACTGTAGGCCTACGTACTCAGTAGTTCAGAAAAATCTTTGTTCTGCATTATTGAATCTAGGGAAGCAATTACCCTTAGCAAAATATCAGGCCTATTGGAAATTCTCAGCAGATTTGCTGCAATATTGCTGCAAGCTACAATTTCTTCTTGTAGTTTGCTGCAATGTGGTTGCAAATTAGCAGCAGTAAAAATTTTTCTTACAAACTGGCAATTTTTCTGCAATGTAGCCGCAAACTTTTTATTTTGCTTAGGGATCACTAACATAGATTTAGGACATTCTGCAACACAGTTAGGTTCTAACGAGATTAGAACTGGGATGGCCGGTTTCAAAATCCATAGTATAGTGCTAACCATCTATAGGATTGCTATTTGTGTAGACTTATGTAATTTACTCTTCTGTTTCAGATACCGATCATTGTCAAGCTAGACCAATAAATGCTTAACGACAAATAGTACAGTGTACTTATTTATCAGACACTCGATGACATGTTTTTAATTATCTGTATTTGATCATTTATTCAATGCAATTAAATTACTTTCTGTACTCCTATTACTTTGTAGTTTACTTGTTTTTCACACTAGTGACCTCTCATGGATCATTGAAACATTTCAGTCTTTCTACTGACTTTGGTTATCAGTGAACCTAAAGACTTGGGGGAAGATATAGGATTACTATTTGTGTAGACTTTTGTAATTTACTCTTCTGTTTCAGATAGCGATCATTATCAAGTTGGACCAATAAACGCTTAACGACAAATAGTACAGTGTAATTATTTAACCATATTACACCATAGAACCGTAATGAACAAAAGCTTGTTTGTTAATCGTAAATGGCATTTCTGCCAAATTTCAAGATAACATGCTTCTTACATGCAAAAAAAAAAAAAAAAAAAAAAAAAAAAAAAAAAAAAATTTAAAAAGGCATTTTACATACAAAAATGGGAAAATATTAACGTACCATGAAATTAGTCGATTTTGCCCTTTTAAACGTGATTACATTGTTTGTGTATATGTAGTTCACAATGGCCCCATTCAGATGATGGCACTAACTAGTCCGAGGGTCAAATATGGCTGACCCACTTGAATATTTCCCCTCGGGATATCTATTCAGTATCTACTAAACGGCAAGCTTTGTAGTGGGTTGCCATATTTGAGCCTCGGACTAGTAAGTCCCCTATTCTGAATGGGGCCAATGAATTAGTTTATGCAGGCAGTGGGGAGATAAAGGAGGCTGTTAACTGTCACGCCTTATACGTAATTTACCTGAGAAGTAAAAAAAAAAAGACTGGTTACACCGAGATTTTGATTTCGGATCGCTGGATTCAGGTTCCTGAGTGCTGCCCATTACAACATAGAACCTTACACATACTGAAAATGAATAAAATGGAAATCAGCAGGCTTGTCTATAAAGAAATGGTACGTCTTCCAATTTTCAAGAAAAAAATTGACCTACGTGTAATACGGAGTTACATCGAAACCCGGTCGTTATCTCAGGTCCTCGGAGCTGAATTGACGATAATGCTTGGTCATCCTGTGTCTAGAATACGTCATCCTGTGTCTAGAATACGTCATTCCGTGTTTATAATACGTCATCCCGTGTCTAAAATACGTCATCCTGTGTCTAGGGATACGTCATCCTGTGTCTAGAATACGTCATCCTGTGTCTAGAATACGTCACCCTGTGTTTAGAATTCGTCATCCTGTGTCTAGAATACGTCACCCTGTGTTTACAATACGCCATCCTGTGTTTAGAATACGTCATCCTGTGTCTAGAATACGTCATCCTGTGTCTTCAATACGTCATCCTGTGTCTAGAATACGTCATCCCGTGTCTAGAATACGTCATCCTGTGTCTAGGGATACGTCATCCTGTGTCTACAATACGTCATCCTGTGTCTAGAATACGTCATCCTGTGTCTAGAATACGCCATCCTGTGTCTAGGAATACGTCACCCTGTGTCTATAAGTACGTGGGATACTGGTAAATAAAAAGCTAGGGAGTTTTAATTTTAAAGGTGCATTTTACATAAAAGAAAAGCAACAAAGGTACATGTATGTCTGTTGTGTTATAACGTATTGCACCCTTTCAAGTGTGCGTTCGTGAATTTAGTAGTAGGTTCTTTTCGTTAACAAACGAACCTTTTCCATAATTTTCTTTTAAAATATTTTTGCCTCATAACAAACAAATTCGACCTTTGTAATAAATGGTGATAAAATTTTAAGGATCAGTGGATTATAATTCGGACCAATAGATTTTTGGAAACTGGTGGTCCAAATGTCCAGTTAGCTGAAAAGTTTAGGGCACAAACTGGCGGATCCAGGATTATTTGAAAGGAGGGGGTCCGGAACGACAGGACCCCCCTCCACCTCTACATCCGCCGCTGGACACAGACTGTTAAACATTATTTTATTTAAAAATTGAAAGTTGTACATTTTACCGAGATTTGAACTGGATTCAGTTGGTTGGTTAGCACGCTGGGCTCTGAATCAAGTCTCCGCACCATATTTGTTTTTTTTTTTTAACTTATGAACTACATTGCGTGTGAGACCGAGCAGATTTATTAGTCAAGTGCAAGTCGGTGGCAGACGAATTGCCACCGTGTACATCTAATTACAGTGGCGGATTTGGGGGGGAGGTCAGGGGGGGTACCCTACGCCGGGGGGGGGGGGGGGGGGGGGGGGGGGGGGGTTCCCGTGGGTCCCCCCCCCCCCTTAAAAA
>NW_019774847.1:690087-729974 GCF_001039355.2 Lingula anatina | reverse complement strand
ATAACAGGTAAGTCTGTGTAACTATGATATTTCCCATTATTTATATAACAGGTAAGTCTGTGTAGCTATGATATTTCCCAATTTTTATATAACAGGTAAGTCCGTGTAACTATGATATTTCCCATTATTTATATAACAGGTAAGTCCGTGTAACTATGATATTTACCATTATTTATGTAACAGGTAAGTCCGTGTAACTATGATATTTACCATTATTTATGTAACAGGTAAGTCCGTGTAACTATGATATTTCCCATTATTTATATAACAGGTAAGTCCGTGTAACTATGATATTTCCCATTATTTATATAACAGGTAAGTCCGTGTAGCTATGATATTTCCTATTATTTATATAACAGGTAAGTCTGTGTAACTATGATATTTCCCATTATTTATATAACAGGTAAGTCCGTGGCCCAGGTCGCCATCCGCTGGTTATTACAGAGGCCCACAGTGTCAGCTGTGATCATTGGAGCCACCAAGATGTCACAAATGGAGGACAATATTGGGGCGGCCGCTGGGTGGGAGCTCACGGATGACCAGGTAAGGGTTATAACACATCATAATACATTATAAAGACCCAACTGACACTGCGGTTTCAAGTATCGCAGTGATTTTAAATCACTCCATGCTCTCTCTCTATCGTTCAATAATGATAACATGGTCACAGTTTCATATTCACTCACTAGTACAGTATTCTCATGGATATATTTTTTCTGTCATATCTAGATGCAGGAGCTGAATAAACTGTCCATGCCTGTGATACCATACCCGTATGAAATGATCAGAAGAGCTAACAAAATGAGGAAAGAGTCAGAATTCTGAAATGACCAGAGGAGCCACCAAAATGATAAAAGACACAGATACGTGTATCTTAAGTGGAGGGGTACCCACGGAATCACTACAGCAATAATACATGTGCAGGCACTATAGCGTGCTGATTGTCCATGGATAGGTTCTGTCCACTTCTGTTTGTTGTCACACAGCAATTGTTGGCCATTATTTCTGATCAGTGGTCTCTCCTCCAAATCCCTGGAATCTCGTTTTGTAGCGCGACACTTTGGGTTATCTGGGACGATTTTCCTTGGCATACCACGGTGTAAACAGCATTCAAGAAAAATTAATAAATGGATTCAATCTTAAAATAGAAATTATTGATCTTTACCATTAAAATTAAAGCACAACATTTGGTGTTACTAAATGATACGTGATTCTTTAAAAAAATAGAATTTTATAATAATTCTATATTGAACAATATCCCACTGTGTATGGACATATACTGTACATGCATACTGGTACAAGTATATATTGTCTCGAAAGATATGCATATGTAGGTTGATTGCAGTTGTTTACTAGTACTATGTCCTATATTTTGTTTTTTTTAAATAAGAAATGGAATGAATGTACTCATTCTCTAATTCATTTGCCCTTCATTCATTCAGCATTACAGGTTTGTTTAAAATAAAGCAGTACTCAATCCACTGATCCTATTTTCACGGGCGTGGTTTACAATTATTGCCAACTTTAACAAGAACAATGGAACATGTCACATGTTTGCTTGGTAAATTTAACATAGACATGTTTGGAGTGTAAAGGTGTCTCTCTGCTCCGTTTTTTATCTTTTGTCAAATCTAGCTTCAGTATCAAGCAGTTAACGTAATGACACAACCATCACGGACTGTCAGAGTATAGATATAACAGCGATGAGAAAGATGAGAAATCTTCAGAAAAAGTTGATAATTTGCTTCACTTGTATAATATATATATATATATATATATATATATATATATATATATATATATATATGTTACTAATTGTTCCTCTGCATCATCTTTTGCTTAATCTCAGGTAATCATGTTAGTGGTCCCAGATAATTAACTGGGCCAGATACCACACATATTACAACTAAGGCCGTGTTCCCAATATGTGCCCATTTCCATGAATTTCACGTCAGCTTGACATTTAGCTATCTAAAAACTCATCACAATATTGAAAAAAGGTAAACTGTTGAACAACGATAGTGGTTCGCTGCGATTTAGTTGTTAGTTGCGAACTTTTTCCTGATTTTCACAATGTTCTATTTAAGGATTTTATAACATCGTTATTATTGCAAAACATACCATAAAACACCAAAAATCATTAGATACGGGCATATCAGATACGCCGTCGCAGCCAAGTGTCTTATAAATTCACAAAGAACAACTCTATACTCACTGGTTTGGGTGTTTGTAATGTGAAGAAGAGCCACAGAAGAAACACAATAGCTGTAGGGTTAGGGTTAGCCTAACCCTAAAGGATCGTAGTCGCATAAGGGTCCAGAAAGAGCCACATACAACCCAAATACGCCTCATACGTGTCAAATAATAGCTGCATAAGAGAGCGATTTATTCCGAGTAAATCCTTATGTACATTGTAAGCTAGTACACGTTTGCCAATCAGAATCAATTACACAATGAACAGTTTTACCTTTAAGTCTAACCAATCACAAGAGGTCACGCAACATTACTATAAGAGATTCTAACTAACACACCAGATTGTACTTTACTTAAATAGAGACATCTACCGACAGCAATATAAAACAATCTCAACTAACGCAGTACATCGTCTCACTATGCAAAAACTGCACATGAAAACGATTTTCAGCCTCGCTGAAATTTTTTCACCTTTACGTTCTTTGCCACTCTGTCGGTCGATGCAGTAACTTATAGAAAACAGTTTGACTGAAAATAAACACAATTTTGCACCTTCAAACTTTAAAACACGTTTTCATATCTTATACCCCGTATGTATTCTCTGTTCAAAATACCAAAAAAAAAAAAAAAAAAAAAAATAATAATAATAATAAAATAATAATAATTATAATAATCTTCCCATGCCGTCCGAAAATCCGCCTCAACTTACTTCCAGCGAAAAATAACCAGGCAACTTCATGTCTTACACCATTTGACGTCATATGATGCACACTTCTGGCACAATCTCATCTCATCAGGTTCCTTTAGTTTTAATTACCCCTAGCTTCTTGAGGAGAGGCGAACCAGACAATTCAGCTGAAAATATTGACTGCGGCATGGCGAGATGTAGATGACTGAGATAAATAAATCCACCTAGAACGATAACTTTTATTGGGAACACGGCCTTAGCTACAGATGGTGGTTTCTATTCAGTTTTTACTCTATTAAGGTGACGACGACGAAGAAATTGGAGCTTTCCAACATTTATTCACCTACTTATTTTTCATACAAATTTATACTCTCTTTCTCACTGCTGATCAAGCATTTACTTATTTTCGTTCTGTTGTATTTTGCGTGATTACCGAACATTTTCCATCATCATGTTGCATTCCTCTATTTAATATTTCATTATGTTTTTTAAAGAGCTTTGTTTTCTATTATGAAAATCTAAAATATTATTTGAATTGCTCATATTTGTGTCATGTCCAAAATCAGTTAGCATATGCAATACACGTGATAGAAACTTACACATCTATTATGACATTAACCAATCAAATAAAATAATATGTGACTTTGCCATATTCCATCTTTTGCGAACTCTACAACAGTTTCTACACTTGTTGACTCTACAGGAAATTAAACTTGCACTCAATAAAATCCCCACCTTTCACTTATTTGATTACTCTTTAATTATCATTTGCAATTAGCGAAAGTGATAGCCTTTCTGCAAAAGAATTTGACCTCGAAATTCTATAACTCTCCAACATACGCTCCTTTTTTATTTTTAAAGCAAAGCAAATACTAAATAACATAAAATTTGTAAAACTCTTAAAGTAATTATGTCATCTTATTGTCTTAAGAGTCTATGTCTTATGCGTTAACATAATCCGATAATTTGGTTCTCTTGGTTAGCTGTAGCATACTTCATTTACATATACAAAACGTTTACGTTAATTCTCAAAAAGCTTAAACGACAAAGTTATGTCATTAATGTAAATGTTATGCACAGGTCAGATTCGGCAAAAATAAATAAATAAATAAATAAATAAATAAATAAATAAATAATAAAAATAATAATAAGACGTATTTACTAAATCATAACTGTTAAGCAAACACTTAATAGAAACATTTATATTCATAACATCGTCGAAAATGAAGTAAAATACATCATGCGCATAATAAAGACCATGGTACGATAACACAATACTTATTTACAATAATTGGACCTACTATAAAATAAAAAAGCGTAAATAATCATGACGTATTATTTCCTTACATCAAAATTTAATCGCTGGTAATAAACATAGTACTATATGGTGCGAGACACATATAGCAAATCAAGCCAGCTTCAAACTGAATTTGAATTTAAAAAAATAATCTGCACCGCGTCTATATTGTTTAAACTGAATATAAAAAAGTGCATTAGCATGTTAAATGCCCAAAAATGTAAAACATTTGCTTTTGAGTAATTTTCTGAGTCTAGAAGCTGTAAACATTAACAATTGCAATACACTTGGTGTTACTATACTAAAACTGCATTAACGGTCCTTAGTCTCTGACTTATACTGAAGTTCCCCGGAATCATGCCAGGTTGCATTACAATGTTATTCTTAAGTTTACACAAGACAACATCTAATATAAAACATTAGCTTGTGGTCACATCATGTGGTCGTCAATTTACGTTATGGATTACATCAAACAACTGTCAAAGTTATATTCAGTGTGTAATCTTTAACCGCCTGTACTGGTAACTATGATGGAAAGGCAATTCAAATTACGTGTTGTTGAAGGTTTTGGCGGATTTTTGCCTGCAGCTCTCTGTTCTCGTCTCGTAGAAATGCGATTTGTTCATGTGCATCCCGAAGCGCATTCCGAAGATTCCCGTACGTTGGAGACTCTGTTGGACCTGACGTAAAACAAAAACATACAAAACATTGTGCAAATTTGATAGGAGAATATGCGAAGATATTTTCCCAAAGGGGAATCAATTGATACCGATGCAGTATGCTTAAAATTTCAATATGAAAATATAAAAACCTTTAATCACCAATTACTTAACTTGTGCTTGCCAAACATTGGAAATTAAATTAAATAAAAAAAAACGAACAAGTACTTGTAAACTTTATAACCTTTCGTCCGTGTAACGAACTATACAACAGACTACTTACAAATCGAATTATATATACCTTTAATGATTTGAACCAACTTTGGAATCAACTCTCTGTCACTGACTAGAATGTATTTCAGGGGTTTGAACTCGACGGGGATTTGTTGTGGAAGGAGATCCATTAGGACCGGAATGACGACATCTTCACCTGATTCCGAAGCTTTATGTATGGCAAACTCCCGTTCCTTTGCACAAAACGGGCTCTCCATAAAGCTCTTGGACAGGAAGACAACAGTTCGTTTTGATTCATAAACCGCTTCTCCCATAGACGTTACGAGAGACTTCCCTGGGTGGAAGTCACGTATGCCATAGCAGCACTGAACTCCTTGTTCCTCTAGTTGCTCTATCACTGGTTCCACGACGGCTTTGTCTTCGCTGCTGTGGGCAATAAATGCGTCGTAGCGAATGGGCTCCAATGAAGAACTGTGGAGTGAAAACACTTGTTTAAATTGGGATTAAATTATCCGGTGTTCTAGGAGTGTAACTTTCAAATTTAAGACGACTAGGATTTAAAAAATGCACCAAAACTAATGCCATATAACACTAACCTCGTATCTTGCTGGTCAGCGGCTGTAGCACCGGATATGTACATGTGCTTCGCAGTGACCAGGGTTCTACAGAGTGCTTCAAATTCATCAGAAGCCATATTTGAAATTACTTTCACCACCTCAGCGTAATAGTCCACTGCCGCTCCTGTAAGAAGATTCTTTTAAAGTAGAGAGGGAAATAATAGGTTACACCTTTTTACGACACTATTAATTATTTTATGTGCTTGACATGAAAAATCATTAAAAGCCCACATCATTAATGAAGTCATACGGTTGGGGAAAGACAATTGAGACTTTAGTTTACTGACACATTTTCTTAATAAATCTTAGCCAAAATTGTTCTCACCATTAGTCTATACAAATGCCCACATAAGTAAACCCGTCATCAAAAACAAATACCTTGTTATTTTTAACCGGTGTGACAGGAATGGAGGTCCGCTAGTCTGTTCTCCATTACTTGTTTGGTGACATTCGTCCCATATACTAACCCCAATTCTCCAAATAACCCTAACCTTTTCTAATCATATGGGAGCCCGGACCTCTGTTCCTAGGACTACCATTCCTGTCACATCGGTTATTTCAGCAACCCTCGTAGTCAGCAGTTTATCGCAGCAACCTTCGTCGGCAGAGGTAATTTCAGCAGCCTTCGCCAGTCACTTGTTTTTAATCATTTTTGAACTGTCATTTTTGCTACATTAATATAAATGTATTATTTTGTCATGTATTTGTTATTGTCTCCTTTGATCTACCGTAATTTCTGCAGCATATGTCCATAAGGTAATATCCCTTTAGTACCTGAAAATAAAACATTAACATAATTAATACTCACTGGAAAGTCGTGCTTGGTTTGCAGCCTGTAACCCAGCCTTTAAATCTCTAATATTTGTACAATTGTTCTTGGTGGCCCACACTTTCAGTTCCTGAACTTTTTGGAATTGAAAGACATCAGGGAAGTTCGAGCTCAGGTTGGTCTGGTTAATGAAGGTATATTCAGCAGGTTCTAATATTTTAGCAAGGTGCTCCAAAGTCTTGGTATGTACATACCCCTGTAAAAATGACAACAATCCAGATATTTTATAGAAACTGGTATAGATGCATGAGATGAAGCCGCTAGTAAAATATCGTCCATGAACACATGGCGTGCGCTGTTATATGCCAGGATATCTGAGCTCTGAACATCTGCCTACAGGGACTGAGACTAAATATTGAACAATATTTCATGTGATATGATATTTTCAAATGAATATATTTACATATTGTTGGAGCACATGGTGTTTTAAAACAAAAATACATTAATGTAAATGTAGATGAAAAATAAACCGCTCAGAATAATTAAGTGATTTAAAAGTAAATTTCCACTGCTGATCGAAACTCAATATATCATGATCCAAAGCTATATAAAGGCTAATTATCTACCAAGTTCACACTGATACATGTATACCTGCATGTCTAGTATTTCTATACGCCTCAACTGCTCTGCTATGCCAGCGTGTCCTCTCTCTTCTGCCAGCGTTTTCGGTGTCTTTCCCTCCTGTAACAGCAGATAAATACAATTATGAGCTGCTCTAGGAGAAAATGATACTCTGGCTTTTGTAGAAACCAACAAGTTAATAGGCAGTTGAAAACAACAGTATATACAGGAAATCCACACATACTGACCAGTACTTGGATATCAATTCACATAAGGAGCATAAGACTCAGTGTAGTTAGAACTTTACACCACGTCACATCAGAATCTACGGAGTTCTGTAAAGAACTGAATCATGTGAATGATGCTTTGAACAGATGTCACTCTCCAAGCTGGTCAATTAGTAAAGTCTCCAACAGCTTCCTAGAACCCACGGATCTAGTACCCTCTACCAGGGTCTCAGTTATTATTGAGGACATTTTTTGCTGAATCGACAGACCAAAATGACTGTCTATTTATCTAGAGACCTATCTGTGAATATCTGTGAAAAATCAATCTGTCGCCCTGGTAGAGGGTACGGATCTAGATTGTCCTCAGAATAAGACCTCTCATAAACATCAAGAGGTCAGAGCTAGGGGCTCGATAGCCATACCTTATGTTAAGGGTTGCGTAGTTTGTACATGTGACGCGTATTAGAAAAGTCGATGTCGGCTTTAAACCACATCAGACGCTGAAGATTCTATGCTACCCTTAGGACAAGACTGACGAAAAGGATATCAACGGCCCCATATACAAAAATAATTAACTAGATGGTGATGATGGGTAGCCATCGCATATCGCCGCACTTCCCCATATTATCAAGAGCAGCTCACCCCTATAGCTAGGAACCACTTACCACACGCTTGTACACACGCACGCGTACGCAAACATATACACACATCACTGCTTCATCCAAAATATTAAAAAAATATGTATATACGTATATATACAATGTGAAAAGAATTTAGAATCAACCAACCCCCAGGGACAGCCCAACCCCCAGTTGCACTGAAATTCAAAAGTGCCCATGCACATTTCTGATGATGGGTATACTAATCACCAAAGTTTCAACTCTCTACCTGCAGTGGTCTAGGAGAATAGCAGAAGCTACAATGTGAAAAGAATTCAGAATCAACCCCTGGGGACAGCCCAACCCCCGGTTGCACTAAAATTCCAAAGTGTATATGCACCTCCCTGATGATGGACCTTCCAATTCCCCTAGTTCCAATTTCCTATCTCTAACGGTCTAGAAGGAGATAGCAGAAATTACAATGTTATAAGTAATTTAGAATCAACCAACCCCAGGGACAGCCCAATCCCCTATGGCACTAAAATTCCAAAGTGCCCATGCACATCCCTTAAGATGGGTCTACCAATTCCCAAAGTTTCAAATTCCTACCTGCAATGGTCTAGGAGCAGATAGCAGAAATTTCAATGCCATAAGAATTTAGAATCAACCACCTCCCAGGGTACAACCCAACCCCCTGTGGCACTAAAATTCTTTAGCGCCCATGAACCTCCCTGATGAGGGTCTACCAATTCCCAAAGTTTCAGTTTCCTAACTTTAATGTTCTAGGAGGAGATAGCAGAAATTACAATGTCATAAGTATTTAGAATCAACCCCCCCCCCCCCCCAGGGACAGCCCAATCCCCTGTGACACTAAAATTCCAAAGTGCCCATGCACATCCCTGATGATGGGTATACTAATCACCAAAGTTTCAACTTCATAACTCTAATAGTCCAGGAGGAGATAGCAGAAATAACAGTGTAAAAAGAATTCAGAATCAACCACCTCCGGGGACAGCCCAACACCCTGTGGCACTAAAATTGCAAAGTGCCCATGCACATCCCTGATGATGGGTAAACTATTCACCAAAGTTTCAGCTTCCTAACTCTGACGGTCTAGAAGGAGATAGCAGAAATTTCAATGTGATAAAAATTTAGAATCATCCACCCCCCAGGGACAGCCCAACAGCCTGTGGCACTAAAATTCCAATGTGTCCATGCACATCCCTGAAGATCGGTCTACCAAATCCCAAAACTTCAACTTCCTACCTGCAATAGTCTAGGAGGAGATAGCGGAAATTACTAACACACAGACGAACGGACGCCCGGACGCACGGACGGTTGGGATAACATGATCCCCGACCTTTTTCCCAAAAGTGCGGGGATAAAAAAATACGTCAATCCACACACACGAGTTGAAATAAAGTGGCATTTTGAAAAGTATAAAGAAATGTACAAACAATACGATAAAACGTGATAACTCACGTTGACGAAATACTTTTATTTCCATAGATTCTTTGAAATAATCAATAATAAGCTAAAACTAACAATCGATCATCGGAGCATGTTAACACCGCTCAATTCTTTTTAATTTTTTTCCCACAGATTTGCTGAAATTAGTACTTATTAACAAAAAAGAAAGATCGCTGTGAAAATGTAAACTTCGACCATCTTCTTCACATAATTTGCATGAAAATATGTAGTCGCACGCAATTGTAGCAATTATTATGTTCAAAGACTATTCTGCACTCACCTTATCCTGTATATTGATATCCGCCCCGTGTTGGAGGAGAAGCTGGGGACATTGTGTGTGGCCTTCAAGGGCAGCCCAGTGAAGTGGTGTCATCCCGAACTGTGGATATGTACAAACAACACGATGATACATGATAATTCATGTTGACGAAATGTGTCTATTTCCACACAGGTTTTGAAATAATCAGCAATAAACTAAAACAATCAATCATCGTAGCAATTGATCATTGTGTGTGGGGGTACCGGGCAGCCCAGTGAAGTGCTGTATACCCGTCCTGTGGATATGTAAAAAATGTGATTAAATAATAATAATTAATTTTGAAATTAAAAAAAAATGTTTTTTCCGGATTCTCAAACGTGAGTTGAAATAAATGGTCATTAAGAAGATCGCTTTAAAAAGTAAACTTCAATGATTTTCTTTACATGCTTTGCAGGAAAATGTGTAGTCTTACGCAAGTGTAGCAATTATTATGTCTACAGACTATTCTTACACATTGTGTGTGGCCGTTACTAGCAACCAAGTGAAGTGGTGTCCACCCAACCTGTGGATATGTACAAACAATGTGATTAAACAAAAATTTATTTCGAAATAAAAAACATGTTTGTTCCCTCGCATGCACTGGATTAAATACTATAAACAAACAAGGCAGCAAAGCTGTNTTATTATTTTTTTCCAAAAAAAAAAAAAAAAAAAAAAAAAAAAAAAATTCTAATTTCAAGAGGAGACCATTCGTCTGATATTTTTTCAGAAACAGAAAAGGGGTCAGGAGCCCCCTGACACCCCCCCTTACATCCACCTCTGATGTTAGTCCCAAAATGAACTGATTTGACTTTTTCCAACAGGGAGTAGGGCTGTCCTTGGGGATGGTTGATTCTTAATTTGCAGGCCCGTAGCCAGCAATTTCAAAGGGGGGGTTCTTTTTCTGAAAAAGTGGACCTTTTACCAAATAATCCCCATATACCTAGGTCAAATTTTACCCAGAGTGGACCTTTTCCCAGCAAAGAGAGGGGTTCTTTCGAACCCCCCGAACCCCCCCTGGCTACGGGCCTGATTTGTTACATTGTATTTCTGCTACCTCCTTCTATGCCATTAGAGTTAGGAAATTTCGGTATTTCAATATTGAAAAATAGAATTAATAATTTATTATCAGGGATGTGCATGCATTGGCACTTAGGATTTTCTGTGTAACTTAGGGTTGGACTTTCTCCAATTCTGTCAAATTCCAATTTCTGGTATTTCATAATAGACCATGAGTGAGTATAATCGCACTTTGGATATTGTGAGACCATCACTAGAGCACTTTGAGTTTGTATTTTAGTGCAACTGGGGGTTGGGCTGTCCCTGGGGGTGGTTGAATTTTCTTTTAAATTATTTTAATATTGTAATTTTTGCTTAGGTCTATATCTATACAGGCAATGGACTAAAACAAACAATCGATCATTGTAGCATGTAAAATCCGCTCAGGTCCTACTTGCCTAAGTGTAAATGAAGCTTTAATGCTGTGCTAAAACTATTCCACACTAACCTTATCCTGTATACTGGTATCCGCCCCGTTTTGGAGGAGAAGCTGGACACATTGTGAGTGGCCTCTAAGGGCAGCCAAGTGAAGTGGTGTCGATCTATCCTGTAGATATGTACAAACAATGTGACTCAGCAATGATAATTTATTTTGAAATAAAAAAACTTCTTTGTTCCCTCATATGCATTGAAAAAAATACTATTAACAATAAATAAACGTTATGTACTATAGACTATTCTGCACTAAATTGTGGACAAAACATAATCGTCTCCAAGTATAAATGAACCCATAATGCTGTGCTTTGACTATTCTGCATGCACTTCATCCTGTATACTAGTGTCCGCCTTATATTAAAGGAGAAGCTGAACACATTCCGTCTGGCCACACCGGACAGCCCAGTGAAGTGGTGTATATACCCATTCTTTGGGTATATACACAGAATATGATTAAAGATAGACCATTCATAGCACATAAATACCAGGGGGGATCCAGGTTCATTTGAACAGGGTCCGTTTCTTTTTTTTTTTTTTTTAAGTTTCACAGGTCTTGGAAGCCGACCCTCTTCCCCTTGGCGTGGGGTTCGGGGCCAGTTCAAAAGCTATGATTCGGCTAGTCAAAATTATAATTAAAATTTTAATGTTTTTTTCTTTTGGCAATTCTTTTACTCTGCTCTTTTGTGAGCGAGTTTGTGAATTTGTTTGTAGTAAATTTTTGTTTGTTCACAATTTTACGAATTTCCGTTTCAAATTATATTAGCACTTACATGCAGATGTTACAGGGGCGGATTCAGGATTATTTGATGGGGGGGGTCTACAGATTCGAAGCCGCCTCCCCCACCTGGCGTGGGGTTGGGGGCCAGCTGACGGGCCTCGAAAAAATTTACCAAACGCTACGGTATAGCACTATGATTAAGCTGGTCAAAATTCTAATTTCAAGAGGAGACCATTCGTGTGATATTTTTTTCAAAAACAGAAGAGGGGTCAGGAGCCCCCTGACAACCCCCTAAATCAACCTCTGATGTTAGGCCCAAAATAAACTGATTTGACTTTTTTCAACAGGAAGTAGGGTTGTCCTTGGGGATGGTTGATTCTTAATTTGTTACATTGTATTTCTGCTAGCTCCTTCTATGCCATTAGAGTGAGGAAATTTCGGTATTTCAATATTGAAAAATAGAATGAATAATTTATTATCAGGGATGTGCATGCATTGGCACTTAGGATTTTCCGTGTAACTTAGGTTTGGACTGTCTCCAATTCTGTCAAATTCCAATTTCTGGTATTTCATCCTAGACCATGAGTGAGTAAAATCGCACTTTGGGTATTGTGAGACCATCACCAAAGCACTTTGAGTTTGGAGTTTTAGTGCAACTGGGGGTTGGGCTGTCCCTGGGGATGGTTAAATATTCTTAATTATTTTAATATTGTAATTTTTGCTTAGGTCTATTTCTATACAGGCAAAGGACTAAAACAAAAAATTGATCATTGTAGCATGTAAACCCGCTCAGTTCCTACTTGCCTAAGTGTAAATGAAGCCATAATGCTGTGCTAAGACTATTCCACACTCACCTCATCCTGTTTACTGAATGTGATTCGAGATAGACCATTCATAGCACATAAATACCAGGGGGATCCAGGTTCATTTGAACAGGGTCCGTTTTTTTTTTTTTTTTTTTTTTTTTTTTTTTTAGTTTCACAGGTCTTGGAAGCCGACCCTCTTCCCCTTGGCGTGGGATTGGGGGCCAGTTCAAAAGCTATGATTCGGCTAGTCAAAATTCTAATTAAAATTTTAATGTTTTTCTGGCAATTCTTTTACTCAGCTCTTTTGTAGGTGAGTTTGTGATTTTGTTTGTGGGTGGTAAACCCCGCTCAGTTCATACTTGCCTAAGTGTTAATGAATCCATAATGCTGTGCTAAGACTATATCACTCACCTTATCCTGTATACTGGTATCCGCCCCGTTTTGGAGGAGAAGCTGGACACATTGTGTGCGGCCTTTAAGGGCAGCCAAGTGAAGTGGTGGCCGTCCATACTGTGGATATGTACAAACAATGTGACTAAGCAATGATAATATATTTTGAAATAAAAAAAAAACAAACATTTGTTCCATTACATGTATTGAAATGAATAATATAAACAAAAAATAAATTTAATGTAGCAATTATTCTGTCTAAAGACTATTCTGCACTAAATTGTGGACAGTACTGTATATAGTCGTGCCTAAGTGTAAATGAACCCATAATGCTGTGCTTAGACTATTCTACATGCACCTCATCCTGTTTACTGGTATCCACCCAGTGTTAAAGGAGAAGCTGAACACATTCCGTCTGGCCACACCGGACAGCCCAGTGAAGTGGTATATATACCCATTCTTAGGTTGTGTACATATAATGTAATTAAACATAAACCATTCATATCACATAAATACCAGAAGGGATCCAGGTTCATTTGAAGGGGGTCCGTTTTTTTAAAGTTTGACAGGCCTCGGAAGCTGACCCTCTTCCCCTTGGCGTGGGGTTCGAGGCCAGTTCAAAAACAATGATTCAGTTAGTCAAAATTCTAATTAAAATTTTAATGTTTTTTCCTTTTGGCAATTCTTTTACTCTGCTCTTTTGTAAGCGAGTTTGTGAATTTGTTTGTGGGTTGTAAACCCCGCTCAGTTCCTACTTGCCTAAGTGTAAATGAAGCCATAATGCTGTGCTAAGACTATTCCACACTCACCTCATCCTGTATACTGGTATCCGCCCCGTTTTGGAGGAGAAGCTGGACACATTGTGTGTGGCCTTCAAGGCCAGCCAAGTAAAGTGGTGTCCGTCCATACTGTGGATATGTACAAACAATGTGATTAAACAATGATAATTTATTTCAGATAAAAAATATGTTTGTTCGCTAACATGCATTGGAATAAATACTATAAACAAAAAATAAACTTAATGTAGCAATTAATTATTCTGTCCATAGACTATTCTGCACTAAATTGTGGACAGAATATAGTCGTGCCTAAGTGTAAATGAACCCATAATGCTGTGCTTAGACTATTCTACAAGCACCTCATCCTGTTTACTGGTATCCACCCAGTGTTAAAGGAGAAGCTGAACACATTCCGTGTGGCCACACCGGACAGCTCAGTGAAGTGGTTTATATACCCATACTTTGGACATGTACATAGAATGTGATTAAGCATAGACCATTTACATCACAGAAAGACCAGGGGCGGATCCAGGTCCATTTGAAGGGGGTGCGTTTTTTTAGGTTTGATTGCATGCATTGGCATTTAGGATTTTCCGTGCCCCTGGGGGTTGGACTGTCCCGGGGATGTAGTTTGGGTGGGGGGGGGGGGGGGGAGGGGAGGGGAGGTGACTCTGATTTTTTTTAATTGCAGTTTCTGGTATTTCATCCTAGACCATGAGTGAGTAAAATCGCACTTTGGGTATTGTGAGACCTATCATCAGAGCACTTTGGAACTTTACTGCAACTGGAGGTTAGGGTGTCCCTGGGGGTAGTTGGTTATTATTAATTCTTTTTATAGTGTAATATTTGCTTTATCCTCCTAGACGATTGAATTTTGGCACTGATAGAATTATATTCATGCATGGACACTTGGGAATTTCTGTGCACCTTGGGGTTTAGCCGTCACTGGTGGCTGGGGGTGGGGGTGGATGACACTTAATTCTTTTCACATTTTAATTCATGTTTACTCCTCCTGAGCCATTAAATTGAATAATTTCAGTCCTTGATATTGGCAGACTCTATCGTCACAGATGCACTAGTACATGGGCCCTTGGGATTGGGCTAGCTGTCCCTGGGTACAGAGGAATGTGTACATGCTGACAGGGAGGTCACAAAGACCATTAGTTATCTGTTGGAATATATTTACAATAAATATACCCGTACTGTAATATAGGACAATAAATGAATGACAGCATAAATTGTTTAGAGTGATTGAGTTTCACTAATCTATTCCAGCGTGAGCTTCAAGATCTTTTACGTGTAGCCACTCTCTTAAACAAAATTTGAAATGAGTCGTTTGTAATAATTAGATGAATATTTTCATCTTGTTCCGTAAATGCAATAGCGGGTCCTTAATAATTTGACAATGAAGTGACTAGTTGTAGAGTAATTTAAGTTATTACCCAGTCCCGGACATTGATGTCGCACTCCCCGGCAGTCAGCAGTTCCTGTAAACTCTTTATATCTCCATGCCGTGCAGCCTCGAGAGGCCTTCTGTTAGCCATACTGGCTGGTTGCTATACAGTGGATAGGCCTATAGAGAGCAAGAACATGCTATATCTGATATAATACAATGAATAAAATAATAATTTTTTATTTAACTAATATATAAAGATCACATGTAAAATATACTGGCTGGTTTCTATACCGTGGATAGGCCTATAGAGAGCAATAACAAGCTATATCTGATATAATACAATGAATAAAATAATAATTATTTATAAAAGTAATATATAAAAGTATATATGTCATATGTAAAATATACATACGATATTTAATTCTGACGGATCTGTACAGAGTGAAATAAAAGTATAATAATGATAATGATAATAACAATCATATCACGTGTTTCATCTTTAATAATAATAATAATAATCCTTTGACCCCTCCTCCCCCTCCCTTGAAATTTCTAGATCCGCCAGAGAAATATCGTAGTATTCGTCAGAAATTTCACAAATACTTTAAAAATAAAGAAACTGCAAAAACTTTAAGAAAGGTTACACAAATTCAATAATGTTGATTTAGTTAACTAATATAGGGGCCATACTCATAAATACTTCTCCTTCTCTCTCTCTCTCTCTCTCTCTGTGGAGGGGGTGAATGCACGCGAGTGTGTGCATGTGTGTGTATGTGTGTGTGTGTGTGTGACGTGCCAATGCATAATTAATACATCGATATTCGTTATTTCTAATTAAAAATGAAAAATTTCATATTTACAAAGGCTTAAGTTTTACCAGTAGAAATGTGGGAAAATGCCGTAATAGTCAAAAGAGCTAATTCAAATCGTTTATATCTAAGCACTGTTTATGTCTTTACATAACAACAATCCACGTTCAAACAGAAAGTAACCTAGCTTTAAATTTTCTTATTTTGCATGATCACTAGTGGAAAACGATTAAAATTTTGTTGCTGTCGGGTCAGGAATGTTTAACCCAAATGTTAACAACACTGATATCCCTAGTACAGCTAGTTGGGTATCTCTCGTTCTCATTGAAATGGTTGACATATAACTTCAGAATTTCGTTATATATCATGAACTTTATACATTTTAACGCCCCGTGTAAATGGCTACCCATATCTATTATTACAAATGTCGAGGGTATTTTTAAGAGAACTCCCCTACTGTTTAAGAGAATTCCCCAACTGTTGACGTACGCGTTCTCAAATAACGCGATAATGGAGTTGAAAGACGTATATTGTCTAATGGATCACATATCTATGGTGTTAAGCTTGAATTGTTTAGGTGTTATACATATCTAAAAAATACTGACCTATGAGAAATTGAAAATCTATAATACATGTAAAATACTGGTACAGCGGCAGGTCGTAATAGGGCACAGTGGGTCACACGCTCTCCCTTAGCTTGCTGCAGGTACTACCCCCTGCCAAAAATAATACACCAAACGGAAGGAGACAAATCCAAGAATTTTCCATCCGTCTGGCCTATTCATATGTGTGTGTGTGTGTGTGTGTGTGAGATAAGCCCCCTTACACCGTCGTTTTTCTTTTGAAATCTTCAAAAATAACACACGTATGTTCCCCTGTAAACGTTTACGTGGTTGAAGTGACACCTGGATTTTTCTTTAATTTCAATCGTAGCAAAAATTACACGCACTGCTACTTCTATACAAAAATACACGTACTGCAGAAACAAATATGTAAATATGGTTTGCTGTGTTCTCCACTCCCACTGGTTCAACATATGTATATATTGGCCCTCCTTAAACCTTCTAAATGAACTCATTTATACCCTGTTTCGTTATTAATGTAACTATTGGGACATGTTGTAGCTAGGCTATTTAAGATGGTATTATTTCAATTATTTTATTTTTATCTCATAAATGCTGCACCTTGTCAATATTTTTCTCAAATGTTGTATCTTGAGCTTTAAACTCGAGTACATTCACATGTTAACATATACATGTACTTGTGCAAACAGAAAGTAAAGCCAAATTTCCCACTTTGATCAGTAAGGGCAAACACTTCCAATTCTTTACGATATCGTGCTACGGATTTTTACCTTCTCTCTTGATATCCTGATTCCAGCTGTGTTAATGCAACTATTAATTATTAGTCCAATATTCTAATTTCAACTATTAACGTTTAAGTCTATATATAAGTACTGTTAATCTCTTTACAAATGCACATGGAAACAGAAAGTAACGCCAAATTTCCCAGTTTGCTCACCAAGGGCAAACATTTCCAACCTTAATGATGTATTGGGACGGGATTTTACGAAATATTAACAACACTGTGATGAAGCCCAAGTACAACTGGCGTTATGTCTATCGTTCATATTAATGAAATTGAGATATTGCTTCAGAATTACGTAAAATATCTTAAACTCACCTGTTACATGCACAAATGACCATAAAAATGGCGACTATTGATCTAAAAAATGACTAGCAGTTGTTGACGTCATTGTCTCGGCAAACAGAATCGTTTGCTTGAAACAACTTTATTAGCCAATGTAATTATGATATATATTGATTATAATTATGGTATCAATACCTTTGATTTGCTTTTGTGCAATTCGCTAAACAAGAAAGTAACAAACCTTTAATTTTGGTGACACGAACCTTATGTGAACTACGTCTGCAGGCGGCAATTATGATGGCATGAAAAAAAAATTTATTAAAGCTAGAAGATTGAACACGCCTGTGTCGATGCAGCCAAAAATGTCCACAATAATAACTGAAACCCTGGTAGAGGGTAGCACAATCCATCTCCTCCGGTTCCCTATATGTTACCCCCCCCCCAATAGCTTCTCTAGGGGGCAAGCCAGATAATTCAGCTGATAACATTGACAGCTGAGAATCCGTGCTGAGATATATGGATCCAGCTAGAACGATAACAATTACTGGGACACGACCTTAGCTACAGACGATGGTTTCCATTCAGTTTCCACTCTATTGAAGTAGCGACGACGACGAATTTGGAGCTTTCCAACGTTTATTCACCAGCTAATTTTTCATACAAATCCAGATATTTATACTCTGTTACTCCGTGCTAATCAAGCAATTACTTATTTTCGTTCTGATGTATTTTGCGTGCTTACCAGAAATTTTCCATTATCATGTTTCATTCCGCGATCCATTCAATATTTCCATATGAGTTATTTTCTAAGATATTTTTACCATTATGAAAATCTAAAAATTATTTGAATTTCTCATGTTTGTGTCATATCCAAAAATTAGTTGGCGTGTGCTATGCACGTGATAGAAACTTACAATCTATTATGAAATTAACCAATTAAATCAAATAATATGTGACTTTGGCAAATCCCATCGTTTGCTAACTCTAAAAAGTTTCTACACTTGTTTACTCTAAAGGCAATTAAACTTGCACTCGATAACATCCCTTTAAACCACGGCTAGCACGTAGCACAAAAGACTCGGCCGTGGTGTATTCGACATACAAGCACGTCATGTACGAGTGCGTTCCACGGTCTGTTGCACTAATAGTGTAGTAGCCAATCAGAGGCCGTGTTTAAGCCAGATACAACACTCGTCGCCGAGCTGTACGTGAAAATTACTCGTGTATTGTCTAGCTTGCGGCTCGCCAATACACTCGTAATATTTCACGTACAGCTCGGTGACTCGTATTGTATATATCACATCACGGCCCCACTTTGATCAATTAGGGCAAAAACTTCCATACTTAATGGTATTGTGCAACGGATTTTTACCTTTTCCCTTGATATTAAGATTCCTATGTTAATGCAACTATTAAGGATCCCATTATTCCAATCTTCTAATTTCAATCATTAACGTTTAAATTCATACATAAGTACTTTTAATATCTTAACAAATTTATATGCAAACAGAAAGTAACGCCAAATTTCCCAGTTTGCTCACCAAGGGCAAACATTTCCAACCTTAATGATGTATTGGGACGGGATTTTACGAAATATTAACAACACTGTGATGAAGCCCAAGTACAAGTACAACTTGTTCTATGTCTCACGGTCATATTGATATAGTTTATATATTATTACTTCAGAATTTCGTAAAAAAATCATAAACTTACCTGTTACATGTACAAATGACCGTAAAAATGGCGACTATTGATCTATAGAAATGTTGTTGTTGACGTCTTTTTTTCTTCAAATAGAATCGTTTGCTTGAAACAACTTTATTGGCCAATGTAATTATGATATATATTGATTATAATTATGGTATCAATACCTTTGATTTGCTTTTGTGCAATTCGCTATACAATAAAGTAACAAACCTTTAATTTTGGTGACACGAACTTTATGTGAGCTACGTCTGCAGGCAGCAATTATGATGGCATGAATTTTTTTTTATTAAAGCTAGAAATTTGTACACGCCTGGGTTTCTCGTCACGATGCGCTTTTTCCCTTTTCTTCCAATATATATTCAGTCTAGATCCCCAAAATTCAGGTAACACGCCTCGGGTTTTGTGTAAAATGGTTAATCACTGAAATTTTTTCTCGTTAAATGCATGGAAACGAACAATGTACAATGTAAAATAAAGATAAACATGTAGTATACACTCATTTCATCTCGCCTCTTATCCATCACACCCAGGAAATATCACATTACCGTCTAGCTATTAAAAAACAAGACTACTGGTACGTGCAAGATCGATAACTGATTTAATTCTCGTAAGATTACCATCCGCCCCCTTCCTTATGAATAGGTATTACTGTATTAATACAATGCAACCGACGTGTAGCCGCAAGTTAGAAGACAATGTGTGATTACGCACAGCAGTATGAGGCCGCTACCCCTTCCCAGCAAGGGGTCAACTAAACCGCAAGTTAGAAGACAATGCGTGATTACTCACAGCAGTAGGAGGCCGCTACCGCTCCCCAGCAAGGAGTCAACACAGCAGCGCGTAACCTGGGCTTAATTAGGGGTTATTGGCTGTCCACTTATGATCGGTATTGTTCGTCACTTCCTACTCACTATTGGCAATTGGAAACTTTGGCAATCATAAGTAACATGGTTTTCCCATAATGGTCATAAGGCAGCAGCTCCCAAAATTGTGTTTTCTTCTATTCTGATGCAATATTACATAATGGTTAACAGCATAATGACAATCAATTTTTAATAATAAAATATACGTATCATGGATTTTCAGAAAATGTGACTAGCATGGGTCTTCAAGCCTGTGGAACTTCAAAGTCACACCTTGAAAATGCCAATATGTGAAAGATTAAATTTTCACAAAAAAACTGTTTAACTGGCAGAAAGAATTACCAAACAGATTGCATTGCCTACTGAAGCTGTATTTTAGTCCCATGTTTCTTTCCTGTAAGTTTGAGAACAGTAAGTGACATGGTTTTTCTTAAATGGTCATCATGGGAGCAGTGCCCAAAATATTTTTTTTTTCAAATTTTGATGCAATATTACATAATGTTTAACAGCTTAATGACCATCAATTTTTAATAATAAAATATTAGTATCATGGATATTCAGAAAATGTGACTAGCAAAGTCTTCAGGCCCATGGAGCTTCAAAGTCACAACTTGTAAATGCCAAAATGTAAACAAGACAGCACTGTTCTGAAATGTTTTTTTTTTTTCCATTTTTAACAAGTTTTAACATAAAACAAAATTAGCAGTTTACTGCCATTTTTATAAGATCAACTAAAAAATTGATGAGATGGGAAAAATATCAATAGAGCAGTGTTAAATGTCCAATTTCTTCCATTCTGAGATTCTGAACATATTGAATGATTGAATCTGACAAACTGCAATGATATGAATTTATTTCCATTTTTGACACTTTATTACACAATACACGATAACAAGTTTACCATCATTTTTACAAAATCAACTAACAATGTTGTAAAGATGCAGGAAGTGTCAAGCAAACACTTTTACGTATCTTATTAATTACAGCAGATAATATTTATGAAGTGACCCCCGAGGACCAGTATTCGGATTATGCCAGCATCTTANCCATGGAGCTTCAAAGTCACAACTTGAAAATGCCAAAATGTAAACAAGACAGCACTGTTCTGAAATGTTTTTTTTTTTTTCATTTTTAACAATTTTTAACATAAAACAAAATTAACAGTTTACTGCCATTTTTATATGATCAACTAAAAAAAATTGATGAGATGGGAAAAATATCAATAGAGCAGTGTGAAATGTCCAATTTCTTCCATTCTGAGATTCTGAACATAGTGAATGATTGAATCTGACAAACTGCAATGATATGAGTTTATTTCCATTTTGACACTTTATTACACAATACACGATAACAAGTTTACCATCATTTTTACAAAATCAACTAACAATGTTGTAAAGATGCAGGAAGTGTCAAACAAACACTTTTACGTATCTTATTAATTACAGCAGATAATATTAATGAAGTGACCCCCGAGGACCAGTATTCGGATTATGCGAGCAACTTACCGCAGAATATGAACGCATAACCAGAAGCTGCAAAGGCCCCCCCCCCCAAAAAAAAAAAATAATAAATTAGTAAACTCCCATTCGCTTCCCTTATGTTGATGCAAAGAAGACGACAGTAGATATCTACATGTTAGGTTGACTCAACCTGAGGAATGGAAGTTTTAAAACCTGTTAACTTAAGGTTCAGAGAGGCAGCTCCCCCCCCCATCAATACTCCCACCTTCCAGCCTGTATACATGTAATTTAGAGACACAATACTAGCGGACATTCTCTATACCGTTTAACAGCAGATTACTAAAACAAAGACAAGAAATACATAAACAGGCAAAAAGGATCATTATAAAATGATGATTCATCGGATGTTGGAACACACTGATACGAATGGCGCAATCATGTATTTGGAGTTTTATACGGTCATTTTGTAGGCCTATACTTTAGTTTCCATCGGGATTTTATCATTATATTTATGTATTTATACTATATTTATTTGTGAATACACGTACAGTTACCTGTACAAAATATATGCCATAGCTTGACACGTGCATTTATACATTTAGTTTTATATATACAAGTAAAAACATATGTTTGTACTACCTCTTGTCCTACAGAACCTTTGGCTGGAGAGGGTTCTGGGGGGGGGGTCTCTATAAACATAATACTTGTGGCCTATTTCTCTTGCTCCCATTCCTTTAATAAGGAACATTTAACTTTACCTTCCCTTAGGGTCTAGATGAGTTCCGCCGACGAAACAGAAAATTGGATTGCAAGAACTGTAGGATTTCAGCCGCCCTCCCTAGCATTTTTTCAACCTACGAAACTGTTTCTGTTATTGTACATAATGCAATGCTTCCTAACAATTACTATTTCAATTGCCGCAACTATTGATGACGGTATTACTGTAATAAAGTATTATTTAAAACATCATTCACAAGTGAGTGAATGTGGTTAGTCATCCAGAAGAACAAAAATGATAGATATGAATAAGGCTGATACTGGAACTTGCCCTTAGAAACTGACCGCCGTTGCGCACATATGGAACGGGAAACTGGAGACCTTTCCCAGCCGTATGACAATAAATCCGGTGCCCACTCCATCTAGGTCATTTAGCTAGTGAAAATCCTCAGGTTGAGACAGCAACGTCGGTCAGTTGCTAAATGTAAGTTCCCGTATCAGAGGTATTCTTATTTATCATCATTCACATTTATGGCTATAATCTTTATTTATGGCTATAATCTTGTCACATTGTGTGTTAGACCTTAATGAAGCCCAAAAATTCTGGAATTTCATCAAATATCCTTTAATTATGCGATCCCAACCTGTAAACTTGCTTAATTGTGAGTTCTACATGTAAATGTATGTGTTCGCCAGTTTACATCGCCATCACCACAGCAACTCAAAAATGCACATGATTTACCGGTGTGACAGGAATGGAAGTCTGGGCACCCATGTTATTAGTTTAAGTTAAGTCATTGTATTGGATTTAGTATATGGGACACATAAGAATGTACAAAGTAATGGGAAAAGGACTGTGGTTCTTAGCGGTCTACCATTCTTATCACATCGGGTTTAAATTCCAAGAAAGTTCCTTTTTTGTTAAAATTGTCTAACTTGGATTTCATTGTGCAGGCCATTTACTATTTTTGTTCTCTATTGTATACATTAAAAAGTACTGATACTGTAATGAAAGTATATCGTATGTGTTTGGAAGGCCTTGGGACTTTGTAGACAACTGAAATAAACATAATTATCGTCTATGATGATTCCTGTTCAGCGTTCGCGTGTGTCGAAAACTTGTCAATTATAGTGAATTCAGTAGGTCTTATTTTCATTTTTGAGTTACACTTCAATAAGCCGATTTTACTTACTCCATACAACTAAGCAACCTCGTCTGTCTTGCAATACAGTAGGCTATATTGGAAGCAACATAGCATCTCCATACCATTTTAAATTTCCTTGGGTTACAAATAATAATAAGCTTAAAAACCGTAGTGTTAATAGTTTTCCCAATGAGGTATGTGGTTTATACTTTATTGTGAAGTTTTTTGTTTAAATGAACATCGACGTGGATTAATTGGCCATGATAATGACAAAATACCCCGTTTAATGAAATATATAGTAAAGGAAATGAGTTAAGCCATAAATGAGACTTTTATGAACATTTTAAAATACACGGGCGAATAACGGTCCCCTAGATCTCTGGGCCCTTCTTTTACTAGCATAACTTTATTTATTTTTTTAATTTTATTATCTTATTTTATTTTATTTCATTTAATTTATTTACAAAGTAGAAATACATAGATGTACATCGTAAGTCAAGGTAGCGCCCTGAAGTTGAGAAGAAATACCAGACAAACACGTATCTGTGGTCCTGAAACTTTTCTGTTTTTATTTCTACAGTGTAGATTTATATGTTACATAAGAATCTCCATTACAATTGAAAATAATTTCTGAAGCAAAGTTCGAAAGTAGCAATGTAATATTTTGCTCAATGCTGACGCAGTACATACACTTCAAATAAAGTATCAGAACCTTTTTTCACCCAAATAAGCTAGCAGTCTTACAGAAAGTAAGTGGAAAGTAAAAAATTTATGATGTCAGTCATTTTTTAATCTGTTTACACACTTTTTTTTAATTTCCTAATAACATGACACGCTAATGTATATAATTTTGCGCATGAGTGTTTCTAACATCGTGAGAATCGTTAAAACACAAAAAAATGTTTTATCTAATGTATAGCCTACAGTCTTCACTATTATACTACCCCCCCCCCCCAAAAAAAAAAAAATGCTTATTATGTTCATGCGTTAAAGAAACTGAATATTTCTTGAATGGACAAGCAGGCAGTGCAATGAGAAAAGCATCCCGACACTTGATAAAGCACGCAATAGAAGTGTGTGGATTTAGGGAAATAATATCTACTTTTTACTGCCGGGGATTTCAGTTGGTTTGGCGTCAGATCGAGTCTCGCGAATAGTAAATGACCTAAACCTAAAGCCATCATTAAACTGCTCAAATTCATACACCCATTGCCACAAACACAGGGTGCTGTATTCTTTAGTTACAGTAATGGTTCTCTCAATGGTACTTTCTGCCTTCCATTGCTGTTCGTCGGTGGTTGTGAAAGAGCCCCCATAGGTGGCGCTGGCCTCTACAATACCTTTTGCAACTCCCACTGATAGCTCCCAAGTGTTGGTAAGAGACGAAGAGGAGGTCTTGCTCGTGCCGATGGTCATTGTGAACTTCAAAGAGCCGACGTGGACATTGTACCAACAAGAGACCTTTTGCCATTCTCCTTTCACTTGTGGGTTTGGAATCACCTGCACCTTCTGATTTGGGTTACCCTTTTGTACAAAGTCAAACTTAATATTTCGGTGCAGTCCTGAGTGAAGCATCAAGTCAGAGTGCCAATTCGGCCTTTCTGCTTGATAAGGGTACACGTGGACGTACTTGCCGCCGGAATGTTTGATGATGCCTTTTTCTTGGTCAATCGCGAAAAGCGCGGAATTATAGCAGTTCGGATGCGGGAAAAGTGCAGTGTTGTCCCCAGGACTGGCCCAGCCTCCAAGGGGGTTCATACAATGTCCACCGGTTCCGACGATCCTAAGGTAGCCCCAATGTCCCTCTTTCTGCACCCATTCCACTTCCGCTGCATTGCTGCAGGAGTCGGCACGGAATTTCTCATAGTGATGGCCCCACGCCCACCAATCTGCATAAGCATAGCACAAGCCACTGGACCGATGCTTTACGATGAACCGCGGACTGGTGTAGGCTTCTGTAACAAAAAAATTAATAGATTTATGATAGAGACCATTGGACTTACGATGTGTTGGTAAGTGTGGATATTGTTCCCAACACCGCATATAGGCCTACCGCCACTTGGGGTAAGATTTTTCAGAATTGAAATGACTGTTGTGATAACTGGAATTAGAATCTTGTTATAGAAAAAAAAAAAGATTGAGAATTTGATGCAAATCGGCTCACAAAAAAAAAAGTAGATGATGGCAATTTGCCAATCGCCTCTGCATCCTCACTACAACTTACCCACGGTAGCTGCCAGCGCCAGACACAGCAGCGTCAGAGAAAGGAGTAGGTGCATGGTGAACTTCAGAGGTACGGGTCTTCCTGCAGCGAATGGAGAGCCCTTTACTGGTTCCTTGTGGTGCTTTCGTCTTCAGAGGTGGACGTGCCGAGAGGCTCTTCAGTCGAGCGAATTTATATACAGCAATATGCGGTCTTGGCTGAAATAGAGCCCTTCCTCAATTTTCCAAAAAAAAAAAGCACTTAACTCACATCATTGTTACCATGAAGGCTGTGTGATAGGTTATAATTTGATAGTCTATTTACATGAGTGACAATCAGTTTACAGTAATAACTGGGACTTTTATTTGTGGGTTATTTTCTCTAGCACACACCTCGTGATCGCGCAAGTCCAAAGGGAAATCTCAAACATTTGGCATGATGGAGTAGAGAGGTACATGTTAAAGCAGATGTGTTCAATTTACAGAACTGATACAAAATCCAAAATGCAGTTTTAAAAACAGCAGCCCCAACAGCGATTTTGTAGAATCAAATTCTCGAACTAACATACATTATTATGAGGTTTCTTATGCCCCGATTTGATGCATACTAAAATGGGGGCATTATTAAGATCTGTACCTGTTGTATATTTCATGGGCTTATTTGGGGCGAAAAAAAAACAAGGTTTGTACATGTAAGTACTCTGTGCAAGTATTATTTGACGTGCATTGTGTATAAAAGAGAGAAAATACCAAAATTATTAATCTACTCCATGTTCTCACGCCTTGGGAGTTCAACTCCCTTGGTTTAGGGATGCCTCAGCCCCGTTACTGTATTTTAGATATTTTATGTTGCCTTAAAAAAAGAAGTGTAGAAGGCAAAATTTTCATCGTTGTGAGCCCAAAATCAATTACCACCCAATATGCAATCTATTTACCATTTCCGTTAATGGCTACATTAAGGTCGTTATCTTATCTTTTTCTTTGGTAAAATTTAGAGGTAAATTTCCGACTCTATTTCCACACTTATTTAGTACTAATAATTGCACATACTCAATTAATATCCAATCCGAACGTCAATAAAATGTCACTGTCTACCAATTTACTTCCCTGGAAATGAAACGGATTTTAATTGACAATTATGACAATAATTCAAATGGTTTATAATGCATAGCTCTTGTGTTTCATCGCTTATTGTAAATACATCAAATAAGAAGGACTCACTGATACGTGCAGTAGATTTGTGGGTTTAGATCTTATGGATATTAAAAAAAACTTTTATCCAACTGCCACATCTCTTTTCAGAAGTAAAACCATATATTTTTTAACCAATAGCTTTTAAAAAAGTCAAACCTTTTTTATTATTTTGAGCCAGTTACATCTAAATGTTTATATTATAGCGGTTTGTCTTTCTCTTGGTAGGGTGCGTGGACCTCAAATTTGAGTTAGAACGGTCCAAACACCGGCGTTGAACATCAGAACTGAACATGCCTTTTAGAAGGTAATTACCGTGTAATTGTATGTGCAAGTTATAGGCCTGTGTACTACAAACTTGTGGTTAATGACTATCGCAGTCTCATTAAAATGTACAGAATAGAGTCAAAACTCGTTAAAGTCACCAAATGTCACTTTTTCTGAAATGTTCGTGAGCAATGAACACAGTTTACATTTTGAGCAGAGATCAGTTAGCACATTGAACCGTTTTTGCGTAACTGTTCACAGCTGAAATGTCCTCATTTCTTCCTTCATATCTCTGCCACAGCATATCCACGAAGGTCGCTATGTTTTCCCTTCAACGTCATAACGATCTTAGCAGAACAATTCACAATGGTAACGGTGTCTTTGCTAAAACCCCCTTTACGCTGGACGGCGTCCTTTCTGCGTCCTTTCTGCGACCATGAAATTTGGCATCGCTCTAGCACAGGTCTCAAACTACTGCGCATGCGCGAAAATTGCGCTGTTTGAAATAAACAAATGGTGTTTACCGTCTGGTTGATTTGGTTTAATTTGCTTTCTGGTGTTGTTTTGAGAAATTGTATTAGAAATATTCTGTTGATTGTATGTTTTTAAAAGCAAATCCATCGGACTTTCCTGATTTACATTGATTTTGCCCTCATTGTAAGGGGGATTCCCTTCGCATTTATAGTGTTATATGTGGCCCCAGGGGGATTTTCCACCCCTTTCCCACTCTTGATTAATAAAATTCTTCATCTGGAGGATTGTGAATTATATTGAAAAATACATTGAAAATCGTAGAAAGGTTAACTGCAGATAATGCTGCAAGGATATTCTTAACAGTGGGGGAACTCGGCCAATATAAAATTTTTAACTTCGTTTTTCGATTTTGGAGCGCTTGTTCTAATTTTTGAAAGCGAGGAAATGGAACCAAACAATGCGATACAATTTGTAATCTCGTAAAAATTGCTATTTTTATATAAAGGTCACAGCATGGAGTACATCGAAATGCGACTTGTTTATTATTATGATCTTAAATAATAATTAATATAAAACAAACGATATAATACGTTCTTAACGTTAGCCTATTTATTAGCTTAATTGATTTTTTTTTCTTATTTGGAGATTAAAAACACAAAAGTTGTCTGGTTTCATATCGAGGCACTACGTTTCGTTCGTGTGCTCATCGCTCTGCTCTAAATAAGGAGGCACGAGCATTGATTCTGTATCAGAATGAATGCTCAATGATCGGCCAGTTGTCGGCATGTAAAGTATTATAATTTTTTAACTCTCATATGGGGCCGTACTGCTGGACGCAGAAAGGACGCCGTCCAGTGTAAAGGGGGCTTTACGACTTCACAAACCATGCAACAACGTTTCTCAATGGTCACAGTCAACTTGTATTTACACGATGCAGTCCGGCAACACAAGTCCACAAACAAAGCCTCTCTCGATTACGCACCATGTACGTGTAGTTCTTCAAGTTCTGAAACGTTTGCAGAGTGTGGGCATTCCACATACTGTGCAAAGATTGTAAAAATTGCATTTTTGTTTTTTTAGTCTGTCATATTGGCTAATTAAATCGTTACTTTAAAATGAGGAATAGTTTATTTTAACAATGTAAATGGTGCTTGAAGCAAATTCCAGAAAGTTACAATCTATATTTTTTCAATACTGACAATTGTAGGTAAGGGAAGTGTCAGGAAACTGAGGAAAAAACAAACAAACAAACACGTGTCTGTGGTCCTGAAACTATTTTTTATTTCTATAGTGTGTATTAATGTAACATAAGAAGTGCTACGGAAATCTAAAATTTCTGAATCAATGTTCGAAAATTAACAATGTGATATTTTCTCACTGCTGATATAGTGCATCTTAAAGAAAATATCAGAACCATTTTTTCTTCATTTTGCTCATTTTTTTTTTTTTTTTTTGGGGGGGGGGATTCTTTCATCTACATAAGCTAGCAGTTTTATAGAGATTAATAGGAAAATAAAATATATATTATTTCCGGTATTTTCGAATGTGTTTACACAATAAGATCTGAAAAACGTTTAAATTAATTGACACTAATGTCTTTTTGCACAAGAAGTGTTTCTAATGTCGTGAGAATTTTCACATACCAATAATATGCTTTAGGGAATTTAGCCTATAGTCTTCATTATTACTACATTTACATAGCATGTCTGTTTATATATGGCCATAAGGCCCCCCTAAAAAAGAAAAAAAAATACATCTTTTACTGTCGCCAAATAAGTGTAAGAATCTCAAATATGTATTAACTGGAAAGCAAGCAGTTCAATGCAATGTAATGAAAGAAGCATCCCGATACTTGATGAGACAAAAGAACAGGAAAGATTAAGCGCCATTATAGCTACTTTTTACTGCCGGGAATTTGAGTAGGTTTGGCGTCAGACTCTGTCTCACGAATAGTAAATGACTTAAACATAAAGCCATCATTAAATTGCTCAAATTCATACACCCATTGCCACAAACACAGGGTGCTGTGTTCTTTAGTTACAGTAATGGTTCTCTCTATGGTACTTTCTGCCTTCCATTGCTGTTCGTCGGTGGTTGTGAAAGAGCCCCCATAGGTGGCGCTGGCATCTACAATACCTTTTGCAACTCCCACTGATATCTCCCAAGTGTTGGTCAGAGACGAAGAGGAGGTTTTACTTGTTCCGATGGTCATTGTGTATTTCAATGACCCGACGTGGACATTGTACCAACAAGAGACCTTTTGCCATTCTCCTTTCACTTGTGGGTTTGGAATTACCTGCACCTTCTGATTTGGGTTACCCTTTTTTACAAAGTCAAACTTAATATTTCGGTGCAGTCCTGAGTGAAGCATCAAGTCAGAGTGCCAATTCGGCCTTTCTGCTTGATAAGGGTACACGTGGACGTACTTGCCGCCGGAATGTTTGATGATGCCTTTTTCTTGGTCAATTGTGAAAAGTGCGGAATTATAGCAGTTCGGATGCGGGAAAAGTGCAGTGTTGTCCCCAGGACTGGCCCAGCCTCCAAGGGGGTTCATACAATGTCCACCTGTTCCGACGATCCTAAGGTAGCCCCAATGTCCCTCTTTCTGCACCCATTCCACTTCCGCTGCATTGCTGCAGGAGTCGGCACGGAATTTCTCATAGTGATGGCCCCACGCCCGCCAATCTTCATAAGCATAACACAAGCCGCTGGACCGATGCTTCACAATGAACCGCGGACTGGTGTAGGCTCCTGTAACATAATAATAATAATAATAATAATAATAATAATAATAACTATTATAATTATATTAAACTATAAATAACATTTATATATAACTTATATATGTTATTGGCTGGCTCTACTCCCTGTTTACCATAAGAGGGTGGATCGCTGAACATTTTACGAAAGGTGCTTTCCCTCTAGATGCAGTGGTACTGAAGGGGTGGCATTGTAAATGCCAGTATATAATGCGAGACAACTATAGTCAACAAAATAATAATAATAATTATTATTATTGTAACAATTAACAGATATACATATGAATGAAAATAAATTAATAATATGATAGGGCAAATAAACACTTTTTTCTAGAAAATTGATACAATCTAAATGCTTTTATGACCTGTTCTGTTGGATTTTTTTTTCAAATAAGATTTTGGTAACTAAAGTACAAAACTTTTTAATTGCCCCTTAAATGGCATCTTTTCACCATACAATGGATATTTGATGAAATATTGGTTCTTTAAGGAATTTTTCTTGGGTGTCAGCGGGCAAGGTATACATATTTGTCTTTCATGATCAAGAAAGGACTTCCGACACCAAACATGAGTAAATGACCATGTTCAAATTTGCATAAATTGATAACGTTCTTTCGTTTGGCAGTCATTTTGCAAATATGTGTGAATACAGAAATTGGTTTGTTTGCACAAGTCATCTTACCATTATGACCTTTATTTCCGTTCAAAAACATGAAAATCCGACATGCAAAAGAACCAGCATTTACCAGGTGACCATATTGGATTTGGCATTCATGTTGAAATTTTCAAACATGCTACTATATCCTAACGTTCAGCAGATGCTTTTTTTACTGTGCAAAATATTTTTGTAGTTAAAAACTGCATGATGAATTCATCAAATTGTTGGATAACTTGAGCAAGTGGACTGCTCGCTGCTTTGATTTATGGGGCCATCCTGGGGTCTTAATATAAGTAAAGAAGCGGTTATTTATCCTTATTCGTCCCGTCGAACCAAATGATATTTTTAACCATTAAAAGAATATACATTACACGTTTTATTTCGAAAAGGTATTTGAGTGGCCATATTGGATTTGACGGCCATATCGAGACTTTCAGACGTGTCCCAATGATTAAAAATACTCCTCATGCTTGTAGTTAAAGTGCACGATTCACCTTTATCTGCACCATAATGCTGGACTACTACAACTTACCCACGTTAGCTGCCATCGCCAGGCACAGCAGCGTCAGAGAAAGGAGTACGTGCATGGTGAACTTCAGAGGTATGGGTCTTCTTGCAGCGAATGGAGAGCCCTCTACTGGTTCCCTTTGGTGCGTTCGTCTTCAGAGGTGGAAGTGATGCAGAGATGCCCTTCAGTCGCGCGTATTTATACATGTCAACGCGGAAATTCATTCTGTCAAACGTGTAAAATGATATTTATAATATCATCTTGCAATTTCTCTGATGGGTGCTTATTGGCTAGTTAACTTATATACATGTAAGTGTCATGCATTTTACAGGAATGACGCAGACTAGTACATATATAGGCGTTATTTATTTATTTATTTATTATTTTTATTTATTTATTATTATTTTTAAACAGAAAGTGCATTGCCCCTAGGGAATATTACTTGAATTAAGAAAATACGGTCGGATGAACTTCACTAACACACTCACAGCACTCTCTGATACTCCGGTACAATCGCCTCTTGCCACCGGATCTGATGCGGATTCTTATTACTATGTACACTATGTGAGCTCTCGACGTGAACAGTTTCCTTGAGTTCTTCTGAGAAATACTGTGCTATAGAAATACACTGTGCGATGATTGGCTAAGTGCGTTATCCCTTCCTCGTGCAGGTATGAGAGACAGCTACACGAGACACCTTATCTTAAGCTTGTTGCTATATCTTAGCATTTCTAGTCTTTTCATTGCCACGTGCCTATCTATATATAGTCTCTTTGAGAGAAGTGTCAAGTACTTCTTAATTTTTTTTTTTTTTTTTTTTTTGTCGTTTCGTAATGCATTTCCTGTTCAGTTAATTTACATTACCAGCACAGAATAATATATGAATAAATATAAGTCTGCCCCTTGGATAGAGAGCAAATGACACAACATGACCACCAACACCCACGGGCACCTTAAGCACATGTTTTTTTTTTTTCCTCTGTGTTAAAATCAAAACAGACACCGAGTTAAGCAATCAATTTAAATAAAAACCTCTGTTTTATTCACTGAAACATAATGCAGTTTCATTTAAGCCTACAGCGAATCAAGATAGGCCTACTGTCCTGGGATGGGAACCAATAAAAGTGGGGAAAACGGGTGATATGAAAGCAATTTCGGGTGCACAGCAATCTTGCGACAGCTTGGGGTTATGACATTTGATAGTCAACATCAAATCCATACATCAGTGGGGGGCGTCTCGATAGTCCGAAGGTTCATTGGTCCGAAGGTTCATTGGTCCGAAAAGTGGTAACATTTTAATCGATTTTTTAAACAAGGGTTAATTGGTCCGAAGGTTCTATAGTGAATATTCGGACCAATGAACCTTCGGACTATTGAACCTTCGGACTATTGCTACGGCCCCCATCAGTGGTAATGGACTGTGTGAAAGTATATACTTAGACATTCATGGCTTGATCTTTGAGACAAGCATGTGAATACTGGCAGGACCAAGCAGATAGCTTGTGGGTCTTTTGGAGCAGCCTATTCTTTTCTTTGATCAATATATTTGAAAGAAAAATTTAGTAGGCCTACATAGAAACAAATAAAAGCACAGGGCCTATGTGCATAGCTGAATGCCCTATAGTATTGACACTACAAACACTGACGGGGAATTCTACACTGTTCTAAAAAAATAAGACCACAAGCGACATTGGCCCCATTCAGAATACGGGACTAACTAGTCCCGGGGTCAAGTATGGCGACCGACTACAAAGCTTGCTGTCTATCCGTTAATTGACACCTGATAGATTCCCCATGGGGAAGAGTTCAAGTGGGTCAGCCATACTTAATCCTCGGACTAGTGGGCCTAAGTCCCCTATTGTGAATGGGGCTATTATGTTTTTATGGCAAAAGGTTACTTGTAAGCACACTAGTTTGCTAAAGATATAAGAGTTCATGTGACATTTCTTCCAACCATTAGGCCTACGTGAAAACGTCAATTTTTGTCAGTTGTAATTTGATTTTAGTATCAATCATTAATTAAAGCTTTTTGCTGTACATTTATAAGGATGTTTTCTCTCTGTGTCTCTCTCTACACACACAAACACACACACACACACACACTAAATGGAGGGTTTTGTAGGCCTACGTATACGTAAAGCTTATGCGCAGCAAGAAATAAATTCAAATCTATTGCGTTAAATTTTCACACGTTCTCTTCGCGGGTGCTGGGCAAAATAGGCTGATAGTCATTCGCTCCATTTTCGTAAACCGTGAACGTTGGGATTTGGTATACAGTAATTTGTTGATAAGGATGCTCATCTTTGCTGCTGATATTTGGCATGGCTGGCGTCAGGCCTTCGTAATGTGACGTGTCGCCCTGATGTGGGCTGCTCGATAGATGGCGCTCCGGTTTGTCGTTCCCATTGTTGTCAAATGCAGGGTTCAAGTGGGGATTGGTCGGCAAGGAGTTTTGTGGAGCACTGAAATTATTGAACGAGATATGAGGTCATTTGGTGTTTCTTTCAGTGGGTGTTTCTAATTGGGTTTTCCCTTTACGGTATCTGTAGGCTTACTATCAGTTTTCTTCATCGAAATGAATATAATAGGGTTACTACAGTTCGCATGTTGGCACTCAGTTTTTCAATCAGTAGCTACATGATAACAAAAAAAATCTTAATATATATCCTGGGTCCAATTTATTTATTTATTTATTCAATAAATTATACATTCATTTTATTTTATTTTATTTTATTCAGACGTACAAAATGCATTTATTATTCTCCAATAGTAATATTACGAGTAGGCCTACTTACTTCCGTTTCTTTAATATCACCACCACCAGTAGTACCAAGGCTATAATTATCACTACGCTGACTACGCTGACGGCAATCAAGGCAGCGCTCACTGGCTGACTAGCGGGCCGAGTCTCAACGTGGTCTTCAGCTGAAACAAAATTAAATATCCACCTTCTTCAGTAGCTTATTATTATTTATTTTTTTTTTTTTTTGGGGGGGGGGGGGGAGGTGAGCCGACACGTGTCCCTGCTTTACATGCAGCATCTGAGGTACCCCTGCTCCCTATCCAAGTATCCCGTGATGAGTCAAAAACAGGCATAATTTCATCCCTTATAGAAAACTATCCTCATATTCTAATTATCTGTGAGGCAATGATAAACCCTTTCCTCCCACTCACCCCAACCCACCAATGCACGCACACACCCGCCCTCTCAGAATAATCTAAATGGTACTATTACCGGGTTGGCTATGAATCAGTTTACTGTCGGGAAACTTTGACGTTGAAAAAAGTTCACTTCGATGAGTGATTGAAGTTGTTGTAGTTCTCAGTCGAAGGTACGTTGAGCTAGAAATCTTACCTGAGATTAACCCGCCTTGAACCGTTCTTGAAGAACTTGGTTCCACCATGGCAGGCGAAGATGTGTCCAATGGCACATTTCCAGCTGTAATATTGATCCAGTAAAAGAAGAAGACATTCCATAATCAAATAAAAAATTTAAAAGTAACAGCTGATATATATATATATATATATATATATATATATATATATATATATATATATATATATTATTTTCGGATATGCATCTTCAAAGGAACATTTGCTTATACGGTACATGTTATGCACATGCATATATACGTTAAAAATTAATCATATATTACAATTGACAGGTTAACAAACACATTGATAACAATATTGTATACGACAATACCAATTTACTTACATGTACTTTGACCAGACAGGCAAACGGAATCTGGGCATGCGCACGTTCTGCCGTTGGGTTTGGGTAGACACAGGTAGGGACAACCCCCATTGTTTATGCTGCAGCCGTTCGATCCTATAATAACATAACTGTTTTAAAGTGCTGATGTTTACATTACTTGTCATATGTTGTAGAAAAATGACATAGATTGCGTTGAATTGCTTCCAGTTCAAAGTTTCAGCTGCATTCTATTTAAACAATTACTCGCACTTGTCTTCTTTCTCAGTGAAACCACATGGTGATGAATTACCTGTCGGTTGGTATGAACTCTGGTAAACATGGAGATCAGTCAATTGGGCGGGAGCTTGTACAACAGGAAAATTGGATTGGACCTTTGACTGCGGAATGGATCCGCCCGTCTTATTAACCATGTGGAAGACCCTTGGAAATATAAGTGCCCACATGATACTTTTGGTCGTACGTTTAACTTAAAACGTATAGTTCAAAACAGTGCATTTCTTAGAGCTATCGAGAGCTTATTATTTACGGACTCATTGTAGCAAGGCCGTCATCAAAGGTAGTCAGCCTTACTTTCGAGTGTTTATCTCTTAATTCAAGAGAGTTTATTTATCCCTGCGACATTCAGCTCGAAAAGATACTCTGAAAGTATCTCTTTAACATTTTACTTAAACATTTTACTAAAAGAGATGACTGTACAAGAAAGTGGGGAGACAAACATTCAGACGTTATTTACTGAAAAAAGGGGATGAAAATCCCGATCTATAAAACCTATGAAAAACCAAATGGTTAGCACACCTACGCACCAAATTCTGAACGCCCAGTCGGTGAAGTACACCTTTGTTCCATCAACTGCAACGCCAAAGTACCTTCCCCCATTTTGTGGGAAGCGCTCGACCTTGACACGTCTGTTACTGCCGTCCGTGTCAGAAACTTCAATTCGCGAATAATTTCCATCACACCAATAGAGTTTCTGTTCTGTAATCAAAATGCTAAACATCATAATAGATATATTTAGGATGTCTCAATCACAATTCAGTGATGTTTTTGCTATCATCGCCGTGAAGTTTCAGTTTTATTTTTCTGAACACCACCCTCTACAGTAGTGTACAATGAACTAATGTCGCATTTCCAATAGCTGCCAATTTTTTGGCTAAAACCAGCGGTCCATTGTACACTTCTCGCTACTGTACCCCTGCTGTTTTCAGCAAATAAAAAACGGGATGATATCACAGTGACTATCGGACAAGAGAGAGCCCTGAATTTCAGGGTCCAATGCTTATGGACACCCTCCGCCATTTGTCAAACTGGTAGGCATTGTTCTAGCTCTAACTTTTTCTCCAATAGTCCGTTATCTATACAAGTCACGTCACGTTGCTATTTTCATGTTTTAATTTGTTGAGATTAATTCATATTTGATTAATTGAAGTTCATCGTTTGGATCTCACCAGGGATGTCAATATCTATTCCGTTCGGCCATGATAGAGCCGTGTCCACCACAGTTTGTCTGTTTCCGCCGTCCATGTGGGCTCGTTCTATCTTTGCTTCCGTTCCCCAATCCGTCCAATACATCCAGCTGTAACAAAGTAGTAAAAGCGAAGCAAATGGGAGCAAGTACGAAAATCGATTATTTAATGTCAACAATTTTATTTGATTATGACACGCTATCTTCAAAGGTAACCCTTCTAACCTATTTTCCCGCCAAATTGCATTTTTCTCAAATACAAGTAATTATTTGCTCGTACTCAACATTCGATTTTGTCCGCCATGTCTTCTTAATTGAAAATGTCATTAATTGTACATTTCAAAAGGAACTGTAAACATCAGGTACCTTTTAGAGGGGGGGGGGGGGGGAAGGGTATCGTGACTGAGAAAGAATAATGAAGTACCTTTGCAGGATATCTAAAAATAGACATGGTAACTTTAAGACTTTTTCTAACGCAGCAGGTATATGTGTACCTTTAGCACGCCATAAATGCGTGGGCTTATGACGTAACTTCGATAGTTTTTTTCACTTTAACGTACAGTTAATTTTTATATTTACGACTTTGGCATATTGTTGAAAACACCTTACAACACGACATATTCTGTACACATTGAAAGGACATGTATACAGCAAGTTTAATTTTCAGCGCATTTTATCTGGAGTTGTGAAGGACGGGTATCCTTAACTTACCCATTGTAAGGATCCAACGTAATCGCTCTGGGCTCAGCGAGTCCCGTGTTAATCAGCACCTTATGATAAGATCCGTCCAACCTCATCACTCCTATGACGTCATTCTCAGCCTCGGTGTAGTAAAGAAGACGAGAAACATGATCTACTGCAATGCCATCCGGAACCTTCTCTGCAATATATATACAGAGAGAAAAAATGTTTACCATATCAACATGTCATGCTGAAGTGTTTGCCTGGCAGGTGCATTTCAAACTAAGCCCGCATTCTCAACGAATTGAGCCAGGCTTTACAAATCCTGAGAACTAAAAATGGCGGACGTACATGAAAGAAAAACCGCCTAATCTTTTAATAGTCTCTCCACTTCTCACACGCCTCCCCACACGTCGTCCCTGCGGGGTACAGTAATTAAATCTAGGCTCCGAACATAAATATCTCCGTGAATATCTCTGGTGATGTTATCTCCGTAGATAGTCGATTTATTGCTGCTCTACGGGCCAATTCATTCCTTTTTCGTCTCTGTTTTGAAAGATAATAGAACAGAAGAGCTTTTTTTCCTTCGATCGCCTTCAGCCGCCATGCTTTCTTCACCACGAGTTTAACTGATGAGCATGCGCACTTAATATTACTCAGGTAGCTTCCGCATAGCGAACGGAGCCGAGATTTAATTACTGTACCCCGCAGGGACGACGTGTTGGGAGGCGTGTGAGAGGCGGAGAGACTATTAAAAGATTAGGCGGTTTTTCTTTCATGTACGTCCACCATTTTTAGTTCTCAGGATTTGTAAAGCCTGGCTCAATTCGTTGAGAATGCGGTCTAAGAGTTATAATTAAGCTCGTTTTGAATCGTATCACATGACAGGTTGTCAACTTCAAATAAATAACAAATACTGCGATATCACCTGGAAACTTAGCTTTAAGATAGATAGATAGATAGATAGATAGACAGATAGACATATCAGCATATGTAAATTGTAACATAACACATTATTGTTAAGTCATGACATTAATGGGCTAGAAGTTATAAAGATTATTATTATTATGTTGTGACTATATTGAGCGTCAATTTCCCAGCACGTGTCTTCAATACGACGTGACGTGTCTTCAATGAATTTCAAGTGTCTTCAAAATTAAAGACCTTCTTAAGACAGTCTACATTGCCAGACGGACACTTTTATAGCAATAATCATAGTTTTTTTCTCAAAATTTCAACGAGTTTTTCTTGAACACCGAACCATACCCTACAGGTATATTCATAAACCTATTTTCATGTTCTAAATTCCTATTCTCACTACTAACTATACTAGTATGTACTTGTGAAATTTATCAGTTTCTATCACATTGAGAAAGACTACAAAATTTAAAAAAAAAACAACTAAATATGTAATGAATACAAAACTCATGAGGACCTACCTGCTAATTGCCCATTAGATAATGTTTCAAAACTGTAAATAGTTCCGGCTCGGCTTCCGTCTATCCCAACTCGCCGGATTCTGGACAGTCCATGCAAAATCGGGATAACCTCGGTCCAGTACACCCTTTGTTCTACCGGATCGTAGCTAACAGAGATGGGGTTCGTGCACTGACTGTAAACTTGAACGAGTTTCTCTCGAGCGAGGTCGGCTTGCCAGATAATGCCATTGTGTTTGTCCGTGAGAATCAGGAAGTTATCTGTAACGTACTGTGATACAACTGAAAGTCAAGAATGTCTAAGATTTTATGACGACGTATTTGTGCATAATCCGTGCAATGTATAGGCTCAATATGGCGTAGTCAGCGTACCGTAGTTACAGTAGTGGGCAACTAACATTATCTCGTTTTCTTCATTTATCGGGTCCTAATAGACACCTTTTTTGGTAACTGTGACTACCTCCTATTAATTCCTATTAATTTACTTCCGTCTTTTTATTTGAAACATGCAGCAATCTTTTTGGACAGATTTTACAATATTGCACCAAGGAAGGATGTCGCACTCGTACTCTCAATTTGCACGGCGGATCCAGGATCCAGATTTTTTTTTTTTTTTTTTTTTTTGTATTGTAGAGGGCGAACGGTTCTATTTCGTACAGTTTAGATCGAACTATGATTCAGCTTGTCAAAATTCTAATTTCAAGAGGGGAATATTTGTGTGATTTTTTTTTCAGAGGTCGAAAGGGGGGAGGGGGCTGACACCCCTCCCCTAAATCCGCCACTGAATTAGTATATGTTGATCTGTTAATCGTTAGTTGGACATGTATTCTGAAGGATACCAACGTTTACGCCATTCTTTTAGTGTTATCCAGTGTTGAAAAATATATAAAAGTACACTGCCCCCCCCCTCCTCGCCCTCGCATAA
>NW_019774847.1:663817-689750 GCF_001039355.2 Lingula anatina | reverse complement strand
TTTTTTTTTTTTTTTTTTTTTTTGTATTGTAGAGGGCGAACGGTTCTATTTCGTACAGTTTAGATCGAACTATGATTCAGCTTGTCAAAATTCTAATTTCAAGAGGGGAATATTTGTGTGTTTTTTTTTTAAGAGGTCGAAAGGGAGGAGGGGCTGACACCCCTCCCCTAAATCCGCCACTGAATTAGTATATGTTGATCTGTTAATCGTTAGTTGGACATGTATTCTGAAGGATACCAACGTTTACGCCATTCTTTTAGTGTTATCCAGTGTTGAAAAATATATAAAAGTACACTGCCCCCCCCCTCCTCGCCCTCGCATAATTGTTTATTTCTATATATTCATGCTTCTCCAAGCAGATTGACACAGAACCTATTGTTGACGTCCCTGTGTCTTTGCCAGCGTCTTACCTGGCGCAGTATGGAAGGGTTGCCATGGTTACCCGAGAAGATTGATATAAGACTCCAAACGACAAAAGTTAGGCAACGGGAGGTAATCATCAGCAAGTGCAAGTTTTTTTTAGTCTACATACAATAGATACGGCATATTTAAACAGTGATAAAGTAAAGTAAAATTTATAATAACTTAAAACCAACAATTAAAATAAATAACTGAAATGATATTCAAAACAAAGTGTTTATTATTATTAAAAAAGCTAAGGATTTATGGCCAAGTACGTTATTGAAACTTTTATAAGCAGCAGTAAGCCTATGGTTCTAAAGAGTTCCATGGTCCCTTAGTTTTCCATTTTGGTAACAAAATTGTCCATTTCTGATGTCCTTGTCATGAATATGAAAAACCAAGTTGTTTTTCCAGACCGGTATAACCACTAATCAGTCTAATAAGTTTATCATTATATTTTCATTCAGGTCATATGATAACACTATGACTTGCAATATCCTGTTTGTAATCTTATGTCACCGCATAAAGTTTGTTTTGACGAGTGTAACTTAAAGGGATAACAACTGTTCATTTTGTCCAAAAAATGAATTTTCCTGGGGGTAATGGACAATTTTCCCATACTTACCAGTGGTGAATGAATCCATTCCCACATTCAAAGTTAGTCCCTGTTTTTTTTTTAAAAAAAGTTTGGTTTTTCGTAATATTCTCTCAAGAGATTATTACAGAGTGTAGCCGTTTATGGAGGTCACGTGACGTGATGGCAAGCACAAATTCCCGAATAATTGTGTTAACTGCCGTTTTGGTGGTAAAATAGAATTTATTATATTTTTATGAGTCGTTTATGATGTATTTATTGTGAAATATTGATATCTTACAACAGTTGTTATCCCTTTAAGGCAAAATAATAAATTATATTCTAGAAATTAGTGGAAATTGATTCTGGTCGAGATTAAGCCACGAAGTTTTATAACAATGCAAAAAAAAAAAAAAAAAAAGAGACAATTCAAGTACCTTAGACACCATTTATTGATTAGTGAGTTTTGGGTGAGATTTCAGGTGAACCTCTGAAACGGCTTCAAACCAACTTGTGGTTTTCAACGAGTTCTAAAATGAGCACCCGTTGCTTCTTAGTCTTCTTACAGTACTTAAGCTATCAAATTTTAACTTTTTTTGTACCAAACGCAATACCATGAAAACTATAAAGGGAAACTTCTTCGAATTTTAAGGAACATGTTTAAGTTGTTAAAATCAAAATTTCTATACGTGATTTTTATCTGACTAGCACAGACAGAATAAAACCCTTTTCGACCAGAGACGGAAAAGGTAGTAAAAACATTCCCTACCTGAATGAATTAGAAGAAAAAACGATAAACGCAATAAAAGATGCACTTCCTCCATCTTTGTGATCGTGACTCGCAGTCTTATCTAAGACCTCGTTCACAGTGCATTTACATGACTTTATTCATAAACAGCGATAGTGTCGCTTAGAACATTGTTGGTGTGTTTTACGTTGACTTGCGGTGTAAGAGATCCACTCTCGTTATTTTAATTAAGTGGTGAAAATCAGACTTATATGATTTTTTCCGTTATTTCGTTTATTCCGTACTACTAGTATGTAATGTATCCATGTTCAGGGGCCGTATATAATGGCTATTATGTTCTGTGAATGGCTAATGCTCACCGGGGTTAATGACTAAAAAGTTAAACCAATAAATAAAACTAGTGGTGGAAAAGAGGGCAAAAAATTCTGTAGACTAGGTATAAGCCGATGTCGATATTTTGAAGTGCGGTGTGAAAGCGCTCTTAGTAACGTAACAGCCGACATTTTACAATCGTCAGGCGGAATTCAGGTCACACGTGATAAAGAACCACAGTGCAAACACAATATACCCGGTAACCCTTATCTTCCTAAAAGAGCAAATAGAGGAAGTTGTTGATTCCAAAGTTTTGTCTCTCTGGGTACAAAAACAGAGCTGACCTTATCATAAGTTATGTGACTGAAGGGATTTGGTTGTTATTGACGTCTCTGATGGTACTCAGTGACTGGTACCCATTGGTAATCGTACAGTACAGCATTCACACCAAACTTCTGATAAATAATTATGGAACGCATTAAGAGGAGAGCTCTTGGAGAAAAAAAACCCTGTCACAATATCAGCTCAATAATTAATCCAGTTTACAGATTGTTCGTTAATGCTTTCACAAGATTGCTGTACTTTGCTTCGTCCGAAAGCAAAAAGAAAAACGTGAATAAATATTCATATTACAAACGCGGGTAGAAGGCCGATATTGCCCACCCCACCCCCTCCCCCGGTCACTGTGTTAGATTCGTTATACTCATAGTCATTTATATTTCTTGAATTATTAAATTTATCAGTGTTGACTGCCTTGATTCCTGTAGATGTGTAGCGTCCTGCAGCATTTCTTTGTGCTCTGATAATCATATGTAACTAATGATGTCTCACTGTTTTATCATATGATAAAATACCATCTTACATAGTGTACAGATTATAGTTTTATTTTTTACATATGAAACACAAAGTTGTCCATAACATTTTCTTACAAAAGATACATTCTGTTATTTTGCCAATATTTAATTTTATCAGCATATTCATTCTGACTTCAGATTTTAACTTTAAAATAGTTGTTTAGCCACTGGTTCAGGCTTCTCCTCCTAATGGCAACCACTTTTCTGACTAAGCTTTTCACTATTTCCTGTAGCCATTGTCTGTCATTGTCTTCAGTATTGCCGCCACTGGTCTACTCCATGTTCGCCCTATTTGCGATTTTTGAAACATTTCTCTTGGAAACTTTCTATCATTTTTTTATTACCCAATTTGCATCATTACGGATGTTTCTCCTTGATGACTTTTATAATTTGCTGAAATTCTTTTTCTTTTAAACTAGTTTGTTTTTGTTGCAAATATTGGCAAGTTCCTGACATATTCATCCAGTTTTGTCTTGAACAAATCGCTCTTTATGGGCTGTCCTAACTCACACAGTGGGTTCTTCACTACATATTCTACATATATCTGAAAATGGAAAAATTAATATAATGTAATAGTATACATGCATAAAGTATCATATTGGAAATGAGTATTCATCATCAAGTAACCTATCTAGTGTTGATTATTGTACTATTATTATATCAAGGCACTTTTCAGTGCAATTCAAAGGAATCTTTACGTGTACATTTGATAATGTTGTACTTGCAGGCCCGTAGCCAGGGGGGTTTAGGGGGTTCGAAAGAACCACCTTTTTGTCAGAAAAAGGTCCATTCTGGGTACAATTTGATCTAGGTACACAAAGGTTTCATCATAAAAGGTCCACTTTTTCTATAAAAGAAGAACCCCCCTTTTGAAATCACTGGCTACGAGTCTGACTTATCAACTTATTAAAACTGAAACGAACTCTCTCCACATACATTACTATAGAGTTGATGTAGGACATCTCTAATATTTCCCACGTTGAGGTCTGTGTTTAGGATAAACTTCAAACCGCTCGGAGTTTCATAGAAATTGCACTTGTATCGACTTGTCTTGAAGCTTGAGAAGCCATCTTTTCTGGGTGACACACAGTTAAGGTGGAATGAAGTGAAGTAATGAGTGGGTAAGAAAACTGTGGTTTCAGATTAAGAAATGCAGTTGTGGTGTCATCTCTTAAAAAGCAACAACTTAAGTCACCATTGCTTTCCAGGTACAGGGCTCAAAAGTAAAGACCTTGGACAGGGTATCAAACACGGACAGTGTCAGTTAGGTGAAGCATGATAATAACTCTCTAAATATAAACATCATAGATAATATTCAAAAACTCAAATGACTTGATCCAACTTCCTTTTAAAAAAGTTTTAAACTATCTCTTCTGGGTATCATCAGCAGACTTTTCTTCTGTAACAATTAACTAATTATGTTTTAATCTGCTGAATATTTACCACATAAGGGGCCATTCAGAAGAGATGATCCGAGCGATGCTGCTGATACCCAATGGTCTCCCCGCCTCCACTCATGCCATTAACGGATTAAATTTTGGCTCCAAGGTTTTATTACCAGGCCCTTGCAGCAACGGCGCGAGTGGAGGCAGGGAGACTAACATGGAATTAGCGGCATCACTTTTGAAGATGGGTCAGCCATATTAAATCGGCGGATCAGTTAGTACTCAGATCATCTATTCTGAATGGCACCTGAGACAGTGTTCAGAGATGTAATACCCCTGTTATAGTAAGTGTCAAGGATACAAATCAGATGGCGATATCCTGTTGACAAAAGACTTGATGGAGAAAATCATCCCATACATCAATTTGAACTCCTGAAAAGTCAACTCAAAATCTTACTACTGGACATGTTATTGTTTTTATCTAATCATTAAATATTAAATTATATATTTATTTATACTAGACATAAATGATTTAATTTCCAAAAAAAAAAAAAAAATAATAATAATAATTAATAAATAAATAATGTCATTTTTCAACCTTAAAGTTGATATCAATTTTAAGTTCATTTGCAAACCAGGCCCCAATTTCTTGAGTAAAAAACTGTGTGGAATACACAGCTAAAGGACATGTGGTGTCTTAGTACCTCCTCCTGGCTTGCGATACCCGAGTGTTTCTTCCTATTCCACTCCACATAGTACAGACACGTACCATTCCTGTCAAATATGTACAGGTTGAAGACCGTCATTGTATCCTAAATTACTGAAAGGGTAAATTAATCAAATATTATTATACATAAAGAAAACACTTTGATCAAAAATATGCAAATTATGAAGGCATTTTCCAGATATTAACAAGATATATCCGTTTTTACGCTGAGGTAGTGTTTGGTTTAACTGGAAATGCCCCCCCCCCTCCCCCAACCTCTTTTTCCGTATAACACGTAAGTAATTTCAGCAACTAAAATTAAGTCACTAGTCTTCATTTACTACAGTAAAGAAAGGCCATCTCTTGTTCACCTAGAACGATTCTTGTTGTATCTCAGTCGTCGATGAACATAAAATCGATTCAGATTGGTAACATCATCGTCATTTGCAGACAGCCTCCTTTCCTAGCCGCAGAACACCTGGAGGAAGTAAGTACCCAAGGAATATAGTGTGGCTTATATCTTTTCAAACTTCTCGTAAATACGTGTCTTCTCTTGTTGTATTGACTTTAATATTCGTTTATATACTTCTATAACAGTTTGATGGGGAAAATCTTGTATTCAGCCCGATACCCTAGTCTCAGCTGGCGGAGGAATATATAGGTCGCCTCGTTTCCGAATCAAAACAAGTGCGTTCCCTATCGAAAACGAGGCTGGAAATGTTGCAACGGATTTCGAATCTCGCCAAGGTAAACAATGTGCTTGTTTTGCGTAATTAGTGGATTTAAGTTCATTTGATTTGCACCATATTGATTGCAGTTTTTCGTCACACCGTATTGTTTCGTTCTCTCTTGTTTTTTAGACATGTTTCTGATAATGACATCATAAATTCACAGTGTTTATTGTGATTTTTATTTGTCAAAAAGTGATGTTAAAACCAATGTATTTAGATTTAGTCAATTTATTTAGGATATCCAAAAATTGAAATGTTATATCTATAGAGTGAGACTGTTCATGCCACTTATTTAGAATGATTGATTGATTATTATTTGGAACAGTATGTCATCTTATCTTCAAAGTTTGTACTAGTAACAAAATATTATTATGAGACCTGATTTTCATGGGGGAAAGTTTTCAAGATTATGCTAGATTTCAGTATTTTCAGTCTTCATCTTGATCGTTTTTTATACGGTCTATATGTGCAGAGAAATTGCAAGCTTCATTATCAAGACTTTCAGTTTATACCACTTTTACTCATGTATTTTTTTATTTAATATCACTAGAGCACATGAAGTGCATTAGTTTGACAGGCACTTCAATTTCTGTGTGTCTTTCGATTAACAATTAAGCTGTATCCAATAATATTTCACTTATTATTTTCTTCTCTTTCCATTCTCCAGGCACAGACCTCTTCATATTCAGTATCACCTTTCACCTGTCACATGTAGACGCGTGCACCAACTGTAAACATGGACCCGCACATGCGAAACACCACACCACTCTCTGATGCAGACACAGAAGAACTGCTGAGTGGCGTTGAACCTATCAGTAATGTTAGCAGCCTGCATTCATCTCCCAAACTCAGCCCCTATGCCAGCCCAAATTATCCCCTGAACCCAGCTAGCTCAGAGGCTGTTACTTATAAAGGTAGACTTGGTAAGGCATTAGTGTGTGTGTTTGTGTCTGTCTGTGTCTGTGTGTGTGTGTGTGTGTGTGTGTGTGTGTGTGTGTGTGTGTGTGTGTGTGTGTGTGTGTGTGTGTGTGTGTGTGTGTGTGTGTTGAACCCTGCTAGCCCAGAGGCTGTCACATATAAAGGTAGACTTGGTAAGGCACTAGAGTGTGTGTGTGTGTGTGTGTGTGTGTGTGTGTGTGTGTGTGTGTGTGTCAAACCTAGCTAGTGCAGAGACTGTGACATACACTGAGAAAAGACTTGGTAAGGCACTAATGTGTGTGTGTTAGATATTTCAGTCACACGGATAGAATTTTTCACATAAATTTTATATTATGAAACAAAGTTGAATGTCTTCTGAATTCATCCAGATGAAAAAGCTATTTTATGAATAATTTCTAAGAGGCCATGTTCACTACTCAGTATACCCCAACATAGAGCTACATGCCTACATTATATTTGAATTTTTTAGTTTCTTAAAGATCACTTTTATCTCCTATTTTTTCAAAAGATAAAGTTTAGCTTACATGAAAGAATAAGACTGATCATTCGTAACTGATATATTCTTGAAGAAATTTTTCTCAGAACTAGTTGATTATTTTTTCAGGAGATATAGGGAGCCCACAACTAGCAGCAAGGAAAAAACTAGGTGCTGCTGGAACTTATGACAGATATTCAAGTGATGGTCCAAGGTCATTGCCAAATACTCCACTACCCTCTCAAGAAAGAGGCGCTACCATTTCCACCTCTTCTGCCTATCTTATAGACTTGACAAATGTTGACAGATCGAGATCTAGGTCTCTGAATGCTGTTGATAAACCCAGTGTAAACTTTGATGTGAGAACTGAGTTGTTTGGGGACACACAGCGAGGGTCAAGGGATGTTGATAGAGACAAGAGTTTAAGTGAGTTGAGAGTAGAGACCAGTGGTTTAGAGGATAACAGACAGGGGTCAAGGTCACCAGTAACTGACAGTCACATACGGAACAGACCTAGGAGCCCAATAAGAGACGTCCTTAGTCCTAGAAATGACCCTAGACCATCAAGAGATTACACAAGAACAACTTTGGAAATAGATCAGGGACATTCTGGAAGTAGGTCAAGGTCAGAGCTGCCAAAGTCACAGGACCAGTCCTCATACTCTGATGTTTACTCTGCACCAAGCTGCAGTGCATTAAAATCACAAAACTTTGATTCTGCTTTGGTAATTGGTGTCACTGGGACACCTCCCAGGTCTCAAACTTCTCCGGTGAGTGACGTTGTCACCAGTATGGGGTCAAAAAGTAATTCTGCGGAGAAACTGTACGCTGAAATTAGGACAGGCAGGACACTATCGCCCAGCACCACTAGGGGCTCTGCCAGTCACGTCAGTGGTGGCAGTATCCGCCAAGACAGGCTTCCTGTGTCAACTGCACACAAGAGTGAAAATAGGCTGACTTCATCTGATAGGTCAACAGGTCAAACGTATAGGTCAGAGAGCACAAGGTCAAGGTCGTCACCACCAAGGACCACAACCTCGTCAAGGCCATTGTCACCGCCCAGGTCTCCTTTACAGTCCAGGTCTGTATCCCCTCCAAGGTCACCTTTACTGCACAGGTCAAGGTCACCACCAAGGTCAGCACATTCACCACGTCCAAGGTCACCGCCACTCAGGTCACCTTTACAGTCAAGGTCAAGGTCACCTTCAAGGTCGCCAGTGAGAGGTTCTGTAGGGGATGTCTCCTCTGATCCCACCAGTTATAGCCACAGAGCACATGTCAAGGTGAATGTGAGATTTGATTGGATTATTTAGTCTAAATATTGAATTGGTGGGGCTGTTTCTATGTATATTGGTGGGAAACAAAAACCAAATCTCCCATTAACTGCAGTGTGTTTTGTCAAGCTTTTTATCTGTTTTAGGTGAAGGCTGTTTTTGTTTTGTAGATTGATTTTGTATGAAGATGCATCACAGGTTTCAGTAAAACATACAGTAATTGATCTTATTCCCATGTTATCATGACTAATTCTCCTCACATGTGTTCCTCATTGCAGTGATGCGTATTGTTATTCTCCAGGACCCTCAGTCCAGCAATGTTTCATCCTGGAATAATCCCAGAAATTCCAGGAGTCGAGAGGATTCCTGGAGGGTTTCCAGAGCCGAGGACCAGCAGGGCGGGGGTGGTGGAAGGAAGGGGGGTCTCAGTCAGTCCCCGGGGGTGGCAGCAGCCCAGGCCACCATTCAGGGGTTACTGCCCCCATCTGGAGGAGAAATGAAGGTGAGAGATGGAAGGATTGTGGTGTGAACCATCGCTGTGCTATTTCCTGTTTTAATGTGTTAAGTAACTGAATTAATGTGTCAAAACTTGATGTGTCATATCAGGTTGAATAAGGATGGAGATGGCAAGTAAGCAGTTACACATGTTATTAAATCTTTAGGTTTAAGAAAGTGGGGACAGGTGGTGGGGGTGGGGGGGTTGAGGGGGTGCATAAAGTTATTAATAGTAAGAATACTAATTGTGTTCTGTGCCATGAATGCTAAAATGGCCAAAATTGCTGCACACCCTCTAACACAGGAATCCAAATCCCAACTTAACAGCACTTGTTCCTTAGTCTCCATTAATTTTGGTTCAAAACCTTCATTACATTCATTTGGTGATGTTTAAAAAGTCTCTGTTGATTATTGTTGATATTTCTAGGATGTCAGCCATGTTACCAGTGACAGTATTAGAGAGATGGAGCAGGTCAGAGGTCATCTGAACACCATGCTGAAGACCAGTGTACAGAATGTACTGGGTAAGTACTCCATGTACACAGTATTAGAGAGATGGAGCAGGTCAGAGGTCATCTGAACACCATGCTGAAGACCAGTGTACAGAATGTACTGGGTAAGTACTCCATGTACACAGTATTAGAGAGATGGAGCAGGTCAGAGGTCATCTGAACACCATGCTGAAGACCAGTGTACAGAATGTACTGGGTAAGTGCTCCATGTACACAGTATTAGAGAGATGGAGCTCAGAGGCCGATGCTCAGAGGCCAATAAAGAGATGTTTTCTGAGAGTCAACAAAATTTCCTGCAGGGTTTGGTTCGATCCAAGTTGACCAGCTGTGTCTTAAAGGATGGGGCTTAAAGCGTAAAAAAAAAACAAACATCCATAGCTTATTCAACTTGAATGTGCTTAATCTGACATGATACAATATCTGGTGGCAGTATTGCTGTTTTTATTCTCTTGATTTTAATTTATTCTACAGATGAGCTGACCTCTGACCCTGTGAATTCTAGATCTGACTTGTTTTGGGAACATTTATTCAACTCTGAGTTACAACTTGGTGCACTATTTTTATGAAAGCACACCCAACATCTAAGAAACTGATTTTCTTCCAGACAAGTCGACATTTGACCCTGTGGATGACGTGACCAGCTTGCTGGACAGTACGACGGTGGACAGTCCAGGCACCGACCTCACCTCTCACCTCGAGAAGGTCCTGGGACTTCCCCCAGGGTGGGGCACGGAGAGAGGGGGCCCCAGGGGTGGCAGTGGTCACTCCAGAAGCAGTGGGTACAGGAACGATGTGACTTTGCTGTCAGAGAATCAAGTGTTGAGAGAGACTCTGGAGAAGGAACGGTACAGAAGGAAGGTGTGTGAGGTGTTTGAGGCAGATTGCAGATTGGGAAAACTGTGAAATGTCTTTCTAACNGTCAACAAAGTTCCCTGCAGGGTTTGGTTCGATCCAAGTTGACCAGCAGTGTCTTAAAGGATGTTGTTTATTCAACATGAATGTGCTTAATCTGACATGATACAATATCTGGTGGCGGTATCGCTGTTTTGATTCTCTTGATTTTAATTTATTCTACAGATGAGCCAACCTCTGACCCTGTGAATTCTAGTTCTGACTTGTTTTGGGAACATTTATTCAACTCTGAGTTACAATTTGGTGCATTATTTTTATGAAAGCACACCCAACATCTAAGAAACTGATTTTCTTCCAGACAAGTCGACATTTGACCCTGTGGATGACGTGACCAGCCTGCTGGACAGCACGACGGTGGACAGTCCAGGCACCGACCTCACCTCTCACCTCGAGAAGGTCCTAGGACTGCCCCCAGGGTGGGGCACGGAGAGAGGGGGGCCCAGGGGTGGCAGTGGTCACTCCAGAAGCAGTGGGTACAGGAATGATGTGACTTTGCTGTCAGAGAATCAAGTGTTGAGAGAGACTCTGGAGAAGGAACGGTACAGAAGGAAGGTGTGTGAGGTGTTTGAGGAAGATTGCAGATTGGGAAAATTGCGAAATGTCTTTCTATAAAATTTTTAAAAAGATTAATTAAAAAGATTTTTTAAAGATAACATTAGATGCAGAAAAGGATGATTTATCTGCTTTCAGGTAGTGAAAAATGTGAAGTATGCTAGAAAATACTTTAAAAAACCATTTTCAAAATAATATGAGCGCGCCTTATTGTCAGATATTACAGCAAATTGAAACATAAGCAGTGACGTAAATCCAGTATATAATACCAGAAGTGATGGAATTTTCTAGTATCCTCCTAGTCTAATTATGACTTATTTACATGATTTTTATTTTGTTTCCAGCACTGTGAAAGGCAAATACAGCATCTACAGAGTAAGGTGAGTGCAATAAGTGCCAGCTGTAAAGTAATTCTAATAGAAATATAGTTTTTTTTATTTCTTTTGTTAATAGCTTGGAAAGTAGTTAAAATAAGTACTTTATCAGCTAATATTTTGGCTTAGTTAAGATGCAACAGACAGGCATGTGTGGAACTTGGATATCAATGAAGAAACTGAGACTCCAACTGCTCCTTCCCTACTGCAGTGGAACTTGAGCACATTTCCCATGTAATTTCACTGTTTCAGATGTTGGAGACGCAGCAGCAGCTGGCAGTGGCAGTGTCCACAGACAAGAAGAAAGACATCATGATAGAACAACTTGACAAGGTACTACAGTTTATTTGTGAATCCTTTGATCTATTGTTATAAAAGATAATAATTTTATCATAATTGTTATAATTTGTGTGTTTGGTGTTAGGTGATTTACGTGCCATGAATACCAAGTGTGTTATGCTGGGGTTTTCCCAGGATTTGAGGTACAGGGAGTCCAAAATGTGAATCTGTTACTTGGTCACGTATCTACAGTGAGTCCAACCCCAGCAAGCCAAACCATCCCAAAAAATTCCATAGGCTGTCCAGCTATCCTTGAAAATATAAGCCATCTTTTGAGGCCAGTTTCTGTCCAAATTATGGCTGGACAGCTGGAAAAAGTCTTATACCCCGTTCACACTACGCTCATTTATCCGGATAAATTGCGAATTAGGTCACAATTCGAATAAATGCAGTAGTGTGAACGCAAGAGGATTTTTGTAATGCGCATTTTCAAAATCCTGCAAGCGAGGTGGATTTCTAAGCGCGATCTGGATAACTTACCGGAATCGACACCTGTACAGATCTAACTGCGCATGTGTGCAGATAAGTGCGGGTATCTATGAACGCTTGTTTATTACTTTAGCGATTGCACCAAACGTATTTGGAGGTCACTACTCACTACAACATGAGGAAACAAACTTATTTTGCCATGTTATACTTCTCAAGAATGCTGGAATGTCTTTAGAGTTGCATTTGTCGTCACAAATTTTTGTTGGTATTTTAAGATTTCCTGTGCAGCGCATGCGCAAGTGTTCAAAACAGGAAGTTAAACCTGAAATTTTCAACGTGTAATTCGGTTTCGCTTAAGCGTGTGTGAACGCAATACCGAATCGAATTCCTCACGAAAAATTCCGATTATAGAAATGCGCATTTTTGCAACTGTAGTGTGAATGGGGTATTAGTGTGTGTGCGTGCGTGCATGCCTGCGTGCATTTATGTGTGTACTAGTTGGTTGTTTGTATTCTTCCAGACCCTGGCCAAGGTAGCAGAGGGCTGGAAGAGAAGAGAAGCAGAGAAAGAAGACTTCCTGGCAAAACTGAATGCCGAGAAACAAGCTGCAGAAAAGGCACTGGCAGAGCAACAGGAGGTGAGGTGTATTTCACCACACTCCAGATACGATCAGTTCTTAGTGGAGAGGAGAAAGTATTGTGGCAGTTTTCAGCATGAAAATTGATTGATTGATAAGTTCCCCTTTAAATAAAGGGAGGAATAAGACTTATCACATTAAACTGTTACTCCAGTTTGATGTGATCTTCTATACTTTACAATAACACAGCTCCGGTGCTTCATGTTATCTGACAAAATATCAAAGATATCTGCTGTTACATTGTAGATGTTGAGCAAGTTTGAAAGAGAGATGCAGAAAGCTGTAGATGATTTGACTGCAGAGCAAAAGAGGGCAGCACTAGCTGAGAAGGAAAGAAAGCAACAGGTGATTTCAGATTATTTATTCGGAATACCATTAAAAGTTTCTTTTAATGTTATTCTTCATTTTATTTTTTGTTTACAGTGAAATATGATCATGTCTGGTTTACATTTTGTTATTTCCTATTACATATTTCTTTAACAATATTATTCTCTTTGACTCCATCAGTCAGAGTCTTATAATTGTTCCATTGAGGTATTCACCTTGTAGTAATTGCCTTCTTTTCAACAGCTCATCCGCCACGAGGAAGAATACGCCATCATTACAGAGTCCTTGGAGGCTGAGCGTGATTGCGCCCGTAGAATGGAGTCTGAGAGGGACAGGGCGGTGGAGGGGAGAGAGCATGTGGCCAAACAGCTGGAGAGCCTTCAGGAGACACTGAATGAGGTGGGTGGGGTGGGGGTGGGGGGGTGCTCAAATAAGGAACATGCAGACATGAGCTTTTATTCGTGGAAACTTTTTAATTCAATTTTGATGGTTCCTGAGATTCGTCACCATCTGCAATAAAATGTTGAAAGGTTGCACAGCTTTATAAGCAGAGGATTCTGAGAGAATGGAGATTTGTGATATAAAAGCAGGAAACAATATTTTGTATGTGTATAAGACTGGGTTTTCACAGATTTAGATCAATCCATCCAGTTAAGCTGACAGCAATCTAGTGAGACTCCCCAGGGGGATAGATCGATCTAAATATCTGTGGGAATGGTCTCTAAATATATGCTTTACTGATTGATGACATATATAAAAGATTCAAAACATTGTGTGTCTGTGTTTTGTACCTTCCTGTGCAGGAGAGGACAGGATGGCAGAAGAGAGAGCGTGAGATTGGGCAGCAGCTAGAGGAGCTGACTACGACACAGGACAGAATTGTACAGCAAGAGAAGGTGAGGGTGAAGGTCACATAGATTGTCGGTGCTCGTCCAGCTGTAGAATTAAATGACATTTGGTGTTTGCCGGACAGCTGCATAATAACAGCATTGCTAATTTATTTTGAACCTGTAAAGAATACTATATTAACATTCCTTGTAGTAAATTAGAGCATCTGGTATTAACAAATATTTTGTTCGAGTTCAGAAAGGATGACTGGAAATCAGTAATTGATGTCTTAGTAGTTGCTGGGTTGTGATTACTTATCTTGGAGTATTTTTTTTCTTCAAATCTCAGAGCAAAGCAGAGGAGCATATGAAGATAGCACAGGAGAGTCAGGACGTTCTTGCCTCTGTACAGAAAGAACTTCAACAGCTGAAGATAGACCTGGATACAGCGTGTAGAGAGAGGGTGAGTGGATCATCTATAACATATAAGTGGTGTTAAACACCTTTTGGTATCACTCATTTGTGAAACATCATAATAATTATGCAAAATTATGTAAAAAGTGTTTATTAATCTCCCATCTGCTATTAGGATCACCTGAAGGTAGAGATGGGTCTGTCCGAGGCCAGGCTGGAGAACGCCAAACGTAAACTGGAGGCTGACTTGCAGTCCGACCTAGAAAAACAGACGACTTCCAAACTGGCTGAGGTGCACGAAAAGATGGCGCAATCGGAGGGAAAGATAAGGGAGGAGCATCGCAAACAGGTCATTCACTGTGAATTTTTACTTAGCGTGTGGCTTTCTATGGGTGATAACAGTGGTGTTGTAGTGAGGTGTTTTGGACAGACATCAGTTTGAAGTTGTACTAACTTTGTAGAATTGACACTATGACCCCATTCCCACAGATTTTAGATCAATCTATCCCTGTGGGGAGTCTCACTAGATTACTGTCAGCGTACTCGCCTTAAATGTCTGTCCTGCCTACTAAAAGCTGTAAGGGGGTAATTGACTACCGTTCGTGCTCGGCTGACAGCAATTTAGCGTGAACCCCCAGGGAGTTAGGTCGATCTAGATGGATCGATCTAAATCTATGGGAATGCAGTCTATGTGATAGCACACAACTTGGGACTGTGGATCATGTTTATTTTTATGATAATATTAACCTTGTACCTGACACATAAGACCAGTTTTCAAGCCATTCATGTTGTTATACTCTACATTCTTTATAGAACTTAGTAGCTTCCTTTCGTCCCGTTCCCCATTGACAAACTCAGCCATCTCTTGTTTAACCTGAATAATCTTAGATATGAATCATTACATGCTACATGACATAAATGGTTGTGATATATATACTCCCCCATTCTCCACCAGGTCCAGGAGTTGAACCAGCGCCACAGCACAGAGATGGCGCGGCAGCTGCAGTCATTTAACCAGGAACTTCAGAGGAAGGAGGCCCAGACCAAGGAACAGTTGCAGGCCTATGAAGACAGGTGATTAGAAAGATGATCTCAACTTATGGGAGACCATTTTTCCTTTTATTTATTTTTAACGGTAGCCGATCCCTCCATTTCTGCATTGTATTTATATTTAACTGATTCTTAGCTGCCCTTCCCCGCCACGTCCCCCCCCCACCCCCCCTCAAATTTTGCATTATGTTTCATCGATATTGATCCCTACCCTCCCTCCCTAGAAAGTGTGATATGAACATCATATAAAATATATTGTATATTATCTTCCAGGCTGTCACAAATGAGGGCTGCTTTGGCAGAGGAGAGGGAGTCCAAGCAGAAGTTAGAGAGTGCTAGGTAGGTACCAAGTGTGAAACATGAAGAGTTGAGAAATGAGCCAAAAGTCTGATTTGTGCTCTCCGAAAGAATGGTTTGACAAATCTTCCTGAACCTTTAAATAATTTGAAGTGATGAAAGTTGAAGTTTGCCTCTTGTAAAAGCAAAGAGATATTGATTCAATAGCCAACTGTGATTCTGGTTTGTTGTTGCTAAAAGAATTGTCTTGGAACTTTCAAAATATTTGAACATTATTATTATTATTATTATTATTATTATTATTATTATTATTACAAAGTGTAACACTGTATCTTATATTCAGGAGAGAAATGACAGGAAAACTCCAAGAGCTGCTCCAGGGTCACTGCAGTGATGCTTTGAGTATTCTGAGCAGGAGCAACTCAACACAGCCTCTGCAGTCTCAACTAACACATTCAGCACAATCACAACCCAGGCAGTCACACCTAACACAATCTGACCTGTCACAACCAACACAACTAGGACAGCAGTCTCACCTAACACAATCAGGGCAGCTGAGCTTCACGTCCACTCTGCCAGGCAGTGTCCAGAGCAGTCCAGACAAGGAGGATGCCTTCAGCCTGTACACCAGTCGGAGCATTCCGTCCAGACTGACCAGCAGGGGTCAGGAGGGTCAGTCTTTGGCCCAAGGAGCACTGGACATCCCCAGTGACAGAGTGGCACCCATTAATAAGTTTTTAAAGAGGTGTGTGTAGTTACTGGTGCCTAAAGTTGAAACCTTCTATTCTTGCATTTATATAAAAGTTCAGCTGGAGATTTTGCTTTGAAGACAACATATCATTCACCTCATAGAGCCTTGGTAAACTAAGTTTGAATTTTTTTCTAATGTCCTGTTGTTAACCTTATTCTGACCCTGCCACCTTTTTCATTATCATTATGCCTTTAATCTCATGTGTTTGTTATAAAGATGTATTTTCTCAGTTTAATATGTCACACATATTTCTGTGACTGTCAGTGGAAATATCTGTTTTAGTTTTCCAGTGGAGAAGGGGGGTAGTATTAGCAGCTCAGCAGATTTAAGACCAAGAGGTGAGAAAAAGTTCTTGCACCTCTTTCACCTTCAATTTTAGTCAAACAAAAAAGAAATAATTATTTATTGATAAAAACATCTAAATGAGCTGAAAATTCAAATAAATTAAGTTCATGGTGTGGCTTGTTAAAATGTTCTTAGGCTAAGTAGAGTGTAAAGAATTAAATTAGTTTCAGGGCAACATTGATTGTTGTTTACTGGTCTGTATTTGACCACCAGGTGGTGTTGGTGTTGCCAGTATGACGTACTTGCAGGAGACAAGGTTATTCTTTTCACAAATAAATGAAGACCAGTGGCAAAAATATTTTGAGAAGTTACATCTTGTCTCAAAAAATATTGTTTCCAGGTGGTTTTGACCTAGATTCCAGCATAGCCACTGTGCGATCTGCTAACTTGCCACACACGTCTTCCGTCCAAGGTTCTTCCGTCACCCCAAGTTTCAACTCGCTCAATTTCCAATCCCAGGATCCTGATGGTGTCCTTCTGCCAAATTCATCAGTACACGGTAGCTCCCAGCTAGGGACTTCCATTCCGTATCAAGGTGCCAGCTCTTTGAATTATCAGCAACCATCCAGAGCTGTTCCATCTAATGGTGGTGCTGGATCCATGATTTATCAGCAACCGGGGAATTTTGTTCAATCTGCAGGTGCTGGATCTTTAAATTATCAACAGCCAGGAAGTGCAAATTATCAGCAACCAAATGTGACTTCTTCTGGGGCCCAATCTTTTATTTATCAACAACCACTTTTGAATCTCGGTGCTGCTCCAGTATCTTCTGCTTCCCAGCAGCTTCCATTTTCGGTGCCACACAATCAGGGTAATGTCTCAGTTCCCCTGACAGGAAAACCGGGTGGCTATGCCTCCATGTCAACATCAGGATATTCTAGCGTACAATCAGAGCTTCCACAACAGCAGTTGCAGCAACGACAACAATTAAACCAACAACAACATTTTAATGTAAACCAATCAGTAGGACAATACCAGAACATGACTCAGCAAAAAATGGCGGATCTCCAGAGGTGGATCCAGCAGCCTCAGCAAGGGTCAGCTCCTGATCAGGGGTATGCCTCAGCAGGACCCTTTTCTGGCTCAGTTGCAACGTTTCCTGGGATGACTCAGCAGAAAAATATGGGGGAATTTTCCTCACTGCAGGGCTACCATGACGAGACCGCTAGTACTTGTAAGTTATCCCACTATTTTGCCACTGTTCATAGTTTTCTGTGGACCAGTTTTGTGTATGGAGTATCAAATGATTTCCTAGTTAACAGTAAGCATGTAATCCAAGAAATTAATTTCAATATATATACTAAGTACACATATATGACAACAGTGAGTCAGCCAAATACAAATATACAAAATATACAAAAGTTGATTATTATTTGGATGTATTTAACTATTTTGAGTTTACGTTTTACATCATTTTAGGAAAATTTAGGATTGAATTTTAATAATTTTCTTTTATGTTTTTTTTTCTCTATTTTTTCCCAGTTGATCCACAGCAGCTGAATAACACAGACCTCAGCATGCATCCTCTGGATGACACCGCAAGTGTTATATCATCTTTGAAGTAAGTATTAAACTTTCAACTTTCAAAGCACAAGAGATCCAGGGGAAGTTTTTGTTGTTGCTCTTGTTTATTCTGTGGTCATAAATCTGTATTGGATCTCCAAGTGTTAAAATAAAATAATAATAATAATGATAGTAATAATAATAATTATCTGCAGGGGGGCAGCTGAGGACTACAGTCACATCTCAGACAAATTTGATGCACATGAATCCAGGCAGAATGAGCTGAGGCACTATATCAAAGTGGTAGGTGGAGCACAGTGTCCTGGCTGTGTTAGGTGAGATTGTGCTGGTTGTGTTAGTTGGGATTGTGCTGGCTGTGTTAGGTGAGATTGTGCTGGCTGTGTTAGTTGGGATTGTGCTGGTTGTGTTAGGTGAGATTGTGCTGGCTGTGTTAGGTGAGATTGTGCTGGTTGTGTTAGGTGAGATTGTGCTGGCTGTGTTAGTTGGGATTGTCCTGGCTGTGTTAGGTGGGATTGTGCCGGCTGTGAATATGGTGTGCTGGATTTGTTTGTAGTAGCTGTGATTCTTTTGGGTTGAAATGTGCTTTTTGGGATTTTGTTTGTTGTGATTGTGTTGGATGAGATTGTGTTAGCTGTGCTGCTAATTAGCTTATTTTCCCAGTCATGAATGTATATATTCCTTACCACAATGGTCATTGCTTGTAATAGACTAGTGTTCTGTACAGGAGCAATTGCTACCTTGACCAGTGTCCTCGGATTATTTCAGTTGCTAGGCAGGTCACCAGGAAGTCCACTCCAAGACCCAGCACAGCCAGGGGAAGATGACAATCAAGGTACATTGATACATTGTTTCTTTTCTTATCTTAGGTTTATAATAGCAAATGTAGAGTTTACAATGGGTTTTATACTGGTTTGCATTTTGGTAAATTTAAAAAGCTTGATTTGGGAGGAATGCAAGGTTAATACAGATCAGTGCAAAATTGGACCAAGGTATTTGAGTTTCTGTCAGTTGAAGGAGAGAAGAAAATAAGGAGAGACAAAATATGAAATATTATTTGATAGTGAGTTATGTAAGATGTTGGAAATGTTTATTTATTTATTTATTTATTTATTTATTTATTTATTTATTTATTTATACTATCAACATTTCAGATGAGTCCAAAGCCCCAGTACCAGCCCCCCAGCAGGACCCCAGGGTAGGACCAGGAGGAGAGACCAGCGCCAGGAGGGTAAGGGACACATTTGGATAGCTTTATCTCATACGTACTAGTGATATATTATATTATATTATATTATATTATATTATATTATATTATATTATATTATTATATTATATTATATTATATTATATTATATTATATTATATTATATTGGGGGACACCAGACATTAGAACACATTGAAATATATCTATCTCATTCTTACTAGAAATAAATTATATTATCTCAGGGGTCACTAGATATTACATTAAGTGTCATTTTCAAATTGATATATTAATTGCATATCAGAAATAGATCAATATCATGTTATATTGGGGGACACTAGAAATTCGAAAGAAATTGAATGTCTTTATCGCATATTCATAATAAACATTAGTAATAAATGAGTTTTTATTAGGGCACACCAGGAATTACATCAATTTTGATATACTTTTTTGACGTCAGATTTACTGCTTCTTACTTGAACATTCTTAACAGCACTGATTGCAGCATTGTAATAGATTTTGAATTAGTAGTACTTCAATCTTCATTGCCTGGACATGCTTTTTAAGTTTTTTTTTTTTTTTTTTTTTTTTTTTTTTTTGAGAAAATGCCAATCATGAGTTTTTTATGTATTGTAATTTCTTCTAATTCAGCCTCCACCGCGCACCATGGCGTTCATGAAGAGTGTGATCACAGACCAGAAAGAGACGCAGAAACCTCCACTGAAACAAGGTAGGCACTGGTCTGAGTGGACTTTATCCAAGACTGCTAGGGATAGAGGTGGTGAAGAGTTTTTATTTCAACACTAAAGATTCACCATATCACTGATAATGAAGGAAAAGCAGCATCCATTTCTAGTAGTGTACTAAGTACTGGGCTTAACATCTATATCTGGTGTAAGGCTAAATATATATTGGGCTGAACATCAATGATTTCTAGAAGTAGACTAAATATTAGGCTAAACATTCATATCTAAACATTGCGTGTAGTGATATGTATGTTGTCATTTGATATTTACCTGCTTAATTTCCAGCCCCACTCACTGTGGAACAGGTAGACGAGATCACCAGACTACTGGATGTGTACAGGGGGAATGGGGAACCACAGGGTCAAGGTCACAGTGAAGGTCAAGGTCATCAACCCAGTGAGGAAGTAATCTCCTACCTGAGAGGTGTCCAGGGAAAGTGAGTTTTTATCTAAGTGGAATTATTATTATTATTGTATTTTAAGTGGTAATATAGTGCTATTTCCAGGTTATGATTATATAATCTTTGTGTATTTGTTAGATAAAGTGAGTGTGATATTCCAACGCTTCTTATTACACTTGTTTAATGATCTCACATAGTCAACATTCCAACAGTGGATTTACTTTGTTTTCTTGCAATATTTTCACTGTTCTGGAATTTCTGCAGATCTTTCCCCACAGAGGTGTCTGCTTTTATTGCCAGGCTAGATTTACATGTAGTTAAATTGTTTAAAGAAATCTGTTAAATTTTCCCCTAGATCTCAACAAGGTCAAAGTCCACCCAGCAGGGGACCTTCCCAGCATGCAGCAGGGCGGGGTCACCAGAGGTCAAGTAGTCCCAAGGCCAGGAGACAACTTGATCAGAACTACTCTCAGGGGACAGAGCCAAGGTGGCAGGTAAGAAAATGGGGCTGAGAGGAGTGTCTCCAGGTGTGTGAGTCTCAGTCTCTCTCTGTCTCTCTCTCTCTCTCTCTGTGTATAGGTGGGGGGGGGGGGGTAGAGTAAGTGGTTTATGTCAACATTCCTACATGTTTCAAAGTTCATTAAATACACTATTAAAGGTTCATGGAATGTGTTACAGGAGGACAATTAGTAAATTTTTCTTCATTTTTTCTCTTCAAGTCACACGAGAGAAAGAAATCGTCCCAGCAGCCAGGCAGAGTTGTGAAGAGCCAGCAGGTCAAGAAAGTGGAGAAACCAAAACCTGGAACAGTGAAAACCAGTGCCAGAAACTCCTTGCCTGTGTGGAAGTGACGGGGTAATGCATTCTACTGATCAGACAGCTCCACAGGTGTCTCATTTTGTTGATAATTATCACATGATGTGAAGCTAACATGACAGTGCCTTGTAAATACACCTAAAAAATCAGGACTTACACAGAATTTGAGTGTAAAATATTATTTAATCATTATGCTTTTGTATATAAACGTCAGTGGACAAGAGAAATACATATCAATTGTAAATAGCAGGCCTGATAATGTTTAGTAACATGAGTGAAAGATGCGGTATTATTTATGTACAAAATGATGTGTATATGCACCTCACCTTGCCAGCGTCTTTAAGTTATAGAAATTACAGAATTTTTTAATGGAATCAAAATAATACAAGGTATCGTTAACCTTCATACAACATGTATAAAATCTTATTCAAAACAATAAGATCATCCATGCATTAGGTGATATTGAAAAACACTGAAAAAGTGATACACTGTTTTAACTAAACAAATATAATTTCTTTTACTTATCATTTTGCATGTTTTGATTTTCTTGTATGAAACAGGTTTTTGTAAATTCTGAAATATCTGCATGTTATATATTCAACCAGCAGCTTAAGTTGTGCTATTAAATGTGAAAAGATTAAGAACCTGTCCAGCTGTATTGGTTCCATTTGTATTTGTAATATTTATTGAGAGTATTTGTATTATAGAAATTTGATAATTTTGTAAAACAATTGTATTGATTTTGTATTTTGTTTTCTGTTTTTTGTTGAGCATAGAAATAATGAAATCAAATTTATGATGGTTATTTTTGTAAATGTAATATTTTTTCAAACTCATTTTGTATCTTTGGTATACAGTATTTTCTACATAAACCAGTTCAGTGTGTTTTCCTGAATGAATGTGAGATTCACTTTTCAGATTAACAATAAAACTATTATATAATTATCACAGATTATAATCTTGTATCTGGGAATGTTAGGTCTGATAATTTAAAACTGGCCTATGGCATTTTGATTTTACCTTGGAGCACTCAGTGGCATTCTGGTATTATATTACATACGAGGGCGACTTCTATTTAGTGAAAAAGCTGGAAAGTATGGCGTGGGGACCAGGGGGCTGCCTAAGCCAGTGATATTTTTGGCTTAGAAAAAGTCGTGATTCCACCAATAACTGGAAAAATCTTATTCTTGTTTATAATTAAACAATCATTGGAATTTGGTTTTTCAGTATGTTGTTTTGCAGACCATAAACAAAGCCAATTTCTATTATAGTGATGTTTACTTTAACTATTTTCAAAAATGCTTGACACTATTCAATATTAAATAGAATCGTGACTGCCACTGTACCTTGAAAAAAATTTTAAAGATAAATAAGAAAAAATATATTAATACAACACTGAGCAATTTTATTGGTGAAAATCCATACCTTGACAAGATTCATAAAATGAGATAAAACTTAAAGTTTAAATTAGCAATTTTACACAGCAAAGACTGCCTGTCAAACTAAAATTTTAACAGAATGTAAGATTTTTGTAACCTTGAATGGGAAATTTAGCCATGAAACCAGCATGAAAATACCTTAGGTAATAAAAACAGCAATTGTTTTCATTCAAGAAATCTAAATAAAAATTTCTTCAAACTAATGAAACTGATCAACATGAGATTAACCTAATAGATACATAGTTTTTGAATGTCATGGATAAATTGGAGAATTAACAGAAGCGACCAGCACCTCTACCATCTCAAAATACACTGTGTATCACTCCCTAAAACAGTACACTTGATGTCATACGTTACAAAATAGCATATATGATGACTATAATTTTTTAAAAAAAGTGCTATTAACCTATCTTCTCATTACATAAACTGAGTCGATTTATACAAAATGTTTTCAAATTTCAACATTTTTAAAATACAACAAAAATTCAGTCAAATTAAAAATACTTCACAAATTCAAGGAAACGATACAGATTCAATTTAAATATCACACTTTTGACTACTTAAGGAATAGGAAATCGACTGTCTTTTCATTGCTGGACAATGTTTTTACATACAAATTCAAATAAATAAGAACATTAATTAATCTTTTAGTCTTCTCAACTTTGGATTTATGGCACAGATACCTTCATATATGGTATTCTCATATGTTCTAGTGCCTTAAAATATGTGACTTGGAACAGGGTTCTTGGTTTGGAAACTGACTGGAGGAACAGCTTTGTTTCTTTGAGATCTGTCTTGTTAAATTTCAACGGTTAATATAATCTGCTCGCATTTTTTTTTTTTTAAAGCACCTGTATGTATTTTTCTGATATATGTATAACAAGTACTGATGGTGAATTCCAAGTTCTGCACCTGTGTTTTTTCCTTGGATGATCCTAAATAATGCTAAGGGCAATACTCTCAAAGATCCCCCAAGTCCACTGGCAATGATTTTCAATGATAAAATGGACACTCAAACGAAGATCTCTCTATCACTGTACCTACTCCTAGATGGCAGCACTCTACATCACTGTACATACTTCTAGATGACAGCAGATGTGCACTTTCTGGAAAGTTTTGAATAATCACAACCAATACTGCTGCCTTATTTTTCTCCCTGATAATAATACTACTACAGCGGGCAAACAGAAGCCCAATTCACCTCACCGCACGTACTTTTTGATTGTCGCGTCTGTGTCCTTCCTGAGATCTTGGATATGGGAGTTAACGATGCGCTCCAAGTCATCCACTCTCTGCTGCTCCTCGGCAAGGAACTGTGCTGAAATGGAGGCTCTGGAACTGGGCCTCTGGAAAAATTTATACACCCAAGATTTTTATTAGATTATATCCATCAGTTACTTTGAATTTTTTGGAAAATACTTCGATTTTTTAAAGTAAGTCTCATAAGTATAATTTTGTTCACATTCACTTGTAGCTCATGATGATGCATTTCCCCAACTGCTATATGACTTTATTATATTCTTTATTCAATGAATAATTGTAAAAATATTTATGCCAGTATACCATATGAAAATATAGAATTTAGTTTAAATTGAAAGGATTTAATAAGGAAAAAGTAATATTTAGCTGCCACAGCTCTTTAAATTCAGGTTACATAGAACTTAATATCAAGACTTTAAGCATTTTAGCCCCATCCGACTTACCTCATGACCATTATCAGTGGACAGCCTCAGACTGCGGTCAGTTAAACTGTCCCTCTGTCCACTTCCACGGTCAGTAGAGTGACCGTTGTCCCTCTGTCGCCCTGACGAGGAGGAGGATGTGGCCAACTCCCTGGGTGTGCTGCCCCCTGGTGGCCAGGACCCGTTAGAACTGTCCAGTCTCTTGGGTGGACTCTGGACGATGGTGTCCACACCTTGGACAAACTCCGACATGGCAGCATTCTCACCTGTCAGCCCTGAAATGTAAGAATTTGTAAATAATTTCTATGTACACGTAGTACCTCTCTCTCTCTCTCTCTCTCCCTCTCTCTCAATGCTTGATAACATAATAGTAGAAGCAAAATTTAATGATATAAAACTTATCATTCATCATGTAAAACATTTATTATATTTATTCAGTTAACAATTTGATTAAAAAAAACATAAGTAGCCGAAAAAATAGAATTTCACATAAAAAACATGTTACAGAAATGAAAATGTCTCTCACTCCTGAGATACAGCGCCTGTTCCTCCAGCTGCGCCCTTAGCCTATCCCTGTCACTCTTCAGTGTGTGGAGTTCTGTTCGGTACTGGCCACACTCTGTGTTATATTTGTCCTGTAGAGCCTGCAGTTTATCTTCGTATTCTGCCTGCACCAGGTGGACCCTCCTAACATGGAACAAGAACATGACCCAGACACTTTTTTTTAATACTACATAATTGGCTTAGAAAAAACTATCCAATCCAGTATCAAATGCACTGAGAAAAGCTTTGTGAGGTATAGCTTCAATTTAGTGTAATAGTTGAAAAATTTAAACTATGTAAAGTCAACAAGTATTAAGATAAGTAAGCTATCCACGATGCTAATAGAAAATGACGCTTCAGTATATGTAATGCAAGGTATTATCACTATTATTAGCCTTATACAGTAAATAAAAGTTTCTGATTTCTTGCAGTACCTCTCCTCTTTTTGCTGCATCTCTGAAAATGTTCTATCAGCCTCATCTGTCTGGGCCTGTAACTGGTGCTGTGACATCTCCTCCATGACCTTGACCTCTGACCTCAGGGTGGAGAGGTCAGCCTTCAGTGCCTTGTTTTCTTGCTGAATAGTTAGAAATACCTTGACTTTACTGCACCTCCGCAATATTTATCGATTGGATATTTATAACTCGAAACTGTACAAAAATTGTCTGAGAGACAGAGAGCATTAGACTTGAAGGCAGCTGTCTCACCTCTAGTTTGGTCAGTGACATGACTTGCAGAATAGTGAGGCAGTAATACAATGAATTTATTGCACTTCAGTAATATGTATGGGTTGCATATAAATAACTAGAGAGTATAGTATATAAAGAGAGAGAGAGAGAGAGAGAGAGAGAGAGAGAGAGAGAGAGAGAGAGAGGAGGGGGGGGGGAGGGGATGTATTAAACTTTCAGGGAGGTGTCTCAC
>NW_019774847.1:522066-661710 GCF_001039355.2 Lingula anatina | reverse complement strand
TGTTTCCAGGGTTGTATCGTACTGTGTTAGGGTTAATGTGTAATATTCTGTGTCCCATGTTTCCAGGGTTGTATCGTACTGTGTTAGATGTGACATTATGTTAAGCATGAGACAGCAGTAAGTGTGACTAAATCTGACCTGATTTGATCCTTGGCATTCTGCAACTCCTTTTGCAGGTACCTTGTCTCCTCTGTGGCCTGCAGCTGGTTGACACTCTGCATTGTTCTACATATAGAATAACTTTGATTAAAGCATGTCACTTAATTCCTTAATATGTTAACAATTTCTTATAAAAACCAGCAAATCTTTTTAAAACCTTCTCATAAATGAGTAAGAAATTCTTCAAAAGTAGTAAAAAAGAATCCTTCCCCCCCTTTGTATTGACAATGTACATAGGTTATTACTTATACGTAAATAACTCATTTTTTCCAAGCTGTGTAAAGCAAATAACTATAAAAGCCCTCAGAGAGCTCCGACCTCTGCCAAGGCAGCTCAATTTTCATCAATTTAAGGCCAATGGCCGTCCTAATAACAGCTGGAGAGCTCTCTGGGGAAACTGTTGAAAAATATATATACAGGAGAGACACCGTCTTCTCCACTGTCACTCACTGTATGAACTCCTCTTTCTCCCTGAGGTTGGCCTCCAGTCTCTGGACCTCCCCTGTCTTGTAGTCCTGGTCCTCTCTGGCCATCTGTAACATGTGATCTCTGGACGCCAGGTCTGCCTGGAGCTGAGATTTTTCATCCTCTAGTCTCTGGAAGCAGGCACAACGATTGTCACTTTACTTCCCAAATAGATGCACCCTTACAAAATCTTATTCTATAGGTCAGAAAAAAATTCTAAAAATTTCCACAACAAGAAATTGTTTTTCTTTATATTATGGCAAATAGCTTAGTCCAGATCTGTTATTTTTCAAACATGATATCACTCTACCTGGATGCGGTAATATGCCAACATACAGCAAAGCAATCTGCAGGAGATAAGTTCTCATAGAACACACTTCATTGGTTATTGTTTGTAAAACATAAGCACAAGCAGTGGTTCCACTACAAGTAACTGTTACTGTGATTTATTCCTGTGGTAGCTAAAGCACCAAGAAAAAAACTTCAATTTACCAAATTGGCATTTTTGTACTTCCTTAGCTCTTCTTGGATTTCCTCTCTGTCAGCCAGTGCTCTTTGGTGGCTGGAGACGGATTCCTCTAAAGAGGCTTTCAGCACCTCTATTTTCTCATCCTGTGATTGGTGAAAAATGTGCCCAACACAAAGTTGCAGAGTGCATGTGAAAACAAAGCAAAATTCAAACTTCATTTCAAGAAATTGGTGCTATACTAAAAAAAAAATGTAAACACTATTGGTAAAGTGATGTAAAGCAATTCCCTTACAAACAGTGAGTGTCCATCTCATTTAAAGATGCAAAAAAAGAAATATTTCAATCTCAAAGTAAATCATTATCAATATCTTTTGAAAGACAAACATCCAAAGAGTCAGAGAAGTATGCAGTTGCTAGCCACTGGCCCAAATAATGTCAAGTTCAATGCCAAAATTAAAGCAGCCAGTTGGTTTTGACTGTTAGTAATTTGCTGTGCAAGACAATTTTTCACTCATAAGTAAATTTCATCTTTGGAATGGTCCATTTTGATTTATATCATCAAGTTTTTAGGCCTACTTGTCCCAGAGCCCAGTGAAGTAAAAGTTGAAAGCACAAGCAGCTAGTTCATCAACAACCTGGCCCTGGTTTCACAAAGGCTAAAGTCAGTTCCTTAGCTGACGAGGATTTCCATGACAGTGTTGTAACACTGTTCCTGATAGGGCAGGATGTGTACATGTGACCATGTAACCTTGGCAACCAAGTTCTTAGTCAGTGAAGCTGACTTAAGGCTTTTTTTGGTAAAACAGGGGTGAACTGTTACCTGAGAGTTCACAGTGTCCCTTGCTCTGTCCAGCTGTCCCTCCATCTGTGCCAACTGTTTCTTCATCCTCATCTCTGAGGAGTCTTGAATCTTCTGTCTTTTGTCCAGCTGAGACTGGTAGCCTGCAGACTGTTGCTGTGGAAATATATGAATACATATAAATATAAAGATAATAACTAAATGGATTCAGTTACCTTATTAGTAAAAAAACAGAGGATCAGAGAGGAGATAGCTCCTCCTGGGTTTGTACGGCCACCTGTGTTGGGCACATTAGATTAGTATGAATTAAAATGAAATGAATATGGGTCATATATATATATTCCTCTTTACCTGCATCAGTTCACATTTCTCAGCCAAGGCTTTCCTCTGTGCCTCTAGACTATCAATCTGCCTGGTGTAGTTGGATCTCTGGAGCTCACATTCCTGGGAATGCTGCCTGTATTCCTGGAAGAAAACCAATAAGAACATGTCATTTACGATTACAGTAGAGGATGACATTGAGATTTTCTAACCACTTGGTATTCAATAGAAGCTACAACTGAAATCATGAAACAGGTTTGCCGTACTTGATAATCCAATGAAATGTTGAGCCACATTTAAATATGACAGAAACATTTTGATATCATATCAAGTGTGAGGATATTTATGTATACATTCCTACAGGAAAAAGTGTGAAGATATTTAGGTATACCTTGATAGAGGTGGACGTCAGTATGTTTTCTGTAATGATTTTCTATCACTTGTATCATACTTACCTCCAGTGTACTAGTACTTACCTCCAGTTTACTCTTCAGTCTGGTCAGTTCAGACATGCTGTCTTGGGCCTCGGCTGACTGTTTCTCTTTCTCTCTGCCCAGCTCCTTGGCCTGCCTGCTCATCTTCCGCTGTGTCTTCTCATAACTGCGCTTTAAACTGTGCAACTAGAAAAAAAAATACAAATGTCACTGATGAAGTGTGTGCTCAGATAAATGCATTTACTGATTCTCTTTATACCTCATAAGAAATGTTTCTGGGAATCTCTCTCTCTCTCTTTCTCTCTCTCGCATCACATAAAACATAAACAAGTGCGCAATGCAGCACATACACAATCCCCTACATCCAAACACACATGTTCATCCCAGCATGCACGTAATCACATACAGCATATGAGTGACTGCCACAAGGAATTCTGTATGTCCCTAATAACACCAAGCACCCACTTCCTGACTCACCTCGTTCCTGACCTGCAGGAGCTGTTTTTCGTACTCGGCCACCATATCCCTCTGTGCTCTGTCCATCCCCTCTATCTGCTGCCTCAGCTGGCCTATCTAGAATAACATTAAACAATGGCATTTGTGATCCACTTTTTATCATTTAAAGGTTTGAATTTTTTTACCACCACTAAAGTCTGGGAATAGTACATTTTGTACCTTACTAGTATGGCAAGAACCAGTATTCCAAAAAGATTTTTTAACAAAGTGTATGTGTGCGTGTATGTGCCTGTTTTTCTTCATGAACAAATGATATAAAATTAAATACAACCAGACGGGTTGGAGATATAAGTAAACCGTGTGTAACTCCCAGACCTTGCTGGTACAATACTCAGTATAAAATAACAAAAATCCAGCCCACCTCTCTGTGTTTCTGCTCCAGCGTTGCCCTCATGATCTGACACTCCTTGTCCTTGCTGTCAGCCTTCACCTGCAGGGCGCTGGCCTCTCTCTCCCAGTCCATCCTACGGTTGTGGACCATGATGTCGATCTGCTTCATCAGCTCCTGCAGCTCCGTCTCACAGGATGACAGGGCTGGACCTTGGACGGCTGACCTGTGGGGTGGACACGAGAAAGGGGAGGAAAGTAGAGAGAATGTGCCACTTTTATCAAGAAATTAGAATACCAGGGGTTATAACTAGCTTACAGTAGGAGTCATTTCTGAAATCTAATTAACTAATTAAAAGCATGGTCAAAGTAAGAGATTCGTAATGGTGAAGGAGTGCATTTCAGTAAGAACAGTGAAGTCTGGGAATGTGTTTTTCTGGGTCTCAGTATAAAAAAAGAGACTTTCAATGTATGACATTGGATTAAATAATGGATGGAGAGCAGGCATGGTAAAAAGTAAATGTATCGCAAGTCATTCTCATTGAAACAGACATGCTGAAAACTTTTTAACATCCAAATACTTAAATCAGCAGTAATGAAAATTTGCTGGACAAGAGGAAGAGGGGAGGAGGGGGTGAAATATCCAACCTACCTGGCAGACTTCTGCAAGTTAGCCCACATTCCAGTGAGCCTCTCCGAAGCCGTCATGGTGCTCTCTGTTATCAAACTAGGGCTAACAAAAATAAATGCGGATGATTTTATGCCTCATAAATTAACTGGTCATGATATTGATACAAAAACCTTGGACTGGCCTACTACAAGTAATCTTAAATTAAAAAAAAAAAGTGGCAGACAAATACTCAAGGAATACAAAACAGTTACGAGCTCTTACAACTTATTCAATCATCACAGAAAGGATCCTTTTTATGTATATGCTACAATACACTTCTCTCTCATATGTGCTCAGATAGCTAGAACTTAACGAAATTGAAAAAACTTATAAGCTGAAATAACTCATGTCAGTTAAAAAATGATTCTTGCTCCGCTAAAGTGCATTCACTGCGCATAGCAGTTTGCTGATGAGTTCGGTCAATTTAATCCGTGATTGATGAAACCCCCCTAACTAACTGCCTTTACTGAAACTTGAGGATTATCACATACATTTGAACAAAACGAATGGCATCGCATTATGTGATGCAGTTGACCAATCGCCTCAAAGGACTAAATACCAGTGCCCCTAACATAAATGCATACATACTAAATTCATTAACATTTTACCTTAGAATCTGACGCCATAAGCCCTAAATGAAAGGTAAATTTCATTGTAACTTTCGTGAACTGATTTTCGAAGTTGCAGCGCGTGCTGTAAATGGGTACTCGTATTTATTGTTGGTGGGTACTAGATTGTAAGTTGCGCATGCGTTAGTTTATATCACTCCGGCTTCCGGGTGGGAGTGAAACTTCTTGGTCCTGTTGTTGCGTCCCTGTTTTAGGTTTTAAATACACTGTCAGCCATGCTATTGATGCTTGAAGATGAGCACAAGGAACACTTGGCCTTCCTGACGAGCGTTGGTCTTGATGGTAAGGGTCATATACTGAAGAAAACGGGGGTCATATTTAGAGACAGGGAGACAATGGGGAAGGGGGGGGGGGGCTGCACGGGTCAGTACACTTAAGTGCACTTTTTTTACTGAGTAAAAAGGATGAAATTAAAGTGTGCAGGTGTGAGATATGCCAGATGATTGCACTAAATTAAAACTTCCCAAATTATGTAACATAACATTTTCTATGGATGTGCGTTCATGTAAATTGATTATGGAATGCGACATTCGTATACATGTGTATAGTCACTGATTTCAACAATTGCTAATCTATATGTATATATATATTTATTTATCTATTTATTTGTCTGTTCTATGTTCTAGCCACTAGTATCGTATTGTAATTGATTGTACCTTTATGTGAAGGTGTTTGTCAATAAAGAATCTGAATCATTATGATTCGTTAACATTGTCCGTGATCAACATGCACAGTAAGTAATTCTGAAACATTAAAATCTTCTGCTTAAATGTTTCAGTGGTCCAAGAATTCTGTAAGATTTCACTGGGGTTTATCAAAAAAGGAAGCAACCCCAAAATGTACCAAGCGGCAGCCTGTAAGTTTGTTTTGTAAAATTTGCTTACTAAGTATTTATTTTTCTACCAAAATTAACTGATTTAATAAAATTAAAGGCATTTGGTTGTGTTGTGTTTATAGGAACTGCAATGTTCAATATGCCTCAGCATCTGCTCAATTTAAGTGCTTGTGCGTGTATGTACATATTTATATTATGTAGAGAACTGGTTTTACAAATGTAGCACAAGTACTCAGTAGACACATCCTTTTCTTTCCAACATACGTAATCACCAGCTTTTCTGTAATCTACTCAGCACCAGGAGGAGTGTTAATCTGTGTGTCTGATTGTATTCATTGAGAGTCCCCATAGAGTTAATGGCTGCAAGCAAGTACCCATAGATTTATTGTGAGCGTACCCTAAGTCATTTTCTGAAAGATAACTATACTGAGATTAAAAATGTACTTTTGAATTTTTTCAGCCAAACTAGGTGTCGATGCAGAGACTGTGATGCACGGTGTAGAAGGTTTAATGTATCTTTTCACAGAAAGCTCAAAACTCATGGTGAGTTCAAGCATTTAAGACCCCCCCCCCCATGCCCCCAGCATCCTCACTTTGACACACTTGTTTTTCAACTTCTAAAATCAAAGTTGAGTGACATAAAAATGGTGGTGCACACATATTGATGGACCGGAAGTTTGACATTAATTTGTGAATTTAACTTCAAATTATATATTTTAGTTCTAATTACATATTTTTATAATGGTCCATAATTATATGATGTCAGTTTCCCATTTTGATACCCAGGTCAATGAGATAGACTTCCAAGACTCCATCATGACTCTGGGATTTCCTGAGGACCTAAAGGGGCTCCTACTTCAGCAATATTTAGAGAACCGTAAGGAGATCAGATGTATTTTGTCTGAGATGTCCATGGATTTACCCCAGTATCACAACTTAGAGTGGAGGTTTGATGTCAAGGTAGATGATGCATGTGTTGTTACTTTGTTAATAGTTTCAGTAGATGTTCATGATACAACACTTTAAACTTGTCTTATTAAAGAAGACATGATCTCCAGTACTTGATGATGATGATAAGCAGAATAAACAAATGTGATTTAATCCCAGTATTCTTTCAACATTTTTCGGTCTCACATGCATTATGTGACTTCTTTTATAACCTCAAAGTGAGTTCAGTAAAGTACTGTCAGAAATGAATTTCATCAGTTCTAGGGTCTAAAAAGGCATTGAAATATTGGATGTAAATAATATTTGAAATACTAGCTCTTGATTGAAGAAAAACCACTGAGCACTTTACTCCTAGTTCTACCATGCTTTCTCGTTCATCTTCCAGCTTGCCAGTCGCTCCCTCAAGCATCAAATAGACCCTACGATATTACTGAAACTGCACATTGCTGACTCTGGTGAGAGGCACACACAAGTCTTACAGACTGACCCCAGTAACTTGGTCCACATGACCAATGTGCTGGACAAAGCCCTGCAGGAGATGAAGTCCCAACACTGCAGGAGGATTGTCCGGAATATTTGACCACTTTGTCTGGAATATAAGACCACTTGGTCTGAAGTATTTGACCATTTGTTCCAGAATATCTGACCTTTTGGTTCAAAGTATTTGACCACATAGTCCGGAATATTTGACCACTTATTGGGGAAAATCAGACGTCCTAGAGTGGAATATATCATCACTTATGTACCACTGTTTTGGATGTTGACAAAAGATAATGAAAAGAGATTCAAGAAGTGACCAGTGTTCATTTAATGATAAATGTGATTTTTTATTAAATTTTTATTTATTTATTTATTTATTTATTTAAGAAATGGGGGAAACACTTTATGGAGTGCTTGATAAACAAAATATCCACTTGCAGTGTAAACTTCTCAGGAGTAATTGAGATCAACAGGCCAAGAAAGTTGTTATTGAATTTCATCAGCTGTTTAAGGAGTTTCAGTTACATGCATTGTTATTCTTCACTCAGCAGAAAATAGTGCAATGATGAATGCATATTAAATTTCTTTGTACAGGATTTTCTGTAAAATACAACTGCAATTATTGGTAAAGAGGCAAATCATTTGTATAAATTGTATAATAATAATAAAATGATTTTTACAAGTAAATTGCATTTCATGACTTATTATTTGAAAGATATAATAAGTTATCTGGGGTTCTCCCACCAATTACAGAGACATGAAACTTTCAAAACTGGCATCATTTTCAGACACAAGATGGACATGCAAAGTTTTTCTGTTCTAGCTAAGATGAAAAAAAAAAAACAAAAACAAGTGTAGAATATGTAACTCAAGTATTGTTTTTTTATTTTCTGAATAACAATGATATTATCATATTGTATTTCCTCTAACATATCAACAATAACAGTCTGCAGCAAGGTCCATATCCAAGAGAAATCAGATGGTATAGTTTATTGCCAATGGCTCTTCTGATCTTACAGTATATTTTTATTATGTGAAGGTACTGGCAATGGAAGACATATAACTGCCTCTTTCATGTGTTAAAATTCACTTGAAACCTACTGAACAGTCTTAACATATTGTAATATCAAGGATGTTACTAGTCAAAAAGTTTAATATGAAAGGTGAAACAGACTAGTGTTGAGTGCTAAGCATTTCTAAAAGGTAGATGGCTGCCTATANTTTCTCGTTCATCTTCCAGCTTGCCAGTCGCTCCCTCAAGCATCAAATAGACCCTACGATATTACTGAAACTGCACATTGCTGACTCTGGTGAGAGGCACACACAAGTCTTACAGACTGACCCCAGTAACTTGGTCCACATGACCAATGTGCTGGACAAAGCCCTGCAGGAGATGAAGTCCCAACACTGCAGGAGGATTGTCCGGAATATTTGACCACTTTGTCTGGAATATAAGACCACTTGGTCTGAAGTATTTGACCATTTGTTCCAGAATATCTGACCTTTTGGTTCAAAGTATTTGACCACATAGTCCGGAATATTTGACCACTTATTGGGGAAAATCAGACGTCCTAGAGTGGAATATATCATCACTTATGTACCACTGTTTTGGATGTTGACAAAAGATAATGAAAAGAGATTCAAGAAGTGACCAGTGTTCATTTAATGATAAATGTGATTTTTTATTAAATTTTATTTATTTATTTTTATTTATTTATTTATTTATTTATTTAAGAAATGGGGGAAACACTTTATGGAGTGCTTGATAAACAAAATATCCACTTGCAGTGTAAACTTCTCAGGAGTAATTGAGATCAACAGGCCAAGAAAGTTGTTATTGAATTTCATCAGCTGTTTAAGGAGTTTCAGTTACATGCATTGTTATTCTTCACTCAGCAGAAAATAGTGCAATGATGAATGCATATTAAATTTCTTTGTACAGGATTTTCTGTAAAATACAACTGCAATTATTGGTAAAGAGGCAAATCATTTGTATAAATTGTATAATAATAATAAAATGATTTTTACAAGTAAATTGCATTTCATGACTTATTATTTGAAAGATATAATAAGTTATCTGGGGTTCTCCCACCAATTACAGAGACATGAAACTTTCAAAACTGGCATCATTTTCAGACACAAGATGGACATGCAAAGTTTTTCTGTTCTAGCTAAGATGAAAAAAAAAAAACAAAAACAAGTGTAGAATATGTAACTCAAGTATTGTTTTTTTATTTTCTGAATAACAATGATATTATCATATTGTATTTCCTCTAACATATCAACAATAACAGTCTGCAGCAAGGTCCATATCCAAGAGAAATCAGATGGTATAGTTTATTGCCAATGGCTCTTCTGATCTTACAGTATATTTTTATTATGTGAAGGTACTGGCAATGGAAGACATATAACTGCCTCTTTCATGTGTTAAAATTCACTTGAAACCTACTGAACAGTCTTAACATATTGTAATATCAAGGATGTTACTAGTCAAAAAGTTTAATATGAAAGGTGAAACAGACTAGTGTTGAGTGCTAAGCATTTCTAAAAGGTAGATGGCTGCCTATAATTTGAAGTAGGCAGGCAAAAAAACTTCATTAAATCATTGTAAATTGCACTGCATTCATCTGTTCTGTTGCTGAGACCATTAAAAATAATTGGTGGCAAAACATCAAAAATAACTATGATATTATGCGATCCACCTCCCAGGAATGAAAGAAATAAGAAAAAAATGAATTTTGATCCTAAAAATTCAATATTTCCTGTCAACAAATTTTTACTGGTTGCCAATATACTAGTACTGTATGTGTTTAGAAGTCTTCTCCTCTACTATCGGGTACTTTTTCCATCCTCATCTCCATTTTTTTTTTTTTTTTTTTTTTTTTTTTCAAATAGTTAAGAGTAGAAAAATCTGAATATGAAAATATATGCAAGGCACAGCTGTTAAGGAAAAATTAGGAAGCCCTTGTACATTTAACAAAGTCAGAATGGTTTAGGTATAACAGTTGTAAGCGTAAGCTTTGGTCCTTAAATTTCCTGTTCTTTTGAATTGGGAACAACACAAATCTTCTGCCATCTTTCTCTTCAGTTTTGAATCTTTGGTCTTGTATTAACATATACATACAAAGCAATCAGAGTCGCTATTGTGAAGAACACTGGAAGCACAACTGTGTATATCCTTTCCTTATTCTTTAAATTGTCCATTCTTCTTTCTCTCTTTTCTTTCTTGTTCTCTTTCACTTTCCCTTTTAGCTGCCTCATCTTTGTAGCTGTCTCCCTTGTAAATCAAGCTGGAAATTATTTTATCTGTAAAAGTAACAAAGACCTTCTAGAGACCTATTGCTGCTATCACTCTACAATAGACTGTGCCAGTAGTGTGTGATTTCTTTTAGCCAAATCAAGGAGTTCTAATTTGTTGGAACTCCTTGGATGCATCAAGCACAGATATAATGTATGTATGCCTACATGGATCGAATTCAATGTTAAATAATAATGATAGTAACAATAAATGAAAAATCGTGCTTGTCATTCGTATATATATCAAGTAAAACTCGAAGACAGGTCTCACATTAAAATCACCCCAGCACTCTACTTTTGTCGTGCCCTTCTTTCAGCGTTACGTGTTCAACAAAGTGTGAAATTAGCAAAAATTCGGACGCATACTAAATATAAAGATAGAAAATCATCCCACGACATAAATGCTGCAAAAATATAACATATAACTATTATTATAAACAAGCTAATGTTCTTTCTTACCTCAAAGTAACTCAATGAAATTAAAAAATAAACGCAGGCCTTAACAGAGAGGAGCAACGTCAGCAGATCCCACAAGCAAAAGAAAGGCTGTCTGCTCACCGGAAGTAAACATGACTTATGTCGTAACAGATGTCGTAAACTGGAACGGCGACCGCCATTTTTGAATACACACAGCGTTGAGATTGTTACAGCTGGTCAAAAAGGTACACATTTCATTACTTTCTGCATTTAATTTGTCCATCTGAGTAATGTGTTTAAAACTCATTTTGTTTACATTGAATTTATATTTCTTAATCAAAATCAGCATGCAATTCCGAAAGTTTACAGCCGATAGCTATCATTTCATTAAAATACTGTCGGTAAACATTGTGACATTGTTGATGTTTTGACAGTGTGAACTTCCACTTCTTCGGCACTTACTGTAGAATGAGGTTCTAGTGAAAGTTGTAATGGCGTGTATCTTATGCTGATAATGATCGCTCGTTATCAGTAGCAGTCTATGGAGTCAGTTTTGAGAGAAAGGGTAAATGTTTTGAATTTTTTGATTGCCTAGTCGTAGAAATTCTATTGATTAAAAAATATAGAAGTATTTTGAGTTACTGATTCATTGTTAATATTTCATCCCCCAACACATTGTAGGATGTCAAAGAGTAAAGTGTCCCGGTACAGACTCAGTCCTAATGAAGTGGACCAGTTGGTGAAGGAAGAGAAACAGAAAAGGAGAATAGCAAGAATAGTGCAGGTAATTGTACTGAAAATAATGGTATTATGATAAAAAATCAGAGAGCTTTTTATTTTAAAAATGATTTGATTAAATTGTCTCCTTTAACTTTTATTACTTTAAATTTTTAATTAATCTTTGTAGTTTTTAATTTTATATACATGTAACATTTATAATCAGGCATGATTTTACAATTGATATTCTGTTCCAGGTCCGAGAGCAAGCCAAAGCTGATGCAGCCAAAGTAAGACAGGCTGTCAAAGATGCCAGAGCAAAAGAGTTGCAGAAACTTGCCGAAGAAATAATGGTATGTTTTTCTACTCTTACTCAAAAAGAAACGGGGGATCTGCCATTTATCAATAATATTTTCATAGATGTGCTTATGACCTGCAACAAACATAAGAAGAAATGGAGATCAGCCGTCCTTCTTTTTAGTTTAGATTTAGAATTTTGTTGTGCTCACATGTTCTATTATTTTGATGAATTTAAAGAAAATGGGCTTTTTCTAAAAGAAAATTCATTTGTCATCTCCTCTAGAAATTTATTATGAAAAATAAGTTTCTTGAATACAGCTCCATTTGCTGAAGTGATGCCAGTCACTTGAGTGTTCTATAAATGATGTATTGTATACATATGGTGTTGACACTGTACGCAGGATATTACAGTGAGCCTTCTTCCTCTCTTTTTTTCAAAGAAATCACTACTTTGGAAATCAGCATTCAACTCGGCTACGGTAATAAATTTCTATTTACTTTTCTATTCATTTCATCCAGGATGAATATGAGAAAGAAAAAGCAGAAAAAATCCATGAGCTGGAGACGCTGTATGAGAACTGTTTGAAGACCATAGGGGAAGGCCACAGGGAGGCCGAGCAGTTTGTGAGTGTTGAAACACCAGGATTGAGGTTATAGATTTTGAAGTGTATAGTCTTTGGTATATCAGGCCTGTATAATGTGTTGATTTTCCAGTTTTGATGTAATGGGGATACTGGATTTCACTATCATAGTGTTTAGTTTAACATCATTTGTAGTAAGTATATATTTGAAAAGTTGATATTTACTTTCAAACCTAGAGTGTGGTTGGTTTACCATAATAATTGTAAAATGAGGGCCTTGAGTTAATTTGGTAGAATTTTTTGACAGGTTCAGTTTCCACGAGCCCTGTCTTTCACTTTTCAAAAAGTAACATATCACAAATTGTTGAGTGTTGTTATTATTTAGGATGACAAAGCAGAGGAAGTGTACATCAAGCTGCGTGAAGACACCAAGATGGCCGACATGAGGCACAAGAAAGCACTGGCCAAAGTGAAACGTGACAAAGCTTTGAAAGATCAGGAAGAGAACAAGCATATAGTGGCAAGGTAACATGTGGAATTTATAATTATTAACTATAAACAAATATTGCACTGTGAGGCCAATATTTTTTTATTTATAAGAAAAGAATTTATTTATTTATTCATTTTTATATATATAATCATTTTAGGAAAGTAGTCTGTTACTACTCGGTAATTTTTTTTTTTTTTTTTTTTTTTTTTTTTTCTGTTAATTGAAATATAAATTTATTGCTTTGAAATAAAGATATATTTATCAATTTATATTGTGTTTGTATTCAGACAACTAGCCCTAGAGCAAGAGAGAGTGAGAGCGGCCATGATAGCCAGTCTTCCCCCTCCTCCCCCAGACCCTCTGGTACTACAACTGGACACTACTAAAGGTGAGAGTTGGGATTCTGCTGCTGTCACACACATGCACGCACGCACACAAACACACACACAGACATTTGCTATCAAGCTCGTAAGAGTAACAGATTCCTCTTACAGAAAAATGTACAAGGTCCAATCCAGTTATATTTGTTCTAGTAATTTTGATATTAATAAATTCTGATTAGTCTAATGATTTTATAATGAACGTTTTTGGAATCCATAACTGAGCCATCAGAATATTCAAATGGTAGTTAGATATATAATTGCAGCACCAATATGTATATACCTATGTGGCATCTCTATCTCCAGTGAAACCAGTCCAGTTGACAGATGTGGATGCTTTCTCCACCACTCATTACCACCTCCAGGAAGACTATATAGTAGACAGAGCAGACAGAGAGGAATGGGTGAGTGAACTTAATATAATGTTTTCTCCACTACCACCTCCAGGAGGACTACATAGTAGACAGAGCAGACAGAGAGGAATGGGTGAGTGAACTTAATATAATGTTTTCTCCACTACCACCTCCAGGAGGACTACATAGTAGACAGAGCAGACAGAGAGGAATGGGTGAGGAGCTGCTGGTATTAAATGTATCTTCATTATATGATAATTGAGCCAGAAATTTTCTTTTTCTGTTGTGGTAATTCATTGAAGTGGTATAATTGTTTCTCCTCTGTGAAGGTTCACTGTTTGTGAAGAACACACTGGTAATCCTGGATATCCTTTTTTGTGTGCAGTTAATATACAGTGGATAATCATTTTTTTATTTCATTTTTTTATTAATTTTCACATATTAAACCATTATTTTCAATGGTTACGTGCTGCCTTCAGTTAAAATGATATAATTTTTTTCATAATGTTAATTTTGAACCCTTGAACACAGTAAGAGTAACTTCAAACTGTAGCAGTTATCTGAACTATATTACGTAAATTTTAGGGAGATGCAAAAGCAGCTGCCACAGAGGAAGCAGAGAGGATTGCAGAACGGCAGCTGAAAGATCTCCGCTCCAACCAGGAACAGACGGAGAAGGCTAGACTTAGACATCAACATGCTGTGCAGCAGGAGATTCTCAAAGAAGTAGGAGGCTGAGAAAACAAGCATTCTTAGCATATTTTAATATGGATATGTTTTCTTGAATTCTTTAGTCTTCTTTGGGGGAAAACAGCTCTTTTGCTCTCATTGGAACTGCTTCAGTTTGCAGTTTCTTAAAATTTTGTATCAAATCAAATTCTGAAACTTGATCAAATTCAATAATGAGCAGACATTTTGGGCTCAATCTGAAACTACAATGAACCATAAGTTTTTTTTCCAATGAAAAAAATCGTCTTGACATTTGCAAATATTCAATCTATTATTAGTTGACTCCAAACAACAGATGGAAAAAAGATTATTTGATGGCTTAAGGAAAGGATTTTGTGCAATTTCAGGACTACAAGAATCTATTGGTTCACCTGGCTGAGCTGGAGAGAGCAGATATACTGAAGAGACAACATCTGGTGGCCAATATCCCAGTAAGGAGATTGAATTTGTTTAATTTAAATAGAAAAAAACTTAAAGTCTATATTACTTGTTTATTTTATTTAAGCTAAGAATTTTTTTAAAAAACCAACACTAATTTCAGCAAAGTTTAAGAAGTTGCCACAAACTATGATGAAAATCACCCACTTCTGTTTTCTAGATTGACATCTGTTACTTAATATCTGATTTTACAGAGAACCTGTTTTTAACTTAGAGCCTACTGTCAACTTCATTGTTCACATTTTGTAGAAGAAAATCTTCCTCCCACCCAGCAAGAGACTTGAAGAGAAGACAGACAGGCAGGGAGGGCTGGAGAGGGCCTTTGAAGACATGTACCTGGCTGAAACAGGTGAACTCTAGTGGGAGACTCGTCTGCTGTTACACACACGCAAGCTGCACGCACACACATAGAGATAAAAAAACAAAAATTAAGAGAAAAATTAAGACTGTATCAGAATGGCAAATTATTCAATACCATGTATCAAAGTTTGTTCAAGTTTAGTTTTCTGTTAACTATTTTGACCAGTAGATTAATTTTTCTGGTAGATTTTACTCAGTTGGTGATGTCTAACCCTTAAACTGGATCAGAATCAGAATAATGCCAGGAACACAGTGATTTATTGCTCTGGTACTGTATACAAGACTTAGACTGCATTCCCAGAGATTTAGATCGATCCATCTGCATTGACCAAACTCCCTGGGGGTTCAGGCTAAATTGCTGTCAGCCAAGCGCACACGGTAGTTAATTACCCCCTTACAGCTTTTAGTAGGCGGGACAGACATTTAAGCCGGCTAAGCTGACAGTTATCTAGTGAAACTCCCCACAGGGTAAGATCGATCTAAAATCTGTGGGAATGGGGTCTTAGACTTGACTTATTTTGACATTACATATTTTCAGACTACACAGGGGACGTAACCCTGGCTCTGGACCCCCACCCCCCTCCTGACTCCCCCTCCACCACAGCCAGCCTGGATTTATCAGAGGTGGAGGAAGGACCCAAGACCTACCCCAGACTGCAGCCTACTCAGACAGGGCCTGAGGCCTACCCTAGGTCTGGGGTCACTCCTCCACAGTCTTACCCCAGGCCACAGGCTGCTGCTTCCAGGGTACCTGCTCTACAAGATGTCACCAATGTCCCTTTAGCAGAGAAAATGAGTCGGGATCAGAAAAATGGTAATAACTATGCTGGGGTAGCGCTAACAATTTTTTTTCGCTTAGCCAAATCACCACATTTTTGTCATTTTGTTACCAAAATGGTTATAATTTGGCTAAAACATGTCAAATCAAGCCCTTTTTCTTTAGCCAATTTAAGTCAATTTTAGCATTTGGCTAAATTGGCGAGTGTTAGCGTTATCCCAGCTATGTCGTCATTTTATTTTAGTATATTTATTTATTTATTTATTTATTTATTTATTTTATTTTTTTTTTTTTTGGGGGGGGGGTCTATCTTTGCCTACATTTTCCCTCATGTCTGTTAGTTCAGTTTTGATGTTTATGAAAATGACATGTAGGCGCCTTAACTTTGTGCTTATTATAAATAAGAAGGGAAAAAAATAAATGTTAATAAAAAGAACGATTTCTGCTTTTCGTTAGATAAACCTGCTGGACAGAAACATACTGCTGATGTTTTAGTTCTTTGTGCATTGAAAATACCTTGCATGAATAACCCATTACAAACTGTCTGTAAAAGACAGTCATCTTCTTCAGCTTGGATATCTTTGAGAACACTGGAAAGATGGGGCATAATCTTTAATGCATGTTGATCTTTTGAACCTTTCTTTTTCTCCATATTCAGAAAGCATGTTGAAAAAGCTGATGGAAAAGATCAAAAGTCAGAGGGACTCCTGGAAGACCAGAGCAGACCTGCCAGAACCAGACTCTGAGACACTCAGAAAACCTCTGAAGACATCAGGTAGGTGTCTTTCCTGCAACAGGCAACTGATGATTTAACATATTGGCAAAGTTGACATATATTTTCGAACTTTAGGAATAAATGTCAGTTATTTACTCTGGCTGATATCTGGAAGTCAAAATATAAACTGAAGGCAAAAGTCAGCAGTTGTCCTATTTTATATTGTAATGCTTTAATGTCAGCTGTCCACATTGATTTCAAGTTGCAACATTTCTGTCATCAGATGTTGTCATCTGATTGATGATATGCTATTGTCTTGAGTTCTTTGGTAAATCATGTCCTAAGAAAACAGTGGAAGTACAGTATTAAATAACAGAATGGTGTATTTTCCCCAGAATCCTCTAGCTCAGGTGTCACCTCAACGGCCACCCTATCCCAGCATACCATCACCAGCAACTCATCTGAAGATGGAGCCACAGGTCCTCAGCCACACACTGACGTAGGTGGCTTGGATGTGCCAAAGCAAACAGATATGGATGTTCCTGAATTTCAAGAGGAGCCTATCCTGGCTGGCAGTCCAGAAACACTGCGTCATCCACTGGAGGAAGCAGCCAGAATGCGTGCACATGCGGCACGGCAGAGGGCGGAGGTAGAAGCGAAGCAGCAGGTAGCAATAGTCCTGAGATGTTTAATTTGCACCAGTTTATCAGTTCTGTGTGCTAAAAAAACTGTAGGTGGTTTTTGTTTAACAAAAAACATTGTTATTTCTTGTGTGCATCTTTGTCATGTTAAATTGTTCCAGGTTCCAGCAACAGCACCACCTGTGGCTGATAAGGAAGTGCCAACAGAATTGATAGCCGAGACCAACAGAAAAATGGAGGAAGAAGCTGCACAACAGCAAGAACATCTGAGGTAAAATAATCCACTGAGAATAAATGTAGACTTTTTATATAAACTTTCGTCAGAAAGGGGGATACTTTATGTTCCCAATGCTATCTTTTTAATTAGTTGTCCATTTGAAGAAATGTTCACTTCATTTTTACAGGCAACAAAGACTGCAACTGGAGCAGTATATCAGAGAAATAGAAGAGAGGAAGCAGCAGCTGGAAGATAGAAGAAAACACTTGGAGGAGAGAGAAGGAATTGAAACGGGTATATATGTAGTTTTATTGTCATTTTAAGAATAATAAATAAGCTGGGATTTGAATTTTCTTAGTGTGTTTAACTGCAAATTATGTTCATAGTTGGTGTTGATTATATTAAGTACTTAACTGATGGGATAATTGCCAGAATGTTTTTGGTCTTTAGTTCTTCAAGACAACTACAGAGAATTGGCTGGCCAAAAGCAGAAACAAAAGCCAGTAAATAACAAAATTGTACAGAATTTAATTGATCTAGGTTCAGTGTAACTGGTCTTGAGTGTGGGCCCAATGTAATAGATGAGAATTTGTCTTTTTGTTCATCAGAGCCAACACCAGCCCAGTCAACACCAGCCCAGCCAACACCTGCCCAGCCAACACCAGCCAAACCAACACCAACTGACCCTAAAACACAGGGAGCTGAAGACAGAAGAAGCCCTGCAGGTTATGAAGCTTACAGGTACACAGATACAACTGGGGATGTCGGGGCACAACCATCACCTCAACCTCTTCAACCACCTGGTGGCCTTCCACAACCAGATCAACCACTTGGCGAAGACCAGACCTCTTCAGACAAGGAGGAAAAGCCACAGTCAGACAAACAGCCACCTACCAGTGGACTGAGCAGTGCCCCAACTTACCTGCCTTCCCTTTATGCTGATAGGAGTGAGGAGCAGGTGGGAAAGATCAGAGATTATCAGAGGCAGCTGTTGGAGAGGCATGCGCAGGGCAGGGCTGAGTTAGAGGCCCAGAGAGGGGCACTGGAGAGGAGACGTGAGGCCCTGATGGGGAAGTATCCAGGTGAACTAAATTTGAACAAAATTGAGTGATTTCTTGTCCATGTTTTGTCAGTAAAGAATTTTTTTTAAATCCTGAAACTGAGTTCTGTTAGTGTTAGAAAGCTAAATTTTGTGTGAAACAAAAACAAGTTGACAGACCACCAGGTTACAGATGGTGGTGTTTGTTTTCTAGGTTGTTTATGACACAAGTGGTTTATTTTTAAAACCAAAACATGAGGACATAGACCTTAGAGAGATGCTCGAACTATTATGTTCACAAATTTCATCATGTCAAATTTTTTACTGGTGTGGATTATTTGCAGGACTTGGATTCAGAGATATTGAGACCAAGGGAAAAGGTCAGCAGCCTCCGGTATCTTCTCAAGTCCCTCCCTCTTCTACTGTAACCAGGCAACCACCTGTGAGCCAGCCAATTGAAAAGCAGTATCCAAGTGTGTCTTCAGCCTCAATCCCTCCCATTTCTGCTGTAACCAGGCAACCAGTAATGAGTCAGCCAATGGAAGAAAAACATATCCAAGTCCCTGTGTCACATCAACAGCAACAAGAAGAGCAGTCACCAAAACAACAGAAAGAAATACACCAGCTCCAGCAGGAAAGATTACGTCAGCAGCAACAGCTGATCCAACAACAACAACAGTTGAAAGAGCAGCAACGACTGTTGGAGTTGAGGAAACAGGAGCAAGAGAAACTCCAGCAGCAGCAGTTTCTTAAAGCAAGACAGCCAGAAGAGCCACAGCAGCAGCAACCTCTCCAAATGCCTTGGCAGCCTGGATATCAGCTCCCACCCCCTTCTCTGCTCCCCAGGTCAGAGGCAGTGCCGTTCGGCCAGGGTGTTGTGTACAACAGGCAGACAGGGGAGCTGATCCAGACGGCAGCTCTCAGCTCACAGGGGACAGGAGATGAGGAGGAGGAGGAGGGGAGCAGCTCAGAGTGGAGCAGTGGCCGCCAGATGGCACAGCAAGTACCCTCTCCCACATGGAGACAAGGTGATCAGAACCCTAGGCTGGAACACCTGAAGCAACAGCTGGAGGCCATCAGAGCAGAGAGAGAGAGGGTGTTACTCCGCCAGCAGCAGTCAGAGGAACAGCTACGCCAGCAAAGGGAAAGGTACCAGCGTCTTTTCCCTAACAGTGCACAGAAGCTGACACCTGAAGAGCCCATGCAGCCTGACCATGTCCCAGATGAAGATTGGCCTGGTTTGGGTCCAGTTCACAGATCTAGTATGCTTGGTGAAAGGACGCTTGGAGGGCAGGGTGAAAGGTCACTCAGTTATGGCATTGAGCAGAGGTCAAGTCTGCAAGGTGAAAGGTCACTGGAAGACCAAGGTGAAAGGTCACCAGAAGGTCAAGTTGAAGGTCAGGTGTATAGACATTCCAAAGTGAGAGGACCACCTCCAGTAGTGAAGAGGGTTGGTTTCACGGAGGATTCCATGGCTCACGAGTTGAGCACCATACAAGAGGTGGATACTCCAAGGAGTGTGAGGTCTGGAGGAGGCAGGAGTGTCCTCGGTTCACCTTTGACCCCTCAAGGTCAACCTCCCACACCTCAAGGTCATCCCTTCAGATCTCAAGGTCAGTGGGTGCCTGGGGTCAGCACAGTGATGCCAGTGCCTCAGAGATCTGTAGACAGGCAATATCAGCAGTGGGGCAGTCTGCTAGCAGGAGGCGCTGATTTACAACAACAAGATGAGCCCATCCATGCACAAGTAACTAGGTCCGATGGGAGGAGTCCCCCAGCTCCCCCAAGATTTCTCTCCCAAGGTGCAGGTGCCCTGTCTGCTGTGGCTCCAGTGAGTCATGGAGTTCCAGCTGAGGCTGGAGAGCTGCCTTTGTATTCAACTGATGTTGGGAGAGGAGTGCTGTTGTATCCTGACGCTAGGGTAATTCTGTTGAAGCAGAACACTACTGAATCATAATTTGATTGCAGTAGGTGCATGGCTTGTAAATGCTGTAATATGCTGTGCAAACCCATGTGTTGTTATGCCAATGTTTTGTTACTTAATATTTGGCATGCAGTAATTGCTCTTATTAAAAAAAAAACTTAAATTAATTTTCTCCACTGAAGATATTTCTGAAAAGTTATTTGAATCTGTGTAAGATTGTATATTGTTGTGAGTGTCTGAAAATGATAAGTCAAGAAAGTGTAAAAAAATACAATGTTTACAGTAATTGTTGAACCATCTTCCAATAAGTATTAATAGATGGACTTTGTTAACAGCCTCAGGTGCCAGAGCACCCCCAGGGTGTGACCAGGGGAGTAGACCATAGTGGACGGCCAGGGTCAGTGTCCAGCAATGAGAACACCATTTCTACAGGTACATTTTTACATTTCTACAGGTTTTATTACATACATAATTCTAGAGATACCTAGTTATTGATGAAAAGGGGTCATGCTCATTTAGACAAACATTAAAGAGCAATTGTCAGTATTGGGTATTGACAATTATTTTCTTGGAGGTCTTTGTCCATTTTTTCAATGAGATTTTGATGCACAGTTTATACAAACTTCAACCCCAAAGAAAGGAACTTGTTCTCATTTCAAGTGTGCCCCTCCTGTTGATTTTCAAAAACATGCAAAGTGAAAGCTATTGGCATAAAAACTGATTTTCAACAGATTGAGCATTTGTTTCTGTTCCAGGACCTGTGAGCAGTGAAGAAAATCTTCTGACTGACCCACAACAAGAGTTTCACAGACAAGACGAAAGTTACAACACCCTGGCCCCCCTGAAACCTGACTCCTCACCTGGCTCTCTCAGCACACTGTCACAACAGTACACTAGGGGGCAGGATGTGACACCAGCCAAGACAGACCAGTCCCCAGGTTCAGAAGGATCAAAATTTGGTGTGAATAGAAGGGAAATTGAGGGGGCTGATAATAGGCTCTATCACCAACAGCCTTTCCCAGGCGCATCTCCTAACTATGAATTAGACAGTTACAAACAGTTTGTAAGCGGTGTTCACAAGCCCTCTGCAGCCGATGTGTCGTATTCCCAGTATAGGGACAAACATGGCAGTCCACAAGGAGCTGATGTCGCACATGCACAGTATGATGATAAATACAGTGGTGGCCTACAAGTACAGCCTGGCTTGCCACAGTTTCCGTATGGTAATTCTGTGGGCAGTGGGACGTATGGTGCCCCACAAGGCAGACTTGGTTCAGAACCAGCACTGCCTGACTCTCCTCATTACCCACAGTATAGTGGACCAGAACAAGGGGGAGGGTACAGTGAGACATGGGGACGGTGGGGGGACTTTTCAAGAACAGAAAACGGTGCCGTTCCTGCCACTGTGGCTCCCACTGGAGGCGTGTCCTCTGTCACTGAACCTGCCATGGTTGGGGCGTATGGAGGTATTGGAGTCATGCCCTCTCTCCCACAGTACCACCAGTCTGGCCTTAGACCCTCCTTTTCTCCTACAATTGGAGGCAGGTCTGCCTTGGAAGAAAGAGAGGTAGTGGACAGCAGCAGTCTTAGCTATTACCCCATCACCCCTTCTGTGGACTCTGGTGGTATAGATATGACCAGTGGTCAAGGCCAGGGTCAAGGTCGTGATGACTCTCAGCACAGCAGGAGCTATGATGTGTATCATGCCCAGATGGAAATGTCCAGAACACAGCCCACGTCTTTCCCCTTTTTACAAAAGGGTCTTTATCCAAGTGTAGACTCTTCTTTTGATCCTGGGATTCCTTCTGTTAAAGAAGGCATTGTCTCTGGCGAGCTGAAACCTCTGGCAGCTGAACACTCCCTCACATCTGATTTAAGTGGTCTTGTGCCTCCAAACAAAGCGGCCATTGTGCCTGATGCAAATCTTGTGCAATTGTTCAGCACCAAGGACAACTTGGTATTGCATGGGACACAGGGAATGGGAAAACCAGGTGGTAAAAATGCATCTTTCCTCAGCGATGTCAGCCAGCATCCTCTGACCAGTGACATATCAGAGGCAAGTCAGTACCCATTGTCAGGCTTCCAAGAGGAGCCGTCAGTGTACATGCAAGACGATCCCAGTCCTGCCGCAGGAAGTCACACCCCAGGTCACAGAGTGCACAGTGAGCCAGAACCACAGACTGTGGACTGGACACAGCTACAGCAGCAGAATACAGGCTTTGGCAGTTTAAGCCCAGTACATGCAGAGTTCGAAGAGATTGGGCAAAGTTCCAGAGGCATTGTTTGGTCACCAGGTGGAGACAGTGATTTGTATCCACCAGAGGGCAACAGAAGTTTCACCTCACCAAGAGGAGCTATGCTTCCTCTTAGAACCGTCTCACTGCCAGAGCAGTCCATGTCCACTATGGTCAGTGACTTTAGCCACCGTTCCCTCAGCCAGCATTCCTTGACCGGCATGGACGATACTGACCAGTTCACCACAGCTGGAGAACACAGAAGGGAAGCTGAACCTGTCAGTGTGATACCAAGTCAGTCCGAACTGCTACTACTGCAGGAAGGGTATTCACCAGGGGCTTTGATCATTGGTACCCAGGAACAGAGAGATTTAAGTTCTAATAACAACAACAGCAATATTGAGCAAGGTGTGAGGGAACTCTTTACTGAAACATGTCCTCCTACTTCAGTCTCATTGGAGCCATCACAGGTTAATACTATGACAGCTGTTGACGGCAGGAGTGACCAATGGAACGTCTTTTCTAAGTCAGAAAGATCATCTGCAGCGGAAAATATGGATGATAGGTACCAACAGCTCCTGTTGCAGGCAAGAGAGTTAAACCAGCAACTCAGACAACAGTTGGGAACAGAACAGACTGATGACCTTGACCAAAAGGCCAGTGACCTTGACCCAGAAGAGAATTCTGCCTCCACAGATAGAAGAGCCGATGAAGAAGCACCAGCAGAAAGGAGAGTTTCAGAGAAGTACGAGGCACTGGTGGAAGAAGCCAGACTCTTGAAGAACAAACTACTGGCTGACATGAGGCATGATGGACGAGGGTCAGTAACGTCCAGTCAGGACACGTCCATCTGGTCAAGTCATCCACAGGATGGCCAGGAGAAGCCTGGAGCATGGCATAGCTTGGAGGTGAGTTGAGGAATGGGGATTGAGAAAGAAGGGGATGCTAACACACTCTCTCTCTCACATACACACACACACGCACACACACACCCTAGATAACAAGTTTTTTTTTTTTAGCAGGATAATATTTCCTCATCCTCTGGTTTCAGGAGATGACTGGTATATCAGAGGAGCCGGATCTGACTCTGGTGTCCCTCGTGTCTGAACCCGCCACTGCTGACTCCTCCGTGCATCTGGACCAATCACTCAGCATGGAGGATTCACTGCGGTCCTTCCAGCAACATGAGATGAGAATAGCCTCAGCTGAAGCAACTCCTGGGCAAGGTGGGGTAAGAAGAGATGGGTTGGAGATTATACCCCCAGCAGAGGGTGGTGGAGCTGGGTTGGAGGGTTCATCATCCTGTCCGATAAGGGCAGTGGAAGGTATGTATATCATACACACTCATACTTTCTGTGCAAGATTTCAGCAGGGAAGTCAGAATATAAACCCCATATCCTCTTCAGTGCTTTTCCCCTTTAACATTGAATTTGTTTCAATTATCATGTTGAATGTCATGACAAAGTGGCATTTAAGCAAATTCTGTCTCCCTCAATAGAAGGGCTCCTGGTTATTATGTGTCAATTTCTACTAGAAATGTGGTTTTCTGTGAAAGCTCTCGATTCCATCTCAATGTAAAGATGTGTTTCTACCATTGCAGAAACTAACCGAGACCGCAGAGAGGCTTCGCTACAGGAAGCCTTTGCCAGAAAGAGGCCAGATTTTGCACAGAAGTCCAAGGAGAGGCTGCAAGCTATCGAGAGTAAAAAAGATGCCAAAGCGCTGACAGGGGGCCCCACTGCAGCAAGGAATGCCCAGCTTGCCAAGACAGTCTCAAGCTGGAAGAAATTGCGTAGTGCTAAAGGTACAGTCGTAATGACTCGATCTTTAAAAAATTATCAGTCATTCAGGAGCATATTTTTGTAATAATTTAAATATATATTTATTCCTATGTAGCATTTGTGGTGCCTTAACTACATAAAATAGAACTATAGAGTAGCCAGTTTTTCAATTTTGTTGCTTGCACTCAATAGGGAGGTTGTAATTTTAATAATGTATGGCTTTAAAAAATCAGTATCTGTAAAATTTACAATTTTCCCCCATTTTTTTTTTTTCTTTTTTTTAATTTCATGATTATTTTTATAACTGGTTTTAGTATTATTATTCATAATTTCAGCCAGTGAAAAGCAGCAGTCACCCGTCCAGAGCCTAAAGCCCAGTGAGGGCAGGGTCCAGGTGGTCACTAAGAGCACCACTGACCGCCAACAAGACGTCAAGGCAATGTATGACAGGAACAGAAGGTTGGTTCATTTTTCATTTAATTGGGAACTCTGGCTTTTTCACTTATTTAATGAGTTTTCCCCATTGAATTTTTTTTTTAAATAATTTTTTTAGTCCGATTTGTTTACCGCATATGATTCATGTTTGTTATTTATACTGACAGACTGTATGAAGGACTGGAAGAGGTGAAACAGAAGAAAGCGGAGAAGGAAAGAGAGGACCAGAGGAGAGTTAACAGACAAAGAGCCAAAGAATTCCAGAAAGTAAGAAGTGAGATTTCTTGGTCAAATTTACTAATTTTTGTCAGTGAGAAAGAAGTGCATATCCTAAATCCTGTCTTTGATTAAGAATAATTGCAAAATATATTTAATTTTCTTCCAATGCAGAAAACGCTGGCAAAAATAAGGAAAAAAGAAGGCGACAGCAGCAAAGAGTGAAAGGTTATTGCACTGGTGTTCAGAAACTTGTCACTGACACGTGGCAGACGCTGATAGACAGCCGAACCTGAGGGTCAGGGCTCAAGGCCACGTTGTTTGAAACAATGACTGACAAGAAAACAAAACCCTAGGGCAAGTCATCAGAGACCTGGTTGGCTGGAGGCCTGTTGCCCGAGGCCTGTCCTTGCTATTCATGGGAAATGGTCAACAGGGAATGTGATCACAGAGAACGTGAAAGCTCCTCTGGGGCAGGCTTCAGGGGTAAAAATGAGGCCGAAACTTTTGGAATTGAAATTTTTGTCTTACTCATTTTTAGGTGAATTTGTAGTAACTAAAGTTTAATAAAAATAAAGTTACTATTGCTCTTTAACTGTAGTCGTTTCTTCCTTGTTGACATGCAGATGCAAGCTTGAATAAAGTTTACCACTCCGACCACAGACTCATTTACCTAGTAGATTATGTGGTTTCTCTGTACATTGTACTGAGAATTCTACATTTTTCCCTGTCGATTTAAAGGTATAGTCTGGTGCACATCTTCGTTACTGGCAAACACTGATAAATTCAAAACTCTCAACACAAATGCCTTTCTGCTGTCATTTTTTTTTAAAACTTTTCTTGGAAGCGACGGGTTTTCATTGGAGCCGGTATGAATCAACACGAAATTCGATTGTTTTACTTGAATGTCATTAAACGTACTTACTAGTCACAAAACCAGCATTACATTGGGTACCAGGAAAGGTCATCATCTTGTTATTTAACAATTTCTACTGTCTCCCGGGTTTGGTATTCAAATGAAATCTTTATCACAGAATAGTGCAGAACAGTTTCATTAGCTATGTTATTGTAATAGACTTGTGAAGATTCTTTTGTCTATAGCTATTTATATTAGTTTGATCAAGGAGTTATATCTGTTATAACTCCTTGGTTTGATCTTACCATTCAGTATCCAGATGAAATATTGGATGGTAAGATCAAACTAATATAAATAGCTATAGACAAAAAAAAGAATCTTCACAAGTCTATTTATCACAGAAGAATTTCATCAGCTGTGTTATGTTAAAACCTGGATAGCTTCATGCCCCAATGAAGATGCTCTGTTAGACATCGAAATATTGCAGGTAAGCTATTTCAATATTAAGCTGTTGATTGAAGACAAAGTAACTTTATTCTTTGAAATCTTTATCAACATCACGACCTACGGAAACGGTATCGTGTTACCCATTAGTTTGCTGTTAGAGCGAGGAGATAATGTATTGACGGTGTACGTTTACAACACAGATGGTATTTTACGGCGTTTAAATCTCGGGTGATGTTTGTGGTTGGGTTGACAGTACAGAAAATACATTAGCTGTCTTTAAAAGACATGAAAAATGTGGTTGGTAGGGAGGGGGTAAAATTGATCTACCCTCCCTCCCTCCCCTTTTGACCAAACTTTTCAGAGAAGAAAAAAGGTCAAATGTTGAATCAACGAATGTAAAAAATTAAAGTTTGTGGTAAAACGCGTTAAATGAATTCATTCTGATGTATAGTTTAAAAATAAAAGTGTGGACTAAAATGCTACTTTCAGCTTTCAAAGGTATAATTCCGGTCAAGGCAGAGGAGAGGACAGCACCCCATTGAAATGAGAATTTTTAAAAATCTAATATTTTGTCTATTTATTAGGTCCCTTATCTGTTAGCCATGTGGTGATGTTAAGAAATTGTTAAAAAATGTTGTAAAGCAAATGACGCACACTTTCGACAATTACAAAACAATTTAAACAGAATTAAATGTGTAGGAAGTTATCGAGTGCAATGTAAATGTCTTAAAGTGTCAACGAGTGTAGAGACTGTTCTCGAAGCAAGAAAGGGTGGAACGTTTCAGAGTCAGATATAGTTGGATCTTATTGGTTAATTTTTCTATCCATTTGCACGTTTTTAACAACACGTAAAACTCATGCATACTCGAGTTGGACAAGATCCAAAATGAGTAATTCGGGAAATATTTTAAATAATAAGCAAGTCTCATTTAAATTACTAAAATTAGGAAATTTTGAATAGAGTTTTGTAATATGACAATGGGAAATTCTTTGGGAAAATAGAATATAAATACTTGTAGATTCTGTAAAAGAGTGAGTCGGTGAATAAACGTTTCAAAGCTCCAGACTGCTGTCGTCATTCCTCATTATAACAGTGTTAAGAAATCCAATCTACATCTTTTTGACTGAGACACCCCATAAGTTACATATCACGATACATATCCACCTGAACTGTTATCAGCAGATACCGGTAGTTCTTTTTTCTCAAGCGTACATTGGCCAAAATTATGAATGAAATGTATAAGAATACATTAAAATTAACAATAAAAAACAAAAACTGAATACCTAAAAATTTATTTGTGTTTCTTTTTCTCTTACATAACTTCAAGAGAATATATTAGTTCTGCTTATGATGAAGATGCGAGCACTGCCTAACCACTACTGCTAGAAGCAGCCTTGAAGCCGACAGGACGAACTTTCATCTCCGTTGTCTTCAGGGAGTGGAAGTGCCCTTTAAATGTCTTCCAGTTGACGCCATCAGCGTACGAGCTGTGATCACCCAGGTGGTACAGGCCGTTCAGATTGGAATGGTGACAATTGTCATACCACCAAGCTCCCTTGAATTCCTGTGCACAATTCCTTGCATATGCATCGTTATCTCTGTCCTTTGTGGTGAAAGCATAGCCTTTATGGAGTTTCAGAGAATCCCCTGAAATATGAAATAAGTTTTAAAAAATGGATTCAAGAATAGCATAAAATAGAAGGTAATTTGCTGTATTGAAGGAAGTGTTTTATATTTTTTCAAATGAAAACAAAATGGTACAGACTCGTCAAAAGTTGGTGTACTCTATGAGATAGCAAGATCCTAGCACACAGTGTCAGTGAAAAAGGCGTCACAATCGATAAGTGGCAAGGTACAGTGTAAGTACAATGTTATTATGCTGTGACGGCGTGCTTGTATTCGACAGGCCATACGTTAAACCCAGACATACACACCAAAACCGTACACCATGTAATTTTAGAAAATTCGAATGACAACAAAATGTGTGATTATATAGCATTTCAAATATGTCTTATTTATTAGATCCTAGTGTATTATGTGTAAAGGTTTGCAGTGTTTTCATTGGTTAATATGCACACAAATTACAGAGGTTAAGTGCCTACCCGCGTTTCCAGAGTAAGTCCCAAGAGTCAACTGGTACTTAGCTCTTTCCGACGCTATAGCGAAGTGGTCGTAATTGGCGTAACGCCAAACGCCATTGGCGTCTTCCAAGTCAACACGCAGCTCGTACCGTCTTTGGTTAGTGATGACATTAATAAAGTCATTCCCTGTGGAAAATGGATTGTTATTCAAATCCCCTAATTTTCATTCTTATTTTTCAACAGAAAATACATTTCCTTGAAATGGCGATAAACTACTACTCATTTTGTGGTATGGAGAGTTCATAATGACAAAAGTAGGCAGATGTAAAATATTTATGTTTCGTACAATATTTACACACACCGTCGACTGTTCCTGTAGTATATATTAGTTTTTAATTCAAAGGATATTTCATAAAGACAATGAAGAATCAAATACAAAGATAACGAAGAATGCTTCATCGTGATACATTTGAAGTAATTTTTCACATTCAAATTGCATTTTATTTATTTTCAAAATTCCTTACATTTTGTTATATGAACATTATGAATATTACCTAACCAGTGTTCTCCATTCAGATTTCCAAAACCATGCTTGTAGGACTGCCAGCCACGGTAGAAGTCCACTGAACCGTCCATGCGCTTCTGGAAAACCTAAAAATTGGAAAAAATTACCTATTGTTCAACAACAGAAAAGAAACTTTTAACGGTAAATATGAAATATTCATCATTATTTTGACAATTATGAATGTTTCGAGAGTTAGGGTTTAGGATGCATATATATATATATGTATATTCATTAAATTGCATCTCACACACAAAAGAATTTCGAGGCCACAAGAATGTCTTAAATCAGCAAAATATTTTAAAAAGACTACTGCCTCTCATTTGAAAGATATTGATTTAATAAAACTATTGAATCAAATTTTACTGTCCATCCTCCTCCGTCAGTGGTCATGTCACAGTAGACGTTAAATGCGTTCGGACTGTTATCAGGTGTTATAGTATACACCCCGTTCAACTTCACTCCGTTCTTGTACAATTCAGCGCAGTCCCGACCACTTGCTGTAATAAGACGTTAGTGTGTTCTGCTATATTCATACTCCATCATATTCCTATGCCATTTTCTCGAACAGAGATATTTGTAAAAGAGGACATGTATGTTTGTTTCCCAAAAGACGGCTGCACAAATTTACCAAAACATACTGATTAATTATACGCTATAGTGAATATGACATCTGTACAAAGTGCAACTTACCACCTTGATTCTCTGCGGTGAAGTTTGCAAATTTGACCTGTAAAGTTGTTGTCGCCAGTAGAAGCTTAGAATATTTGTCCACAAGATCATCGCATCTGCTTTCTAACTTCTTATTGTTCTGCTTCAGATCTTTCAGGTCGTTCTTAAAGATGTCCAGCATGTCATCGTACCTGTCTTCCAAGCGTTTCAGTCGATCATCGTACTTGTCTTCTAACTTCTTATCGTTTTGCCTAAGATCTTTCACATTATTCTTCAGAACGTCCAGCAGGGTGGATGTTACTGAACACTGGGACGGGAATGAGTTCTGTCTGAATGATGAATTTCGTTTCAAAGTTACGTGTTTTCTGAATTGGACAAATTGCATCGTAAAACTGATAACATTATGATTCCATTTTTTTATCATGGGACTGCCACTTTAATGTTCGCCTTCCGCATTGATGATTATTTATGAATATTTAAAAAATCTATATGATTAATTGAAACTAAAAACATGACCATCTTTTATAATGTAGGTTGTTTAGATGCAAAAGTAGAAACAGACTTTATAGTTTACTTTCAATATTTACTTGTATGTATTGAATTGATAGAAAGAACCTCTAGCAACTATACCTACAAACAACTGTGTAAAGCAAACCTACATAATAATCTTTTTAGACAAATCAACAGATAATTTGATGAAACAGTACGCCCGCCATTCTGCATAAATACAAAATATAATTTTCAGTAATAAATGACTTACGCAGGAACTCCTACAGTAGCGTCAATAAGACAGAGTAACATAACGGCGTGACTCAACTCCATTGCTCTTTACGGTGTAAAAATGTAACAGAAAAACGCTCATCCAATCTTGTCAGCAATATTTAACTGTCATCATGTCACACAGCGTGGGTGATGGCATTCGGAGTAACCGGATTCCATCCTCATATGTCTTGACGCAGCCTCAGTGCATCAACAACTCGAACTTCAACTGTTTCAATTGGATGTGTTTTTAACGTCACTTATCTGATATTCACTCATCTGTCCCAAAACGAGCTTAAGTTATCATCAAGTGGGATGCGAGACGCCCCCCCCCCTCCCCCCCCCCCCCCCAATTCCACCACCTTCAACTATTTCTATAACTGTCTCCAGGACATAGATCTCAGATGGAATCTTTATCAACGTTTGCGGTGTAGTGTTACCATTACAGTTTGCTGTTAGAAAGAAGAGATAAATGTATTGAGGGTGTACGTTTACAACATAGAGGGTCTTTTGCGTCGTTAAAATCTGAAATGATGTTTGTGGTTAGGTCTGCACTACAGAAAATACATTGGTATTCTTTAAAAGATATGAAGCATGAGGGCGGTAGAAAGGGGATAAAATTGATCTACCCTCCCTCCCTCCCCTTTTTGACTAAAATTTTCATAGAAGAAAGGTCAAATGTTGAATCAACGAATGTAAAAAATTAAAGTTTGTGGTTAAACGCGTTAAATGAATTCATTCTGATGTATAGTTTAAAAATAAAAGTGTGGACTAAAATGCTACTTTCAGCTTTCAAAGGTATAATTCCGGTCAAGGCAGAGGAGAGGACAGCACCCCATTGAAATGAGAATTTTTAAAAATCTAATATTTTATCTATTTATTAGATCCCTTATCTGTTAACTATGTGGTGATGTTAAGAAATTTTTTTAAAATGTTCAGAAATCCAATCTACATCTTTTTGACTGAGACACCGCATAAGTTACATATCACGATACATATCCACCTGAACTGTTATCAGCAGATACCGGTAGTTCTTTTTTCTCAAGCGTACATTGGCCAAAATTATGAATGAAATGTATAAGAATACATTAAAATTAACAATAAAAAACAAAAACTGAATACCTAAAAATTTATTTGTGTTTCTTTTTCTCTTACATAACTTCAAGAGAATATATTAGTTCTGCTTATGATGAAGATGCGAGCACTGCCTAACCACTACTGCTAGAAGCAGCCTTGAAGCCGACAGGACGAACTTTCATCTCCGTTGTCTTCAGGGAGTGGTAGTGCCCTTTAAATGTCTTCCAGTTGACGCCATCAGCGTACGAGCTGTGATCACCCAGGTGGTACAGGCCGTTCAGATTGGAATGGTGACAATTGTCATACCACCAAGCTCCCTTGTATTCCTGTGCACAATTCCTTGCATATGCATCGTTATCTCTGTCCTTTGTGGTGAAAGCATAGCCTTTATGGAGTTTCAGAGAATCCCCTGAAATATGAAATAAGTTTTAAAAAATGGATTCAAGAATAGCATAAAATAGAAGGTAATTTGCTGTATTGAAGGAAGTGTTTTATATTTTTTCAAATGAAAACAAAATGGTACAGACTCGTCAAAAGTTGGTGTACTCTATGAGATAGCAAGATCCTAGCACACAGTGACAGTGAAAAAGGCGTCACAATCGATAAGTGGCAAGGTACAGTGTAAGTACAATGTTATTATGCTGTGACGGCGTGCTTGTATTCGACAGGCCATACGTTAAACCCAGACATACACACCAAAACCGTACACCATGTAATTTTAGAAAATTCGAATGACAACAAAATGTGTGATTATATAGCATTTCAAATATGTCTTATATATTAGATCCTAGTGTATTATGTGTAAAGGTTTGCAGTGTTTTCATTGGTTAATATGCACACAAATTACAGAGGTTAAGTGCCTACCCGCGTTTCCAGAGTAAGTCCCAAGAGTCAACTGGTACTTAGCTCTTTCCGACGCTATAGCGAAGTGGTCGTAATTGGCGTAACGCCTTACGCCATTGGCGTCTTCCAAGTCAACACGCAGCTCGTACCGTCTTTGGTTAGTGATGACATTAATAAAATCATTCCCTGTGGAAAAATGGATTGTTATTCAAATCCCCTAATTTTCATTCTTATTTTTCAACAGAAAATACATTTCCTTGAAATGGCGATAAACTACTACTCATTTTGTGGTATGGAGAGTTCATAATGACAAAAGTAGGCAGATGTAAAATATTTATGTTTCGTACAATATTTACACACACCGTCGACTGTTCCTGTAGCATAGATTAGTTTTTAATTCAAAGGATATTTCATAAAGACACTGAAGAATCAATTACAAATATACAGGGGGTAACGAAGAATGCTTCATCGTGATACATTTGAAGTGATTTTTCACATTCAAATTGCATTTTATTTATTTTCAAAATTCCTTACATTTTGTTATATGAACATTATGAATATTACCTAACCAGTGTTCTCCATTCAGATTTCCAAACCCATGCTTATAAGACTGCCAGCCACGGTAGAAATCCACTGAACCGTCCATGCGCTTCTGGAACAGCTTAAAAATATAAAATATATCATTATTGTTCAACGGCAGAAAAAACACATTTAACGGTAAATATGAAATATTCATCATTATTTTGACTATTATAAGTGTTTTGAGACTGAAGGTTTGGGATGCATGTACATATATATTCATTAAATTGCATCTAACACACAAAAGAAATTTCGATACCAAAAAACTAAAAAGTCTAAAATCAACCAAAATATTTGAAAAAGAGTCCTACTGTCTCTCATTTGAAGTATATTGATTTATTATAGCTATAATCTTACTGTCCATCCTCCTCCGTCAGTGGTCATGTCACAGTAGACGTTAAATGCGTTCGGACTGTTATCAGGTGTTATGGTATACACCCCGTTCAACTTCACGCCGTTCTTGTACAATTCAGCGCAGTCCCGGCCACTTGCTGTAATAAGAAACGACACATTCCGTTATATTCGTATCTCCGTCATATTCCTATGCCATTTCAGTGAACAGAGTTATTTGTAAAAGGGGACATGTTTTTCTAAAAGACGGCTGCAAAAGTTTACAGATGTATACATATTATTTATATGCAATATTGAATTTAATTGCTGTACAAAATGCAACCCACCGCCTTGATTTTCTGCGGTGAAGTTTGCAAATTTGACTTGTAAAGTTGTTGTTGCCTGTAGAAGCTTAGCATATTTGTTCACCAGATCATCGTATCTGCTTTCTAACTTCTTATTGTTCTGCTTCAGATCTTTAATGTCGTTCTTCAAGACGTCCTGCAGAACATCGTATCTGTCTTCCAAGCGTTTCAGATCATTCTTCAGGATGTCCAGCAGGGTGGATGTTACTGAACACCGAGACTGTGATGTGGCCTGTACATCCCTAGGTTTGATACTAAAAAAACTGATTTTGAATGGCAGACATCATCTCTACCTGTTCTGGGATTTCTACAAGATACTGATAACTGTTCACTTTATCAGTCAAGAAAATGTGTTCACTCACTCATGTGATACATACGACCACACCAACTGCACATCACACACTGCTACTTGACTCTGAAAGGAGAAGGACATGGCTCTCCTGCTATAACTTTATAGACTCCACAATTAAGTAAGTGTTTAAGTTTGCTTTAATTTATGAATTTATGAGAATTATTGTTTTAAACTTTATTTGTATTTGTTATATTGTTTTTAAATTTTAGTGACCGGCTTATCGGCTTATCTGCTTAAGGCCCCTTTACACTGGACGGCGTCCTTTCTGCGTCCCTTCTGCGTTCAAAAATGTGGTCAGGACGCTCAAAGATCGCCAAAGCAATTAAATCGTGTCTCAGTGTAAAGGCGTCTGCGTCCGTTGTGCGTCCTTTGAATGACCGAATCTTGATTTTACCTGTAAAACTGCGAGCAATCTGCCTGCCTCCACTGTACGTCCCCTGTGCAACCCAAGGCGTCCATTGCGATGTTTGAGCGACCATTGAGCATTCTTGCTGCGTTCTCTGTACCTTCATCGGCGATNTGGCGTCCTCGGCGTTGGTTGAACGTTCTTTGTGCGACCTTGGCGATCACTGTGCGTTCTTTGAGCGTCCGACGGCGTCCTGGCCAGTTTCATGGTCGCACAAAGGACGCAGAAAGGACGCCGTCCAGTGTAAAGGGGGTTTTACTGGCTAATCCACTACAAACTCAAAACTAAAAGCCAGCCGAGTTAAAAAGGAGTTTCTATCTATCCCAAATCACTACCTAACAGTTCACCATTATACCCGTGTAGTGTTCTTTTCAAACTAGAATACGTTAAAATGAACTATGGGCAATTTTGTTGGAAGCAGCTGTCGTCCTGCTTATTCGATGAAAAGTTTCAAAGTTACGTTTTATGAACTGGACATGATATGACAAAATTGCATTCTGAAACGCTTCAACATGATAATTATATTTCTTCACGAGGGAAATTCAACTTTTTTATATTCACGATGAACCCATTTTGAAACATGTAAAAGCAGAGACACCATATTATTATTATAGTGAAGCTAGGCGTGTAAAACTGATAATGATTTTCATCAAGCTTATTTATCTTGGCTTTCACAACGTGCGTTTCGTGTGCTGGTTTTACCCTGAATTGAAAATGATGCAAGTTAGGCATTCTAGTGGAATGTTTCTTCTGCACCTTTTGTTAAATGTTATTTTTAAATCAAAAGTGGTTCACCAATAACAACAATAATATCAGTTATAATAAAGAATGCATTTACTATACGGTTTATACTATAAAATTTTCCAGTCGATATTATTTGTGTTTTTGGGCCTTCTGGAGCTCTTAGAATTTATTCAAATTTTCACACAATAATATGAAGGTATATTTCTGAAAAAAAATTTTGTGTTAAAACTGTCGCTTTAACATTGTGAACTATCTTTAATCCATCCAAGTGGTTGATATGGTTAATAAATCAGTATACACACGTACAATGACGGCTGGCATGCCTGGCTTTATCTCCTGACAACTCCTTTCTTATATATTTATAAATCAATTACCTGTACCAACTATATCTAAGACCGTCAATGTGGTTTGTGTGAATGAGTAATTGGCAACAATGGGCTTGATAGAGATTTTGAGTTAAAAGTGTTTATGGCATCAGAAGGACCCACAAGTGTCGCCGCTGTACCTTAACTAGTATGCTAAACAAACCTACGTTAAACAAATTTTAGGTAAATGCTAATTTAGGATGTTAACATTATGTCCCTCGTTTTGTAAAAAAAAAAGAATATTTTCAGTAATAAATGACAGAGTGCAGTACTCACTCACGAATTCCAAGTGTAGCGTCAACAAGACAGAGTAAAATAACAGCGGAACTCAACTCCATTGCTCCTCACGGTGTTAAAACGCTAAAGAAGAACGCACATCTAATCCTGTCAGCAATATTTAAGAGTCATCAAGGCACGCGGCGTGCGTTATTTTCATTTGACACTCCTCAATAATTGAACATGATTGAATCAAAACAGTCATTGCGCATGCGCGAGTTTCCGAGAAATCCGCTGTGATTCAGAAATGGGGAGCGGTATTCGTATTAACGCCTCTCACTAAGATAGCCGCAGATCCAAGAGGTCTAAAAACGAGGATCAAACTCCATGTCATTATCAAAGCACAAAATAAATGTTTATGTAACCGTAGTAGAAGTAACAACATTGTGTAATTGAAACAAATTCTCTCTCTCTCTTTCTCTCTCTCTCTCTCTCTCTCTCTCTCTCTCTCTCTATATATATATATATATAGGCCCCTATATATATATATAAAGAAAGAAATTTTGTTTCAATTACACAGTGTTGTTATATATATATATATATATATATATATATATATATATATATATATATATATATGAAGGCTGAACATTGATGTTCTTAGATGGCTATCGGATGTTGGTTTTTTCCTATGAATTCATTTGTTTACTCATTGCTGATAATTATGGTTTTTCTGCATCATCAACCATGACAATTACAAAAGAGCTGAAGAAACAACAGAAGAATTATTTTGGCTTTGTGAGGTTATACCCAAAATTTTCTGACTGATTTAACAGAATTTATGTATCCAGTATATTTATTATCAGAATATTTATATATTATCCTTTAGTAACTTCACCTGTCACAAAAGGAATTGCTTAGTTGGGAGTGTCTGGTGTTCTGTTTGACTTTAAAACGGGTTGATTCCCCTCTCCACCATCCGAAGCTGACTTTAGCATTGTATCTGGCATTTTTTTCTTTTAAATGGCGAAGACTCAGTTTGAATTGACCAAACGCGATCTTTTAATCAACGACCACAATTTCCTTTTCGTTTATTCAATATTTTCCTGTTTATTTCTGTGTTCAGCGTTTTCATTCCCCAGTACACTTTTATAAGCATATGTGAGATCACTAGGTGAGGGGAGGGGGGGGGGGGGAACAATTTACCCAACCTTCCACCAAGCCTGCGTCCTTCATGTCATGCCGGTGTATTGTCTTAACCACGAACATCAACTGAGATTTTAACGAGGCAACAGACCCTCAATGTACTCTTATCTCCTTACCAGAGTGTTGTGATGGGTAATAGCACACCGTTTTTGTAGCGCGTGATGTTGATAAAGATGTCACCTGAATACCAGGTCCGGGAGCCTGGCAGTAATAGAAATTGTTAAAGAAAATGAAGTTGGGGGGGGGGGGGGGTATCAAGAATCAAGCGAGTTGTGTGAGTAAATATTTACGAGAAACGTTCTACTTGCCAAAGTGGTGTAATTTGCGGTTTAAATAGTTGAGAAAAGAGAAAGAAAGAAAGAGAGAGATATTAAAAGAGACGGTAGAAGAGCGTTAGATTAATACTTTACGAGCGCCTTTTTATGCACATTATTCCATACCAAACGTTACAACTATTAAATTAATATATCAAAATGCAGTTATAAACGGGGACGTTAATAAATTCGTCACAAAAAGAATACAATTATATGGTTTGATAATCCTTTTATTTCCTATTTTTCTCCACAAAGACAGGAGATTACCCCCTACAATGCATTACGCCAATGTTAAACAATTAAACCGCCACTGCACACTTAAAAAAGGGCGTGCTTGAAACAAAATGAAATTAAAGCAAATGATGACCACATTCTTAAATGGCCCGTGTATTGGGAAGTTTAACATTGCATAATATGAAACAAATCTATCCAGCTTTGAAACATATTATTCACCAGGTGTATCAAGACAAAATTATATTCCAAGTTCTTTAAATAACAATAAAACACAAATAACAAAAAGCAATAAAAGCCAACAACAAAGTAACTGTTATTTGACAGAGCTGGAAAAACAACGACTTCCCAACTTATACTATTAAGAAACTGTTTGGATAAAGTTCCTTGTTCCAACAATAGCATTGAATCAACCTACGTAGTTTGACATTGTTTACAGTCTGATACCCAGTGCGATTCATAATAATTAATTTTGTTGTTTCAGAAATGGTTCATATCCAGGATGACCAACAATCCTACTCCTTCTAAATATCACAAGTCTGCTGGTAAAATATCATATGTTTTTTCTCCTGTTGATTTCTGACGACGACTCTGGTGAATTTGTATTACTAGTATTTCCCATAGTCACACTACACTTTTATTACAATTCAATAGTCTATAGTATATTGTTCATACCAAAAGCGATTAATCAACAAACAGTGGTTTTGATCAAGGGACAAATGTTACGGCCGCCCCAAAGAGTTACCAAATTGAGCGATTTCACAAGGAAATCAAGCAATTTAAAGAAACACCATCAACTACATCATTTACGAGAAAAATATTAAGTTTAGTAACACCGCCAAGTGATATAGTCGTTCACCGTATAATACTGATTAATATATATATATTAATTCTGTTAACTGTATTCAAGAATCGTAGTCCACGAAGTTCTCAGCCGTAGTCTGTTCTCAGTTCGTATGTTTGTCATATATCGTAGCCGTTCTATCGTGAAGACGTGGCCGTTATACGGGTTGGGTCCCTGTTTGGGTATTACGCTGGGCAACTGAAAAAGGTAAATCAATGTAAGGAGTGTATACCGGTGTAACGAAACTGAGGGTCCGTGTAACAGAAAATCCTCCCTCCATAATTATAATGGTTAGGGTTAGTCTGACCTAAGTGGGCCAGATCTAGGGCGAGGCTTACATGTACCAATAAATGGGAAGCAGACTCTCTATCATATGGGAATCTCACTCCCTGTGCATTTTAAGTATGAATCCTGCACAACACCAGGTACAACCCCCCCCCAGACCCCCCCCCTCCCCCCCGTCACATGCCACCTGACAAAGCGCGGTAAACAGTATGTCATATGGGTCGTGATTTCTGATAATAAAAACAAACTGAACTCACAACAAAGCATAGATTGTACATAACTTAATGGTACCTTCTATTTGAACTTACAGCAATGCATAGATTGTACATAACTTAATTTTACCTTCTATTCATATTTGATAAACAGTTGTGTGTGTGAGAAAGAGAGAGAAGAGGAGGCTCTTACTTTGGTCCATCCGATGGATGCCATATGTCGCAGTCTGCTGGAGATTGTCCGTAACAAGCCTCGTCATCGTCATTCGGATCACCATTGAAATTTCCACAAACCCCACAAAGCTTGCCTGCATATTCCGCTAACAAATACATAAATAAACAAAAATTAGATTCACATATATGTTTTGAAATACGCCATCAATCACCACTGTCAAGTATGAGTAACGTTTTTGGCGGAAAAACCATATCTTTTACATGGTTACTTTTATCCACATTGACCTCTGAATTCGTGATAAGTTATTTCAATTCTCTCTCTCTCTCTCTCTCTCTCTCTCTCTCTCTCCTTACCTGGAGTAGTTATTTCGGCATGATGTCCTGGCTTAAAGTTTCCCCCCTCAGGAACGGTAAGGGCAACCTTCAGACCATTGCGGGCCTCAACAAAAACAGCAGGGTGTTGATGATTTCCGCTAGTTAAACTGCCGAGATAGAGCTGCAAGCCATTGCCAAGGTTGACAGGGGCGGTTGTCACTGTCCGACTGAGTCCATTTACCTTTGATGAAGAAATTATAATTATAAATACGGGAATAGAACATAACAGAACAGAATAGAACAACAGAACAGAACAGAATAGAATAGAACACTTCCAATTCCTGTCCCCATTCTATTTAATATCTAATGATAACTACTACCACTCTCAGCGGCGTACCTTCACATCTCCGTTGACATTAATATCAACAGTGGTGGCAAACATTTCAAATGTGAGTTCCTCTATGTATGTTCTGGAGCTGCCTGGCCTAATAGGTCTGTTTCTTCCGGTAACTGAGAACGGTTGGAGAGGCGCTTCGCCAGGTTTGGTAGGCACACAAGTCTCTGATAAAATAACCCTGCACACCGCCTTCAGTAATTGTTGTTTGCCATCTAAGTTTGTGACGTGGGGATCCCCAACAATGACACACTTCGCCGCTGGCAAAAGAGAAAATGGTAGTTTTCAAATTTTGTTTTTATTTATTTGCTTTTTTCTGTGTTTTCTCGGTCTACGTACAAATCACTTTCATTTTTAAGAACATCATTATTGACATCAGTGCTTGTGAAGTAAAATAATAAATGACTAAGATTTTCCTTTTTAAACTAAAAAATCCTGTTCTGGAGTAGCAGTACTTACAGCATATTGCTTTTCAATATTAGGAACTTTTACAGAAGATGCAAGTCTTCAACGAGTGCTATCAAAACCCTCAACTTTGATGGAATTTTTGTCCTATATCATGTCTATACGTACGTGCTGACGCCGTAACTGTTGCATTAGACGGCATATCACAGATAGCTTGGCCAGAAATCGACGCAGTGAAATCCAAACGCATTTCTTGATTCTGGAACACAAACTGCAGATATCTTCCAACGATTGGTGGGTTAATGAATCTGGAGGTCATTCCCGTGTCACGCAAGTCGATGATCCAATCCATTTGGCCTGGAATATTGTTACGGTAGACACATTATACCTAATGTCAACATTAATGAACATAAATAATAACATTAATAAACATAAATGTATATATATATCCATTTCAATCTGCTTGTGTGAGAATCATTTGTTCTGAATGCGCTTATTGATATATATATATATATATATATATATATATATAAATATATGGACATAAATATCCTCACCTTGGGAACTGGGGAAATATGTGATCACGGCGTACTCCGAGGTAATCTCTGACACCTGACCAGTAGTCGCCATCTCCTGTGTACAGTTAAACGAGGGCGCTAAAACATAATAATAATAATAATAATAATAATAATAATAATAACGTTTCTTCGACGACCAGGCAAAGATTGGGTAAGTATAAGCAAGTCATGCATGGTCCATGTTACAGGAGATGTCTCAAGTTTATAAATTATAAATCACCCAGCGTTCACCTACCCAACGCTGTGAACTGTCGATCGAGTTTTGCGGAGACTGGACGGCCAATGGAAACCCACACATTTCAGAACATCGGGCGTATATATCATTAACAGAGGTCATATCGAAGTACGGCTTATTGGTAGTGCAGTCTCTTACACCTGAGCGATAACACAGGTAGTCAAAACTATCAGCATATGGGTAGCTGCCGTCCCCGCATTCTGAACCTAAAATAAGGAAAATATACGTAGCTTTTGACACATTGGTTCATGGCGTTTGTATGTTAAAATATGATCAAGTGTCTCCCCACCTGAGACAAGAGCAACAAAAAGTGGCTTGTGTATCTAATGTGTGTTCCTCACCTTGTCAAAAGATAAAAGAATGTCAGTTTAGATTTATAAGTTAAGATTATATATATATATATATATATATATATATATATATATATTGGTCCCCTGCAGCGACGACCAAAAGTTTTTGTTTTGTGGTTACCTACGTTAAATTACACACACACACACACACACACACACACACANATTGGTTCATGGCGTTTGTATGTTAAAATATGATCAAGTGTCTCCCCACCTGAGACAAGAGCAACAAAAAGTGGCTTGTGTATCTAATGTGTGTTCCTACACCTTGTCAAAAGATAAAAGAATGTCAGTTAAGATTTATAAGTTCAGATTATATATATATATATATATATATATATATATATATATATGTCCCCTGCAGCGACGACCCAAAAGTTTTTGTTTTGTGGTTACCTACGTTAAATTACACACACACACACACACACAGCCATAATGCTGGGGTACAAATTCTATTATGCCTATAGTATTTTTCGTTTTATACCCAATTCCATAAATAATGAAATATTGCAACAATTCTATCGTTTCAAAAGATTCTGGTATCAATTTTTGTTTTCAACCCTAATTCGTTAACTGTTTTAGGTATAGATTTAACAGCTTGCTAAATAGTGTCATTGTTACATACATGCAGGTTTTTTTGTCCAAGCGGACTCGGTGCAATTTAGTTGTTGTCAATGTCAAGTTACCAAAAACAGCTAGGATAACAGGTTTCTTTAAATGCCTTGAAATTGTTAGTTTCAATCGTGAATATCAACCCAAAAGATTTGTCTTTTGGTTACCTACGTTAAACGTGCCAAAACACCTACCGCCCGTAATTTGGTAAAGTTGATTGGCAAAACCACCGCCTTCTCCGTCTGGTTGGCAGTTATTAGAAGGCCCGTATTTCATATATGTCTGCCCAGCGTTGCAGGAAGAGGCACACCATCCACCGTGCTGTAAAGCAAAATATTTGTACCCGCGTTTCCTTGCAGCTTGGTAGCATTTCTCGACTGCATTCGTTCGTAACCAGTATGCCCCGTCAAGGATGGGATCTTTACCCTCCAAAGGAGGAATGGCCCGGTTTGACGAGTCAGCCCAGCAACCCAATTTTATATAACCTGTGAAAAAACAAGATGCCCTTTAAAAAGATCCACATCCAAGGAATTTTGTAGCACGTTTATCATCCCTGTCAAACAATCCTTGAGTGAAGCTTTCAACAAAGCAGAAGAGTGTATGGACATGATAAATGTATTTCAAACCGCTGGTAGCAGAACAAAAGCCCGTTAGCTTACCGATGTTTCCTTCCAAATACAAACCGACACGTGCTCTAAAGCGAATATAATGCTACACAAAATCCGTTTTAATACCATTTCTTTTTCAGTATTTCTGTTTGTTTCTTCCTGTTACAATATAACAAAAAAACTGGTAACTTACCCTGGGAAACCACTCTGGCTGCCATCATGGCGATTGTCAAAATAAAGCCAACAGAGTAACTCTTCATGGCTTATATCAAATTGGCAAATAACCTGGTGCAATGTCCTCCTGTAAAAAAAAAGAAATAAAAGGCCGATAAGCTGGGCGTGTCTTCCTCAAAACATCCATTTTTATGAGCTGTTGGTAGTTCTCATTTTTGCAATCTTTCTTTTATTGATCTAAAATATTCTACATATATCTGACCGAAAAGAATTTATACCTTTGGTGCAAAATTAATTTGTCATGATTACTGTGTTCTTGCGAATTTTGAAATCAGCAAAGCTCCTTGAATTCTTTATCTGATGCTTAGATGCCAAAGGCGCATGTATGCTGCAGAATTGACGTAGCTGTGTGCCGTATGCCAAAATTGTTCTCTAGCTGAACTCAATCCAATGTCTTAAAATACCAAAAGTTTGAAGCACAATGTAAAAAACCGGGATATATCAGTTATGTTTAAAAAAACTCAAAGCCCTACACCTATTTCACAAACTAATCCCAATTGCTTTTGCAGCTTTGTAAAACCTACCATCATGATTTCGTTAACCACTTCAAACTTTTGGTATTTATATGACCATACCTCCACAGGTAATAGCAGTACTTACAGGGTTGGTTCACTCAGGTAGGTAGCAGCAAAATGGTGGCAACAGTTATCTATGTCCCCAGAAACTGAAATATCCCCAGCCTTTCTAACAAGAATAACTAAAAAGATGATTTGATTGATTGTGGCTTTATAGTGCATCGGGTGACGTCAAGGAACAGATTAACCCACGCGATGTGTACATCTTTAATACCCATCTGCCGTTTGATGGTCGTCGTCAGTAAATAATTCAACAGTCCTTTAGCTGGCCTACTGTGAAGCCTGAGAAGACACATATCTGCTTCAACAACAAGCGTTCTTGGTCGATTCTTTCTTCTTTTGTATGAATGGACGTTGGCATTTATTATAATCATTATTATTGTTCCACTTCTTCTTGTTGCTGTTATTGTCCACAGTGGTGCTGTAACGTGAACATAGATCAACTACAAATTAACAACCTTATCACTATCTACATGAAAGATATTGGCAGCCACTAGCTTTCTTATGCGGGATCATAAGTTTACCAAATTTTAGGCAAATGTTTTTTGTTTTTTTTTTTTATCAAACCATTTTTCAAGTCTTGAGAATCTATATATTTGAATAAAAAAAATAATGAACATCAGATGAATTGCTTCAGATAAGCCATATGATGGGTTAAAGAAAAATGTTTTAATACCCACTATAGACTTATCAAAATTGCATTGCTATGACTTTAAACGCACACATCTCCTTCTTTGCCTTTGGTGTGTGTTGATAGATTTATAGGAAAAGGGCTGAAAATATGTTTTGTGAAATAAAATCTGTGATAAACTTTGTAAATACAGAACAATAGAAATAGGCCCTAAAACGTATATTTTTGGAAAACTTATACATACTGAAATGTTTCTTCAGTAAAATAAAAACATGAAAATATATTTATCTTGCAAAAAAAAAAAGCTTTGGCATTTACATATTTGCTGTACTCTGCAAATTTCTGAAACAAAAATACATTTTACTTTTAAGACATTATTTTAAGGGCCATTTTAATACTAATCTTGATAATCACAAAGCAAGAGCTTTGGCTGCCATATTGTCTATCCTAGTGCTACCAACAGCATGGTTATTCACTGGAAGAAAGAAGGAAGTACATAAGTTTATTAGGTGCAGGCTTTGGTGACGTCAAAGAAATGACATACCCCGCGATGGTACATCTTTAATGACCGTCTGCTGTCTGATGGTCGTCAGGCACAATTTACAATTTTACAGATTACAAACTGTCACGGAAAAGTAATTGAATGGAGTGATAGAGTTTAAGAAACTTATTGTCAATAAACGGTGGAGGCTTCACACGACACTGATGCTGAGGAAACTTAAGACTTTATTTTAACTGTAGCCTACGTACTACATATATATGCCTGAAATAATGATTGCTCAAACGTCGAGTTTCGTCACTCCATTTTGCTGTATTCTTTTAGGCAAACATGAGGAGCAAAGCTAGGTCTATTTTGAAATCTTCTCCCAGCTAACACAGGACGTTTTGACAATTTAACCACAGGGTTACATATCGGTTAGACCACCAGCAAACTACAAGAAAACATTATTCTAACGTTTGCCTAAAAGAATACAGTGATACAAAGAAATCAGTAAAACATTGAAACTTTTCCAAGAGCTTGACAAGTGCACAGGGATGTATTAAACATCTACCAGTAGCAACAGATGCTTCTGATTGTGGAGTACAGACTTATGACGTTCAACGCTTCCACGTCCGGATACATCTTTGACATGTTGGATGTTCACTGTCTATTATTCATACTTGGTGACAGACAGTGAATTGATCCCCTCTCGGTGCATTCTACCTAAGTATTAGATACCTGCATACGTCCATTTACTTCAGTCTCTCTCTCTCTCTCTCTCTCTCTCTCTCTCTCTCTCTCTCATTTCCTTGTCCTTGTAGGACATTGACCGTCATGGACCTCCACATCTCCCTTTCTTCACATGATCCCAAAATTGTCACACTGCACCCACCCACCCATAGACCTAAACTCTTGACAAAACCGACAGGCGGTCTTTCTCTGCCTATCATTCCTTTGATTTTCCCAGTGACCATTTTTAAGTGTTAAAACACTCCAAGCCTCCTTTCCTTATCACATGCCAAAAAAAAGTAACTGCCTCTTTTTTTGTTGTAAGCAAACGTCTCTCCCTTCCAGCTCTTGTATGCATATATTTGTTGAGTGAAAATTATTATTTGGTTTGAGGCATCGTCACTTATTATTTTAATGAATTGTATGGGGGGAAGGCCAGATTTTCCTGTTGTGTGCAGTCTAATGAATCAGAGCAACTTCTTTCTCTATTGAAACATGTCTTGTGGCGTAAAAAGGAGTTATATGTTATAAACTTGTGGTGGGGCACAAGTAAATGGGAAAAAATTGTTTTTTTTTTAATCCTAGAGAAGAGAGGGAGGGTGGTGTATTACGGTATTTTCTCACAGAGGCCATCACTGATTTCACTCTACTATATAAAATTGTAACTAGGACAACTGGTTTCAGCTTATTTATTCATTTTATGTATCTTTTCTCCTAGTTGGTCTAAAGAATTGTACTGATGACCAATATACATCTTTAACTGGCGGTGATGGTCGATTTAATGTCATCACTTCGGTCTTCTTTTTGCTTTGCCTGACTTATTGGCTGAAGATGTTAATTAAGTATGTTGGTCTTCTCTTGCATGTGTGGATGTGTGTGGGACAATACTCAGGGGCGGATTGAGGCTGTTTTCTGGGTCTTCCAGAAGACGGTCAGATTTTCAACTTACGTTGACAGATAGGGCCTATCTAATATCGTCTGTTGGAAGACGGTAAAAAAAAAAAAAAAAGAGGATGGATCAGCAAAGATAATTTGGAAGAAAATATCTCTGGATCTGCCCCATTATTAATGCAGGATCATCTGCAAAAATACAAATGATGAAATTTTTCAGTATTTGTTATTAGGCCCTACTGGTAATTTTGTTTTACGTAGGCCTATATAGAGCCATATTAGACTTTTACAACGAACAGTGTAGCCTATATAAAAGTTTGGCATGTTGTGATTTTGTCTATTTTCACCGTCAAACATTTCACAGTCACACACAGTCAAACAATTGTCATTATAAAAATATGTTTTTCATTTCTTTTTTCCAAATTATTAGCAAAGCCTATAATTTCATTTATGTCCCCACATACCGGAGAGTCATTCGGCGCGGCAATCTCTGAGAGACTAATTAACTAGTCGTGCACTAACTAATCCTTGGTCAGGGCTACTAATTAACTGGTAAAATGTGCTAAGTGGCATCTGAACTGTGTGAATTCGCTGCGCAACCTATCAGCAACTGGAATGTGCTGCCATTTTATCAGTATTTCTTGTGGCCTGTGGTGCCGTTTCCGCCAGCTTCTGACCTGTCGTGCCGCTTTTCCAAGTCTGAGGTCTCTCCATAATGGAGCCTGGCTTCTTCAAACGTTCTGCAGTTCTCCTTGAGATTTTTTCTATGATTTTCAAATTTTCCAATATCAAAATGTAGCAAATATATAGTTAATCACTGAAATGAAAACTTATAAAGTTATAAAGAGTATTGAATTAAATTTCATATTTGCAAATAAAACTAGATATACACCTTCAGTGCGGTACTGCTACCCACGCGCCATTTTTATCAAGCAGACAAAGGTAGTATGTCCTAAACGCATTTAGTCCTTCTTTACAGAAAATATTGTGTGTTCTGTATATTTTATGAGTTTACTACTGGAAATTTTCATATTTACATACATTAGAGCTATATGTTTTGTTGTTAGAAACGTTTTATTGTCCGTTTTCGAGCCGGCATTTAAAATTTTGAGCAGACACGAGTGATAACTTAACTCCACTGGTACTGATGCCGAATATTGTATATACATACATTTTTATTAAATTTATTAGCGTGAACAGTCAGCACCATGGGGTCGAAAGAAGCTGATCGTCCGGGCAAGATTTTTGTGGGAGGCTTGCCTGATGTGTATGGAGAACAAGAACTTGAGAAAGCTTTTGCAAGATTTGGAAAAATAACTGAAGGTTAGTACATAAAGTCTACGTGTATTTTTAAGGGGGTCGTAATACGGCTAAAGCGCTATGGATTTGACTCCCTTCTCTCAATTTTTAATTTCTTTTTTTTTCATGTTTTCTTCGTACTAGTCCTTATATTTTCTGAAGACCAGTCTATACATTTTTTTAAAAATCTGGGGTTATTTAAATCCTACATCTAAAGTTATTCATTGAAAGTAATCATTTTGTAGCAAACTGCAGGATTATCTGTTTATAACAGACATTATATATTACAGAGGCCATCTTAAAAAACTGACTTGTTTATATATATATATATATATATATATATATATATATATATATATATATATATATATATATATATAACAGATTTCAGATGTAGTAGAGATCATCTTACAAAACCATCCACTTTCTTTTTCAGTACTACTTATTAAAGACAGACAGACATCAAAGTCCCGTGGTTATGGATTTGTGACATTTGAGAATCCACAAGATGGAATTGATGCTGTTAAACTTATGGATGGAAAGGTGATAATTTACCTGATTATATGTTTATATTTGTTTATAAGTTGTGTATGTTTATGTATAGAATAAATTTGGAGGGATCACCCAAAAGTAAAGGAACTGGGAGTCTTAAAGGTCAAACATAAGAATTATAGTTCTATCTTTTGGTAATATCAGCATAATATCTCATTTAATTGAACCACTGCTGATTTATGTTAATTGAAGTTAGATGAAAATGTTAGGCAGAAAATTAACACCAAGATTTGGTCTTAATTTCTATTATTAAACCTGCCCTCTAGGCTTGAAGTCTAATTAGTCAAGGACTCAAGGTATTTAGCATAGACCGCATTCACAACGAGTTGAGCCATGGCTCTACAAATCCACAAACTAAATATGGCGGACGTACATGAAAGAAAAAACGCCTAATCTTTTAATAGTCTCTCCGCCTCTCACATGCCTCCCCACGCGTCGTCCCTGCAGGGGTACAGTCATTTAATCTTGGATCCATTGGGACAACACATGGGGAGGCGTGTGAGAGGCGGAGAGACTAATAAAAGATTAGGCGGGGGTTTTTTTCATGTACGTCCGCCATATTTCGTTTGCGGATTTGTATAGCCATGGCTCAACTTGTTGTGAATGTGGTCATAGAGGACCATTTTTTCATGTCATGTATTGCATTTGTTAATTTTCCAGACATTGGAAGGAAAGACGATCAAATGTGAACAGGCCAACAAACCGTCTGAGGGCCCCAGGGGACGCGGGGGGATGTCTGAGCGGGGGATGAGACCTCTGAGAGGGCGTGGTGGACCCCCTAGGGGAGGATTTGCTGGCAGGTAAGTTGGGGGTGGTGCCACAATCACTTACTACTAGCATGAATTATTTTTTATTTACATCTAAGGCTGAAGAAAAATTTTGGGATATTTTATTTATGTTTTACAGAAGCAGACTTTTATACATTTCTTTGTTTACTCATTTATGCTGTTAGGTAGTTATTTTCTGACTGACGTAAAAATGAAGACAGTTTGACTATAGCTATGTTAAAGTTAGATATTTTGATTTATGCATTGAAGTTTGCATAGTTTAAAGTTCAAAGTCATGAAGGAAATTGCTTAAGAAAAAGATCCATCTCTTGGTAGTTGGGCGAGTTACATAGAGTCTGCTTTATTTTACAGTCGTGACGGCTACAGTAATGGCGGAGGAGGAGGTTTCCGAGGACGAGGTGGACCCCCAGGACGAGGGATAGGGCGTGGACGGCGGGGAGGCCCTTTTTCCGATAGTGGTGGACGCTCCTTTGAACGAGACGGTGGAGGATTTGGTCGAGACGGTGCAGGGTTTGCGAGAGAGGGCGATACCTTTGGACAAGAGCGTGCTTCGTTTGGGAGAGAAAGGACGGCTTTTGGAAGAGAGAGTCATGGCACCAGCGGAGGGCGCAGAGGAGGTAGAACATTGGGAATAATTATTATGATTATTTATAGAAATAATAGCAATTGAAACTTTCTGTACTTGCCATTGAAATAGTTTTGGCCTTAGAGCAAATCTTTATATCAAAGTCTTTTGAAATAATTCTTATGATTATTTATAGAAATAAAAATATTTCATACTACTTGAAATAGTTGCTGCCACAAGAGCAAGTTTTATATCCAATACTTTTAAAATAATTATTATGATAATTCATAGAAATAATAGTAATTGAAATTTTGAGTCATACTACTTGAAAAAGATGCAAAAAGAATATGCAGTTTTATATCAAAATCTCAGTTTTTCCAGTTACTGGTCTCTATTTCTGCATTGATTCAGTAGATATTTAGGCCCCGTTTTCCTGAAAGGCCAGTTTGCTAAAAACTTACTGGCTTTGACCAAGTTTGCTTGTTGTGAGATCTGAATTCTTAGATTAAATTGATATGGTAATGCTATTGTGATCAGGGTTGAAGGCAATCCATTTGTTAATACATCTTTGAGTCTGGTGAAATTATTTATTTTCTGTTGGGTCGAATCATCAAGGTTATTCCCGTGTAAGTCAAGAGGAGCTGTATGGCGAGGTGGACAGTTATGGTGGAGAGGCACACAGGGGGACGTACGACACTTATGTTAGTGAGAGCCAGACCAGACCTAGAGCGCCGCCTCCACAGGCCAGAGAGTACTCCTCCAGGGAGCAGAGGTCAGATATACTGCCTTGTAACATCAGCTGTACATTTTTGAAAATATTTGACTAAATTGTCTGCCCCCTCCCCTTCAACTCCCCACCCCCCACCCTCCCTGTCAAACTGACAAAAAGTCATTCAGTTCAATTAATTTGTCATTACTGTTGGACCTGATGCTTGTCTGCTTTAAAAAAGTTTTCAACATGTCTGGTATCTCCTGAGAACATTATTTCTGTGTGTTACAGAGACTATGGCAGAGGAATCCAGGATCTGGACTACAAGGCACAGGACTATGGTCGGGGAGCAAGGACCGCCATCCCCAGGGACGACTACTCCAGGGAGGAGTACCCCACGAGTAGGCGTGACTACCCAGCTACAAGGAGAGGCGAGCCTCAACCCAGAGGAAGAGAGATGTTGCCACCGTCAGCTCGGGAATACTCAGAACAAGGACGCGAATATGAACAGAGCAGCCGTGACTTTTCTTCAATCCGTGCAAGAGGGGTCATCCCGAGCTCTCGTGATTATGACGTCGCTGGTGGAGAGTACGTGGAGGCGCATGTGGAAGATTACGAGGCTGCCCCACCTGCTAGAGGGTACAGAGCCGCCAGGGAGTATGAGAATGGAAGCTCAAGGGAATATGGGGCCAGTGCCAGGTAGGTACAAGGCAGCTTTGATTGTGTTAGCTGTGATTGTGTTAGATCAAGGGAATATGGGGCCAGTGCCAGGTAGGTACAAAGCAGCTTTGATTGTGTTAGCTGTGATTGTATCAGATCAAGGGAATATGGGGCCAGTGCCAGGTAGGTACAAGGCAGCTTTCATTGTGTTAGGTTTGATTGTGTTAGCTGTGATCAAGATGAAATGTTAGTAGTGATTGTATCAGATGTAATATTGTTGGTTGTGGTTATATCAAGTGTAATTATGTTCCCTAGGATTATATCATGTAATTATATCAACTGATATTGTTAGCAGTGGTTGTGTTTGGTGGATTATGTCAGAACTGAATTTGTTTTGTGGATTTTGTGTATCCTGGCATTCTGGGGGTCATTTACAGACGTTCTTGCATGCTGCATAAAAATGTTTCCCTGAAATGTGCAGTGTTTTGACTATACTTTGTCTGAATTTTTATTTTTTTTTTTACATTGATCAGTAATTGATGTTCTATAATATTCCAGGGAGTATGCATCTTCCAGAGACCAATATGGAGAACGGAAAGCTCTCATGCAGGCTCCTCGCGCACGCCCATCTCTAGACGGTTACGGAAGGAGCAGTTATGGTAAGAAAGATTGAACGTGCTGAAGTGGAGGATAATTTATTGACAGGAAAACATTTCAGATTTATAACATTATTGTCAAATCAATACTAAAAAAGTACCCAATACTATTAAACTTGAACTAATTATAATATTTTGTTTCAAAATATGTCAATGGCAGACAAAGTTCCAAATAGGCATCACTTGTAGTTGAGAATGTGGATATTGAAGGTAAAAATAATGTAATTATTTCATAATTTTTTCCTAAGTATAAAGATAATCATGCTGGATTCTACAATGTGATGTGTAAGTGAACTTATTTTTTCTTAACAGATAAAGAAGATGAATACGAAAGCTATGATTCTGGTAAGTGCAAAGATAATTTTTGTATCCTACATGTGTTCAGAAAAAAGCCTTACACAAGACAATAATCTGAGATAGCCTTACATGAGACTGTCAGAACTGCATTATATCATATGAGACTTCAAAGCATGCTGCAATCGGTTTGGGCTGGGGTCAACTTTTTAGTGTAAGGCTTTTGTGGGCTTGGAATGTCGTCTAAGAGAACATCAAACTGACACCCAAAAAACAGCAATTTCATACCATTGTGTAATAGACTGTTGTTTGACAAACCTTGAGAGAAAACAACCAGAAAAATATGCTGATAAATAAAATCAGCCATTTTATTTTATTTCTGACCTAACTCTTCTCCAAGTCCTGCTCACTCTTCTGACACCAAGTCGGGATACTTGGACCATCTCAGATGATTCTCATTTTAACAGCATCCATATGTAACATCAACCAGGAGGAGAAAACAGATAACTTCTGATCAGCTTCACCTTTCAGTGATAGCCCAGGGTACAAAGTCATACAAATCGAAATACTTCACTGACTTTGACAACCCTAAAAGAAATATTTTAGTGACTAATTGGGTCACCATCAGACACTCTTTACAAGGCCTATGACAAAGAGGAGAAGCATATCAGTTCTAATTTAGTCCTCTAGTGTTGGGTATCCAGTGCGATTAGAATCAAGAATGTAAATTAAAAATATAAAATAAAATATATATTAAAGATAAGATAACAAAGACAAGGAAAATACCCCATGAAAGGTCTTGGGGTAAAACTGCAACATCAGTTTCTTGAACACTGAAATTAACCTGATGAGTTCCGGAATTTGATTTGTACATGTTCTTGATTAACATGCAGACATGAGTACAAGTACTGAAACATCAGGAACGGGGGACTAAAATTAACAAAAGACAACAAACTTCTGTACTCTTACAAGCATGTGCACTCTTTTGTGCACACACGCACGCACACACACACACACACACTCGTGAAAACAATTTCATGGTCCTGCAAGGCAAGTAATTAGTCACGCAATTTGAATGAGAAAATGTTGTTATTAGCTGTTTGAGTATATTTATATATTTATGACTTTATGTAAGTTACATTTCAGCATTGACCAATGCTTTCAGCAGTCTGCTCAGGAGGATTGGCAAACATTGGCCTTCTCTCCAGAAACAAAACTCCCTGTTTTATGATCATTTTATTTCCCTCAACTTGTTATATAACATATCAATCTAAAAAGTCACTCAGAAATGCAGATCTTTTCAAAGGCAGCTTAACTCACACAATAATCCACAACAACAAAAAGTGCAACAAAGAATTAATAGATACTGAACAAAAATATAAATGCACGAAACTAAAATGGTCAGTTGAAATGGATAATCATGAAGTATGCCCAGATTGATGGTATATTTGTGAACTGATGGATTTGTATTGATCAATTATAGTGGTCTGGTTTCACTTGGCTGCTCCCCGTGAGTATACTCAAAGGTTTAGTTTTTACACCCATTAGACTAATGGAGCATGACGGGGTGGAGGTCAATCTGCATGACCAATACACAGACACTCTACAGTCTAGGCAATAAAAGGACACACCCAAAATGTGCATTTCTATCACTTGTCAACATGCCACAGATGTCTGGAATCATCAATGCTGGCTTGTCGGTAACAGAAGTTGCAGCATACCTGAATGTGCATCATTCTAATGTCAGCCGTCTGAGAACACACTTCAAAGACACTGGTAGCACTAGGAACCACCCACATGCACCGACCACACGCGATATGTCGCCCATCAAACACCTGTGGAATGTTCTGGATCAGCGTTTTAGCCATCATGTTCCAGCTCTCAAGAATGTTCGCCAACTGCGAGTAGCACTCCAGGAGGAATGGGATAATATCCCTCAGGCCACTATTGACAACTTAGTGATGTCCATGCGCCGCTGTTGTACTGCTCTGTGCAAAGTTAATGGTGTCTGTGAACTCAGGATGTTGACCCCCATGGTGAATTTGATGCCCCAACTCTTGGACTATGCATTTAAACTTCCCCTAATGCTCTCAAAGTGATGTCTATTTGTCGAGAAAAATATGCTGTTATTTTTGGCTATATACTCTAGTTCCGTACATGAAAATAAATCTACATATTCTTTCGTGCATTTATATTTTTGTTCAGTATACATTCAGCAATGCTGCACCACATATTCATCAGAACATTCCTTCATAGTCATTAAAGCATATTAACAGCCATTCTACCTGATTACAATGGCTTGCCAAAGTGACGTACTCCATTATCCTATTCAACAATAACATCACATTATCCTATTCAACAATAACATCACATTATCCTATTCAACAATAACATCACATTATCCTATTCAACAATAACATCACATTATCCTATTCAACAGCGGCATACCACATTATCCTAAGTAGCAAACTATATATAACAATAATGTACACCATTATGCATTTTAACAATAATAGATCATGTTAAGCTATTCAATATTAACACCTCGTTATCCAATTCAGCAATCTCATACCACAACATCTTATCCTATTCAACAATGGTATATCACATTCTATATAACAAAATACCACATCATCCTATTCTGCAATATCATACCACATTGACAGTGACAAAACACATGGTATTCAACAATGGGATATCACATTGTAGGTTTATCAAGGACAAACCACATTATCCAACGTAACAGTAACATACCACATTATCCTTTTCAGCAATGACATATCATATTGTGCTATTCCATGTTGTTGTATTCAACAAACATGTGCTCCTATTATCCTATTTGATCTTGAAAATCAGCCAGTTGGCAGAACAATACAAAGGGTGCACCACCACCACCAGTATGAGGTTGGACAAATGTGAGGCACAGCCTTAAAAAATCATTATTATTATTATTATTATTATTGTCATTCGTAAGGGTGTATTTGATACAACATGGGCGTCGCACCTTCACCATCCTGGAGATCACACTTCAAACAATATGGCTGTCCTATCTCGCACAGTTTATAACTTGTCATTATGCTTTATTTTATATTTTCACCCTGTCCACTCAGGTTCCTCAAGGCCAGCTTTTCAGACCAGAGACCCCTACAGCTCAGGGAATGGGGCCCCTTCAAGGGGGCCAGGGTCATCCAGAGACCCCATGTCCCGCGGACCACCCCCGTCTTCATCCCTGGGGCGCCCCACCAGGGGTCCCTCCTCAAGAGGTCCTCCCACTAGAGGTCCCCCTTCACGAGGCCCCCCAGAAAGAGAAGGGGGGCTCTCTTCCAGGGATTATTTGCAGGGGGTGGCCCCCAGAAGATCCTCAGCATTCGGTGATGGACCCCCAGCAAAGAGAGGCAGAATAGAAGGTGGGCACCCCAGTCGTGGGGGGTTACGTGGTGCCAGTAGGGGTGTCCCCTCTAGAGGGGGTGCCCCCAGAGGCCGAGGGGGTTTCGGCCGCGGTGGAGGCTTAATGAGGCATTAACTATGGCACTATGAGGTGAAAGACTTGAGTTGGAGTTTGTTGTCCACTGATGTTTCTACAGCTGAGAGAAAAATTAACACTTCCTGGAATGAAAACTGCTACAAAAAAACAACACTTGAAAGAAATGAAAATCTTATCAAAGATTTTAAAAAAAAACACTGAAAAGTTCATTGTTATTGTTGTAAAACTTCAAAAAGAAAGCCAGTTGTTGAAGAAGCAGAGCAGTAGATATACACATTCTGAAATTTGAAGTAGAGGCTTTTAGCCACAGGAGGCTTGCCTTTGGATATACCCAGATGATGTATAACACTTTCTAGTTTTTGTTTTTTTTTATATGTGTTGTTTTTAAATATGTCACCACAGGGTACAATATTTCATAACATAAGTGTTTAATTGATGTTCTGATGATCAACTAGCAAATTCTCAGTCTCAGTTTTTTTTTTTTTTTTTTTTCTCTGGACTGAGCCCCAGAATATCAAGGTGCCAAGATTGAAAGGTTATTGTGTTTAAGATCCACAGCATAAATCTGATAAGTGATGGTCTCATGTATGTACCTCATCAGTCATGGACACTTAACAGTGATCAAATCAGCTTAAACAATGGATATTTCAACGTCATTGTCGCACATGGAAGAGTACAAATTTTCACAACATTGCAAGGGAAGCAAAATGGCACTTGTCTCTATCTTAAAAAGGATATTGAATTTATAACCAAACAATTCACCAGAACAGTGAATATGTTTCAAGAAAATTTTTCCCAATATGTTTTTTAAGGTCATTGATGATTATGGCCATAGAGAGCAGCCCAGCATATAATAACTTGCTTCAATTTCATTGGATGTTTTGTTCCAGCCCAGCATTAAAATTTTGCTTTAATTTCATTGGATGTTGGTGCCAATTCCTACCATTGTTCCAGGTTTGGGTCAATAACCAGCCTGTTGTTAACAGTTTTATACAGCTAGTCATATTAGAACACTTACAGAGAAGACTTCAATAAACTCAAGCAGAGATGTTTTTATAACTTGAAACAAAAGATTTTATCAAACGCAATTTTGTTTTCTTTTACCCTCAGTGTATGGGTGAAAGTTTTTTGTACAGAATGACTGCAACTTTTCTTGCTTTTTTGTATTGAATATATTTTCCAGGATATTGTGTAATAAATGACCGTTATCACCATGACATGACTGAATTATGATTGCATACTTGACTGCAATTCTCAGTATGTTGTAATGATTGCAGCTGCCCACAATCTGCATATAAAGATAAAGATAGCAGTTAACTAGAAACCACATTACCATTGTCAACAAAATTATAATTCTGCAAAGATTTTTTTTTTCTAATCTTGTCACTACTAGTAATTAAATTATTTACTGTTCACTTGCCATGTTCCCAAAGTAAGAAGATAAATGGTTTTTGTGTAGGTTGTTTTTGAAAAAAAAAAAAAACTTCAGTCCACATTTTATCTGTTGTGGAAAAAAGATGTCAAGTGATACTTTCCGATGTAAGATATATCCCAGCAGGCTATAAAATAATTACAACAGAGGTTTTGGCATGATTTGCTGTGACACAAATTTTATTATTTACAGGCTTCAAGGTGATACATAACATGCACACTTGCAACATACACACATACACACACACATCAAAATACACTGCAACACATTTCCAGTGGGGATCTTATACGAAATAAAATGTGATGCTAATAATATTTCTTCATATGTGTTTAAAGCAGGGATATGCTTTTTCAGACCTACCTGGACTCCTGGCCATTTTCCAACTTTTTCACAAAATGACTAATCCTTGTTAAAGTTTTTGATATCTATCATATGTTGATTGCAGTGCTCTTGTGCTGTTATGACATAAAAGTTTTGTAATCGGACTGTAAAATTCCATCATTCTATATTGTTACATCATTACACGAAATACTTAAACATCATGGTAAATAGATAAAATGATTTATTATAAATTATGTGCAATAAGGTTTTCTCTTAGTTTTGGCAATTGAAATTGTGTCAACCATGGGGGATTGCTTTATTATCTTTAATATAATTTATTTAAGAACATAATTTATTTTCAAACCCCAACATGTGCACATACATACAAACTGTTGTCAGTCAAAAATGGGATAACAGTACATCAGAACAACTGGGAACAGAACAGAATGAATGATATATGAACAGAATGATATATGAAAATGATTTTGACTAAATCCCATAAAAAAGAACTTTTTACATTGGATATTTATCAAAGGCCTGCAAATATAAAATAGATAGATTGATATCTGAAAATGCATGTTTAAACTGAATAGCCAACTCACATAAAAGATGTAATTTTTACAAAAAGAAAAAAAAGGAAAGAGGACCAATATATCAAATAACTCTTTGTGATTGGACATATCACAAACATCTTTCTCCAGATGACAAATACAGTTCCCCTCACCCCCCTTTAGCTCCCATGTTCAGCAAATACTTGTTTTAAATTTTGTCAACATGACAGAAAGCAAAGTCATCCAGTCGCCAGCAGAGCCAGTAGCAAGCATAAGGAAGAACTTATCCACACCCCTAGATCCAAGGACAACAGATTCACACAGGAAGGTATCAATGTCTTTTGAAAATGGTTGTTCAAACTTTTCAAAAACGTGATTTTCACTTGGAGTGGTACTAAGCATTGACAGGTATTTAGTTGATGTTTGAGATGATCTCAAACTTAAAAACTATGTTTTGACAATTTGCAAACATTTTTGTAACAATTTTTAATAAGCACAGTCACACATGAGAACAGAAAATGATCAGGTATATTTATATTCAGGATATATATTATCTGCTTCAACAAAACAAAAAGCACTTTTGAGAGAAAAAAATGTGCTCTGAAAAATTGCTCTTTACAAAGCACATCTAACACTGAGCAGCATGAGGAAAGATGCATGATTTTTATGAGCTTAGATATGTTCACCAAGCCAGTTCACAAAAGACCAAGTTAACAGAACATAACTTGTGTTGACACAATGTATTTTAAACCATTTTGCAAATGACATCTAGAGATGAAGCACAACCAGTGACACAAAATCTTTTTATATTTTATTCTGAACTCCAAAAATGACACTTAACCTTTAAAATCTCAAGACATTCATCTATAATTTTCCAAGTTTTTTTTCTGCTAGAATGCTAACATGTAAAAGTAAAACTGAAGTTCTTTGCACTCATTTTTTCTTATTTTGTTAAAAGGAAAATTTGAATAAAAGGTGCATTCTTGGACACCTGTACTACTGCCCATGGTGAACAATACCAGTATGTAAAGATAAACATTTGGCTTTATATTTCTTTTGACCTCTGGGTAGTTGAGAAATCCAGAAATATCATACCCTGATGTGCAGAAGAGTATGTGCAAACATCTGCAATTTGCCAGTAACATGTCCATTTCATGGCTCTTATATATATATAAGCATTTTTTTTTTCGAATCATGGCATTTCTATAAACAAAATTTGGTATTTCATAGACCCCATTCCCAGAGATTAGATCGATCCAAACTAGATCGACCTAACTCCCTGGGGGTTCACGCTAAATAGCTGTCAGCCGAGCAGGCACGAAAGTTAATTACCCCCTTACAGCTTGTAGTAGGCGGGACGGACATTTAAGCCGTATTATCTGACAGTAATCTAGTGAGACTCCCCACGTGGATAGATCGATCTAAATGTCTGGGAATACGCCCATAAACCCAGATCTCTTGACCTTGCATGTGCTACTAGTAGCAAATTGACTTTGATAACCATGACTTTAAAAAAATGATGTAACTTTTTTTTAATAATGTGCAATTTTAAATTTAACTTATCAGATAAACAGAAAGCTACTTTGAAAATAAAAGCCATTGCATAGATTATAAAGTTTTTTAATATGTCAAAAGTTTATTGAAAGTCTTAATAATTTTAGGATTATTACCTGCTGTCTGCCAAGGTTAATTCTGAGGGCAGATTTCAAGGGAAAAAGAACTCTTCATGCTCTAGGGGTTAGAAGAAGTCTGTACCTGGAAGGTATTGTATTTGTAAGTAGAATTGAATTTTCAATGTTTTAAAACAATTGTCACTTTAATGTGATAGGGGAATGGGTTGATTTTTAGGAAAGAAACAATTGCATATAATTTGGAATGCTGAAAGGATTTTATCTCTGTTATTACCGGGCAGGGGGTGAATTACATGTATTAATTGGGACAAGTGGTAATTTGGATGTCATTTAAAAAAAGAAAAAACTGGCATATAGTTATTTCCCAGCAGGCAAACGACATCGATTTTACGTTGATTCAATGGTGAATCAATGTCGATTGTCTGCTGGGATGTATATGACTCTGGCCAGATTTAACATGGGTTGTAGCTCCAGTGGTAAAACGATTAACAGACTACTGTTATGTCATGTGTTCCAGAGCTGCCATGGCCAGCATGAAGACCATCTGGATAATAGACTGGCAATTCGTCCACAGCCTCACACTTCACTGGATGTGGGACTGGACTGTGTGGCAGCAACACAGCACATTACATGGCATCGCCAACACTGTATTCTCCATGGTAACATAAGACATCTTCATTGCACCGTGTATAATAAGACCTTGCATGGCATCTCCAACATACTGTGTATGGAATCCCCTTGGTAACTTACAGGACGTCTTCATTGTAACTTTATGGCTTCTCCATGGTAACATAGGACATCGTGATGGTACCGTGTATGGCACCTTGCATGCCATCTCCAACACTGTGGGAACTTTATGGCTTATCCATGGTAACAGGACATCTTCATGGTGCTGTGTATGGCACTACCTTACAGGGAATGCTCATGATCCATGGTAACTGACAGGGCATCTTCATTGTACTGTGAATTGCATCTCCATAACACTCTACAGAACATATTCATGGTACAAGTATGCCATCCTTAAGGTACTGTGTATGACATCTCCATGGTAACTCACATGGCAGCATCATGGTACCTTGCGTGCCATGGCCATGGTATGGCTTGCTTATGACACTGTGTGGAATATACCATGGCTACAGAGAGAATTCCTTTCACTAGATATTTCTCTGGCAGTTTATTTGCACTTATCAGTACTGTGTTCAGCAAGAACATTAAAAAAACGGTGTCATGGCCCAGCTGACTTTTAGTAGAGAGAATTAATCTTCATGGTACCATGTGTGGAATTGTTTTAATATGGAACATAGTATAACCTCTCGGGTTATGTGTATGTGTCTACTCCACATATATACCCGTACATTGTGAAGGTGTTATGACACCACTTTGACTGGCAGACAGACAGAGTGTAGTGGTAGGCAAAAGTTGACTCCGGGAAATTGGTCATCGTAAGCCTTGACATTGTCACAATTGCTGGTGGTCAAATTGATAGTGACTGACTATACTGTAAAAATAGAAAGCTTGACTTTATAGAAAACAGACAGACACCCAGTCTTCAACAGAGCCAGTGGCAAGGGAAAGCTCCAGTGGGATTATGCCTTTACCATGTTGCAAGCGCGTCATCACGACTTTCTCTCTTCGTGCAGTGTACCCGTTGTAGTTTAGGCTTAGTTCTTTACATTGTGATATTGTTTCGGCCATTTCACTGTTTATTATTTAAACGTCATTGATTGTGAGAAAAATTGAGTGAGGGAGCGTTTCATTTTTGTTTTTATCAACCTATACCTAACTGAAATTTCGATATAAAAAATTAAGTTTCTTTGGATTGTGCTTTAAAATGGTATGTACATGTATTCTTTTAAAATATTTATAAAACTTCTGTGTGATGTAAAGCAAATTTTTTTTTTTTTCAGAAATAAAACCCGTATTAAAATTAATATATTAATGCCATCTAGGAAAAGCGTCACTGTTGTGATAGCCCGACTACATATTGGACATAAATTTATTATATTGTGTACTTGACGTTTGACTACGTATCTAGATATATGTACCATCTTCAGTTACACGCTTATGATCAGTCACTCTTGGACAAATGGGTTCGTTGGCTGGGAATTAATTTTTCATTTATTGTTCATTTGATCATTATTATTTGTTTATTTTATATATATATATATATATATATATATATATATATATATATATATATATATATATATATATATATATATAATTTATTTATTTTATTTTTTTTTTTGGGGGGGGGGGGAGTGCAATCTTGGAGAGCACTTGAAGGTCTACAAAAATACTCCCAGGAAGCCTACTTGCAAGCCGGAATACTCATCCAGACACTCACTGGATGAAAGGGGGAAAACCTCTGACGACCGGACTGGGAAAAAGTACGTAAAGGACTTGCACTTATAATGACCGATCCCAAAAACATATTCAAATGTCTCGAAAGCAGAAGGGGAGGTAACACCCCCCCCCCCATCCTCCCTTAGCCTACGACTCTGCAAGATCCTAAAACCTTTTGACCAGATCTGATATTTTCGCAATACAGACACTATCTGCAAAGTTTATAACGTATGGTGACACTGTTTGCAAAAAGCAGCCTGCAAACGTACGCTTCCCATCGCGTTAATCTTTCATCGTACAATTCTATATGAAACTGCGGGTTCTGAATTATTTGAAGAGACATTGGTTTGTTTTGCTGATTATCCCATTCTCAACTGAGGAACCAGCTGTCAGCCTGGCGTCTTATATGATATTATTTACCGATTTTATACAGGGCTTCCTATAGAAAAGACTTCATGTCTTTTAAAACGCTTGCCGTATAAAGGTAAAATGTTCACTCCATGCGCCTGCTAGTCTCCGTGAACAAGTTATACGTCCACTCGGAAATTGTATGTAAATAATAGAAGCATCCAATTATTAATGCGAAACAGGATTTCAATTTATTTGATAACAGGAAAATCTGATGATTACAAAGAAAAGCTATACCACCACGAAACACAGTAACTCCTGTAGACGTAGCAGCAGTTCGACGAGCTCTCTGTCCACCTTGGTCGATGTGAAGTAAAAGTAGATGGAACGAATTTTTAAAGTTCACTAAAGAAATTCTGAAAGAAACCAACGTGGAAAACAAGCGTACAGGTAGTAGCGTATATCGTTCTGGAGTAAGTCTCGGGACTGGTGCCACGTAGCCGGGATAGTGCTGATATGGCGCTTCTTCTGCAACACAAGGGGTGAGCGCGTGCAAGTATCAGGGATGATTTCCGGACGTAATTTTTCTCTCTGCCACAGCAGTAATTTTTGACATGTGTGCACGTATTTGTCGTGAAACCGGGAAATCGTAGGCCTACCTGTAAACAGAAACTCTGAAAGCTAGTATTGACCAGGTTGTGCTGAAACGGAGAAGCGTCCTGATTTTTGATAGGTTAACCCGCAGTTTAACCTGCAAAGAGAATCTCTTTAAGTCTAGTATTTAGTGATTTTGAAGGAGCAGTGTCGAGTATATTCCAATACCTTCAACTGTGATAAAACATCAAGGACGAAAACTGTGTGAAGAGAATGGTCGAGTGAATTTTTTAAAATAGGCCTACATGAAATACACGCATTGTGCAGCGTTAGCGTTGTTATTATGTACAGCGATAGACTCGTACAGAAAATGGACTAGTCGTCTATGACATCAGGCATTAAGGGACTTGGCTCTTAGACTAACAAACACCAGGAAATACACGCCTTCGATATCCACAAACGTAGCCCTGGAAAATCCCAAGACAGTTCAGACTATAGTTAGCAATGGTGCGATGCAGTAGGGTCGCTTTTCGGATCTTACTCTCTTGTCAGGTAGTGGTGGCTGTGTATTTTATAGTGCACTTGGAAGATAAAACTCGTAACACGAGTAGACCGCTCGCCACTGGAACGGGGAATGTGTCAGTTCATACGACAAGAAATCTCAAGAAGAAATTTCATCCTGAAAACTCTACTGGTGCTGTCGTAAGTATCAATCTGGGGTGACTTGAAGTCTAACATATTTATTTTCTGTGGTTCTAGGCCCGACTGCAAACATAGACTGGGTTCCCATGCCTAGATCGATCTAACTGTATGGATCCATCTCCAAGGGGTTTCTCGCTAAAGTACTAGATGTCTGGCACGCCTACTGAAGCTGCTAAACGATAGTTAATTACATCAAAGCTGCTTAGGTTGATTGCAATTTAGCGAGAATCCCCTTGGAGATACATCGATCCACTGGTAGTACGATAGGGTCTGGGAATGGTCCCATAAACTCTGTAAAATTTATACTTTGAAACGATATTTTAGACCAATTGTACCCCTTAAGTCAGTTGTTGATCCGTATTGTTTGAAGGCTGAAAGTTTTACAGTGTATTTGATAAGATAAAATACAGTGCCTCCTGTATCTTGTTTATCTTGTAGTGTTTTCAGCCGTGTTTCGCTTAATGCATATAAAAATACATATAAAACATCCTATAATTACTACCAGTACAATGGCAAATGATGGTAAAATGAAACCATATTAAAATGGAAGCTACCGCTTTTTCAGGACAACCAAACCACGGTCCAATCCCACCTTTCAGAGTGGCAAACACATGGTTCTCTGTGTTCGGAATCTCCTGAAAAACTAGGTAAGTCAGCAAAGAAGTAGGCCCTATTTTTGAATAATCAAAAAAAAAATAAATAAATAAATAAAAAACTAAGCCAAAAAAGGACGTTGGATGAAAAATGTCAGTGTTGAAGTCCTACACTTAAGCATGTTATTTGAACCACCTGTTGTCTTCATTGACCTAAAAAAAATTGAGAGACTTCTGATGACTTGTAAGGATTCAGAGGCAAAAGCACGATACCGGTATAAAGATGCCATTCAAAAATCTCCTAGAGATAATGGGAGATTGAATATCTTCAACATAGGCTTTCAGGTTTAACAGAGAGTTCTGTGATCAAAAACTTGAGACTGTGTTGTAAAGTAACACATAGTTCGACCATTAATACTTAGAACATGTATATTATAACTTTAGTTAAATTGATATGTCTAAAATGAAGGGAATTTGATTTACGCCGAATAGACACACCTGTGTCCAAAAGAAATCTAGATTATTATTATTATTATTATTATTATTATTATTATTATTATTATTATTTACGCCCCTGGTCAATATCTCATTCCAGTTGGTCCCCTAAAAATTGACTTGTTTCCCGTTCGGATGGCAGAAACTAGTGGTGAAAACCACGATGTTGAACTCGGAGGTCACTGGTCCCCACGTGACTGTTTAGCTAGATCTCGCGTGATTATAATTATACCTTATAGGGACAGGCTAGATCACCTCAAGAGATGGCTACATCATTATCATCCCATATTGAAAAGGCAACTTTTGGATTATAGGGTAGTGGTCACTGAACAGGTAGGGATTAAAAAATTAACAGACTTTGAAAAGAAAAATTAATTTGAACCGTCATGCTTGCTAGAGGTTTTAACAACATTCCTTCAGGGCACTGGATTATATCGTAGACTATACTATATATATATATATATATATATATATATATATATATATATATATATATATATAAAGAGAGAGAGAGAGAGAGAGTATAGGCTACGATACAATTCATTGGTAGAATGTTGTTAAGATTCTACAAAGGACCGTTAATTTATCAACAGACTGATTTCAGCTCTAGATAACTGTTTATTTATTGTTATTAACTTTATTTATTTCTTTATTTATTATCTGACATTGTTTTCAGTACGGAAATGGAATATTTAACAAAGGTAGAATAATGAATGCAGCATTTCTAGAATGTAGGAAGGCTTACCGGTTCGACTGCGTTATCTTCCACGATGTTGATATGTTATTGGAGAATGACCTCAATATGTACGTGTGTGGCAACGACACCACACCTAAACACCTATCGCCAGCTGTGGACCAGTTTCACTATAAGTATGTTCAAGATGTGCATTTAACCTAGTCTTTTATAGTAGTAGTGAATCTCAACTAACACAATCATATACGTCCATGGCAATAACATTGCAGTGAGCACAGTAAGCACAATATTTCAGTAAACAAACAGTCATGCGTCACAACTAATGCAATCTTAATCCACACACTGCGTTTTACACCTATTAACACAGCAAACAAAATGATTTAAATTTCAGCAATTCCCACATAGGGATTTCCTTTCCTTTTTCTACTTTTCGTAGGCTTGTGCAATACAAGGAAGAGCTAAATGCCTTCATGATATAAGTTAAAATCATATGCATCCATAAGTTCCTTTTTGCTTCTAATTTTTGTTATCTTTCATGGTATTTCAGATTATTTTATCTTGGTCTCGTGGGAGGAGTGTTAGCTATTCCAGTTAACACTTTTGTGAAGGTCAACGGGTACAGCAACCAGTTCTGGGGCTGGGGAGGCGAGGATGACGACATGTGGGAACGGTAAGTGTATTGGAAAGTGGAGATGGCAACACGTGATCTTAAAATCATAAATGCACTGATAAAATAAGCTGGGAAAGCCTTGCTTTATGATGTAAATCCACCTGTTGGGTTTTTTTTTTCAAAAATATATTTTCTCAATAAATTGTCTATTTCCTGACCTCAGTTGACATAAAATTCCTTTTTTAATTATTTATTTATTTATTTATTATTTTTTATTTGTTTATTTTATTTTATTATTATTATGTATTTATTTATTTATTTATTTATTTATTTATTTATTTTATTTGTTTTTTTATGTTCCGATCTATAGCCAACACTGCTGGCCACGCTAAAAGCCGCCTTATTTCTATGGAATGGGAGCTTTCAGAACAAGTTTATCTCGTATAATCACATACTATCATGCTTGCACCATTGCAGTCTTGTTGTACATTTCAAGATTTTTGTTTTTTAGATTTGTCGCTGTGAATGCCACAGTGAAGAGACCGCCCCTAACCATAGGGCGCTACACCATGAATAAACATGCCAGCAGAAGAGGACAGGCCAACTACACCATGATGTAAGTATGTGTGATGTGAATACAGCCTGAATACAGTGGTGATAAATGTGTCAGTGTGGTAGGTGTGGTGCTTTGTAACAATGAATGTTTCGCCTTTACTTATTTTTACAACAGTATTTGTAAAACTTAATTTAAAAGTATTTTTCCTCAGATCAGATAAAGGCTATTGCTATATGGTCGTGACTGTAGAGTTTTACTCTAAGCCTATACTACATGTATGGCCCATCAAGATAATCTCTTTAACTTATTAACCTTTTCAAGTTTTGTCGGAACGCTTAAATATCACTTTACTATACCCTGTTATTTTGATGGGTTGAATGCCCAGAGTCCATTTCAATAACTGCATGTCACATAAATCTCTTGAAATTTTTCCAGATATCCACTTTTGAAGACAAGTCGGTCAAGGATGAGAAGTGACGGACTGAACAACATCAGTTATTCATTGGTCACCGTGAAACTTCACAGACTTTATACACATTTAGTTTTCGATGTCGACACCAGCGCGTCTTGACTAGATTCGACGATGAGCAGTTTGCGCCACCTACAGTGTTGTTTTTAAAATTATTGTTATTATTATTATTATTATTATTATTATTATTATTTGGTCTTGAATATGACTTACAAATAACGTACCAGTGGATGAAAACAAAAATGCAATAAATTCACAATTTAAATGATACGATGTCAAATATAAAGTGCCATTTATACTTGCCCACAGTACAATATGCGATTGTGCAGGTGTAGAAAATGACAGATGTCCTGTTTGAATTTTTAAAAATTATTGAAGTAATCCATCTCGAAACAGTGGAATGAACTGTTACAGCATATGCGTTAAACTGTTTATATGGATCTTAGCACCTTGTAAAACCAAACTTAAAGTTTTCTCTTTTATGTATATATATTTCATGGCAATTGATAATTTTAGTCAATATAATTCTATTTTGTGATTTTAAAATGTGTACTTTGATATTTTAAATTGAATGTCTCAATTCCCCATCTTACTATTATGCATAGTGCTTAGAAAAAGACGAAGCTTTGCGTCAAAATGCATTATTATTTCTTTTGTAAAAAGTGATTTAAGTCGTAATCTATTAATTAATTAATGATTTATATCTTGTTAGGTATTATACTGTCTGTTAAAACAAAATGTAAGTTGTAGACGATTTTTTACTGAATTTTTGGAGACTGTCGGGAATGGACCAAGTAGCAAACGATGAGATATTGGTGATTATCCATTAGTTTTCATCACTTAATTGGTAATTAATAAAGTAATTAAAAAAGTATTTTGTGTATTAGCATTATTATGGACGGATTTTGCTAAAGGTTCGAGGATATGTAAATATAGAATATATTCTGGTTGTCAGGGGCCACTAATTTGTCGATAATATTTTAAATATCTAGATATTATTCGTAAATATGAAGTTGGCAGTGTGAGTTGACACCTGATAGTCTTTGTATTATTGTAAAAAGTACCTTTCGATAAAATTCACTCATTGGAAGTTCAAATTTCATAGTCCTTGTTTCAAGCCTGGTAATTTTGTAGATCTAGATAATTTGCACTGAAGTCCTTGTGTGTGTCCACCTTCAAAGGTGGACATGGGTTGAAAGTTGCAAAACAGTTTCTGATTTAGTTAATTGACATATTTTTTCACACCGTTGTGTATAATAATCTAAAAACTTACATTGAACTGGTGGAGGGGTTTTGATTGAAGCCGCGAGGTTTGACCTTGACTGTATCGCATAACTTAAAAGTATAGCAAAATATATTTTGTTGAAGTTTCAATATGGAGTCCTTTCATTCTTTTCCATGTGCAGAGTTTAAGACGCAGGACCTTGCAATCTCTGTTGCAGATTTAGGGATCGCGTTATCCAAAGGCGAGAGCCTCCACATGTGGGGCGTGGCTTTTCAGGGTTAATATTTAAGGATATTTTATATTATATCTGGAAAATGATAAATAGGGCCTCGACAAAGTTTAATGCTTAATTATAACATCGGGTAATAATAAAAAGGGTCCCGATAAAGTGGCTTTGCTCGCCTTGGTCTTAAATTTTCGGCACAGGAAGTAAGGTTTATTCATGTATGCCGTACTGGACCTCAGGAGTATATCCTGACGGAATTGTGACGGAAACGCAGGGACAGGTAGAAAGGAAAATGAGATCAAAAGTGAAGAAAAGGTTAATAAATACTGTATCGTACCTGTAAGGTGCCTGGAATTGAAGAGGTTCTGTAAGGATAATTGCATACTTAAGACGTAACTAACAACTAGATATATGCGTCTCTAAGAAAGTAAAAAAATTTTCTTGAAACAAATTGAAACAGGATTTAAAATGCACTCAATGTAAAAATTTCTAGTAAATTTTATATTAAATACATTTTTTTCATGATTTAGTATATTATTGTAGGTACAATGATTGCACAGGCAGTAGTAGCAGCACAACTAGCACAATCTCAGTCTCTCCACTTATAATTTGCATAAGTGAGAAGTAGTTCACCTGACCTGCTAGCCTTTTCATTTTGGCAGACATTGGAAAGTAGTGAGACAGGCAGGACCTCAGCTTAGGAGACCTTAGAAGATAGCAAAAAAAGTAAGCATATGACATTTATGTAATTATTTAAAAGTAATGTTATTCACACTTTATTGTTACAGTATTAGTGTATGTTTAAAATTAGAGAATGTACTGTAGTTACTACTAGTAAGTGTTTGGTCACACAATAGTGTTTCAATAGTGTTACAATAGTGTTGGCAATATCATATGTAAGTGACTTATTCTACAGAGCCATTTTTATCTCAAATTCATTTAGGTTTTAACATGTAAAGTGAATGAGACTGAGTGTACATAATCAACTTATTAAAGAAATAGGGAGGTAATGGTAAGTTTATGTTATAACAATGTATAATTGCTTTGTTGGATGTGCATGTTCCCAATGGGTTTAGTCGTGTGTGTAGAGCTAACTGGATGTGTTATCAAAAACAAGCTGTCAAATTTATGAAATGACAAATATGTAGCTTTGTGTTAATGAGGAATTGGCTGCCTTTAATAAACAGTGTTTGGAAAACGTATAATAACATGTAAATTTGATTTGATGAGATTGTATTATGATATATTTATTATTTATTTATTATTGCATTTTGTTTTCCTTTTAGTTTCACGGTTGTTTGTTGATTCAAACAAGAATAAAGAATACAGTACAACCCGAAAGCATTGCTTCTTGTTACCTGTCTGTCTACAATTATTATTATTATTATTATTATTATTGACCCACCGTGGAGGAAGTCTGCCTTCTCTTAATGCTTTTCCAATTATTATTATTTTTATGAAGGCACCATCAGCATAATGTGGGACCTGTATGGTGACGGCACTTAAATAAAGTATAAAAACGTGTAGTCAGCGTTCATGATATACAGCCATATCCCCTTACATTGTACAGGGTCGCGCGTATGGTTCGTATGAAACGTGTCAACGGCAAAACCCATTAGGTTAACTATATATTGATTTTGAGATAAGAGAGCGTTCGGTTTGATGTTGTGTCCTGAGCGGCGATAAATTAAACCGATATGGCAGGTTACACTGAACGACTATAAGCATATACAGAAATAGAGGAGATTCTCGCTGCTGTGGTAGATAAAATTTGCCTATACTTGAACAGTAGAGACGGGAGTGTTGTAGATCCGCCAAAGTGTAACCCGGATCAGGTCAGGATTTTACAGTGCTCGGGAACAATACGGAAGTTTAACAAAAGGTGAAATTTCAGAAATGGTGAAAAGCACCAATAGGCGTTGCTCTCATGAGGAGAGAATTCCCTACGTTTGAGTTGACGGAAATCTGCTAACTAATGGAGAAGTACATGAGACAGGTGGTGTTGGCATCGCTTGTGTTTTTATCGGTGTATGTAATATTGTACTTGATGGTGCGACATGGTGTCCTGGTGGAGACGAAAGGACGAAGAGCTGTCCTAGTTAATAACACGATGAATATTACTGATTGGATTATCAGTGAAACGACTGCGGTAAGTACGCTTCATGCCCCCCTCCACCCCCAAGGAACCCACCTGCTTGTCTCTACATGTGACTGTCTGTCTTTGTATCTGTCTGTCTGTCTGTCTGTCTGCCTACCTGTCTGCTTATAGTACCTGCCTGTCTGTCCGCATCTCTCTCTCTTTCTCTCTCTCTCTCACACACACACACACACACACACACACACACACGAAAACAAGAAGAGTTTAATTGTTTGTTAGTCAAAATGTATTTTCTTCTCCTTTCAACCCTGTATCACCCTGAGCTTCAGAGCTGACTTGACACTAACCTTTTCACTGTAGCCTATACTTGACACGATGGAGATAGGCTACAGTGAAAAGGTTAGTGTCAAGTCAGCTCTGAAGCTCAGGGTGCCCTGTATCTACTCGCCTCTATACGTTGCCATGTAGTACCGTATGTATATATTTCGTTCAAGGCATTTGTATGGAAGCGTATAAGTGCCACAACACACAACAAAATCACTCAACACACAACACAATTTCAACACGACACATTTAACTTCTCAACACAACACCAAAGAAAATCGCAACACAACACATTAACTTCTCGACACAACGGGAATAGATGGCACTTTCGGCGTGGACGCTTGGAAAAGCCGCAAAAACTCACAGAACGATTCTGTGATTGTTTCCTTATTTTCTCAAGGCATTTATAATAATGTGTCACTTTTGGGTCCAGGAAAAGCGCACTTTTGAAAACATTGTATTACAGAGAAGATTTAATATCAGATAATCTGTTGTGCATGTTGCATATTCTATGCTCTGTGTGTGTGTGTGTGTGTGTGTGTGTGTGTGTGTGTGTATTGAGGGAGGGGGGGTATTGATGTTGAGAGTATTGAAGCCGGGGGATATATCGTTACTTGTTCCTGTGCTCACATAAATTGAAATTCTAATATTGTAAATGCAACATAAACATTTGATAATCAATGCAATGTATCTTATCTAAATAAATTAGTACAGTAAATGTATTCTAACACTTGCAATTTTGCTCCTTATGCTTGTAAGCATGTAATCTCGAGGGGTGTTCTATATAATTAATATATTAATAATAGCATAAAAACATTAAATACTTTTAAAAATAACATGTTTTCTATCTGGCTGTTACAATATTGGAATTTCAGTTCATGTGAGCACAGGAAGTTTTGTTTTCTTCAGTTAAATTTGGAAGTGTCAAATAGGGTATATGCAGTGTCAAATAGAGCGCTGAAGTTTCGTTTTTTAAAAACGATTCTAATGCCCAGAAACCAGAGTCGTTTTTCGAAAAACGATTCTGGCAGCCAGAAACTAGTGTCGTTTTTCAAAAACGATTCTGAGAAGCCAGAATCGTATCTGCGGAGAGAAACAGGGGTGGGCGGAGGGAGAAGCAAGCAGCAGTGAGCGTATACCGCGACTAGGTAATTACCCTCATCGCGAAAGCCGGGCAGGTTCTTACGGTATCTCTTCGACGTACGCTGAGACCGAGACGGTCGCCGATTTTTGCCTACGGGGTACGGGCAACCCTCATCGCAGAAGCTTGCTAGGGTGTTTACTGTGTTACGGTCTTTCCTTGCCGCGCTGGGAGGCCGAGTTGACTGNATTTTTAATTTTATTGAATTTTTCAAAAACGATTCTGATGCCCAGAGACCAGTGTCGTTTTTCGAAAAACGATTCCGGCAACTAGAAAGTAGTGTCGCTTTTCAAAAACGATTCTGAGAGAAGCCAGAATTGTTTTTGCAAAGAAAAACAGGTAAGGGGTGGACAGAGGGAAAGGCAACCGGCATGCTACCGCAACCAGGTAACTCTCATCTCGGAAGCCGGGCAATGTGTTACGAACTCTCAGCGCCGTGTGGTGAGACGGAGACGCCCTCTGATAAGCGTCTACAGTGCACAAGTAGCCTTCACTGCGGAAGCCTTGCAGGGTGTTTAGGTTTTTGGGAGAAGGCGGGGTTGAGGGTTAGGTTGGGTTAGATGCCGAGAAACCAGTGTCGTTTTTTAAAAAAACCATTCTGGCAACCAGAAACTAGTTTCGTTCTTCAAAAACGATTCTAAGAAGCCAGAATAGTTTTTTACGGGGAGAAACAGGAGTGGACAGAGTAGAGGCAACGCGCGATTAAAGTCTACCGTGACCTGGTAACCTTCTCTGCGGAAGTTGGAAAGGGTGTTATACGATCTCTTTTCGCCGTGCGCTGAGACCGAGACGGTAGCGGTCAATGAAATGTCTTTTTTTAAAAAACGATTCTGAAAAGCCAGAATCTTTCTTTTTCAATAAAATTAAAAATGATCCCTTAAACTACAAAGGAAGAACCCTGGGGGCCCTTCCCCCTCCTCTCTCTCTTCCGCCAACCCCAACCCCACCAAAACACCCTTCACGGTTTTCGCTGTAAAGGCGGCCTGTGCCTCGTAGAGGCGGTCATCTAGTCTTCAGTGCACGGCGAGAAAAAATAACAAAACTCCCTGAATACCCTGCCCGGCATCGGCGGTGAAAGCTGCTTGTGCGCCGTAGGCAATGATCGGCGACCGTCTTGGTCTCAGCGCACGGCGAGGAGAGACCGTAACACCCTGTCCGGCTTTCACAGTGAGAGTTACCTAGTCGCGGTACACGCACACCGCTGGTTGCCTCTCCCTCTGCTCACCCCTGTTTCTCTCCGCAAAAATTATTCTGGCTTCTCAGCATCGTTTTTGAAAAACGAAACTAGTTTCTGGTTGCCAGGTTCGTTTTTGAAAAATGACACTAGTTTCTGGTGGCCAGGTTTGTTTTTGAAAAATGAAACTGGAAACTAGAAACTAGACACTAACTTCAGCGCTCTGTGTCAAATTACAAGTTCGGTGTTACTATTTTTTATGAAATGCTAGTTAATGAAGTACAGATGTGCATTGAATGTATAAATTGTCACATATGATATTGGTCGGTCGGAGTACAATTAGAACACTAGCTAAAGTTTTTAGATTATTTTTATTATTTTTAATTTTAATTAATTATTCTTATTTTCTGTAATTTTGGGTTTATTATTTTGTTTTAGATTCACGGTATACTATTTTTCAGGTCAGCTGATAATTTGAATGAACCTGTTACTGTTTATAAGTGTAGAAAATTTTCTAAAATTTCATAATTATCCACTAATATTTTCCGTCAAATCCGCACCGATTGTCCCCAGCTAATATATCCCCCGGTTTCAATACTCTCAACATCAATAATACCCTCCCCCCCCCGCCCCCCCCCTACACTACACACACACACACACACACACACACACACACACACACACACACAGCATAGAATATGCAACATTCACAACAGATTATCTGATATTAAAACCCCAAAGTGACACATTATTATAAATGCCTTGAGAAAATAAGGAAACAATTACAGAATCGTTCTGTGGGTTTTCGCGGCTTTTCCAAGACGTCCGCGCCGAAAGCGCCATCTATTTCCGTTGTGTCGAGAAGTTAATGTGTTGTGTTGCGATTTTCTTTGGTGTTGTGTCGGGAAGTTAAATGTGTCGTGTTGAAATTGTGTTGTGTGTTGAGTGATTTTGTTGTGTGTTGTGGCACTTATACGCTTCCATATGGTGGCTCTGTTCTCCCCCAAGATAAGCTGGTTCCGTAACACGGAAATAAACACCTGCTGGGTTCTGCTGCTTAGGCGGTATTTCCACCTGTTCCGCTTTAGTTTCAAAATGTCGAGATCAAATAAGAAAACTAAACGTTTATGGGAAACTCGTAATTTGCGAGTCTTGGTAGACATGGATTGTGTATTAGCGGATTTCGAAGGCTCTCTATTGAAAAAATGGAAAGAGCGGTATCCAAATGAACCGCACATCGCACTAGAAGAGAGAAGAGGGTTTTATGTTACTAAACAGTATGGAGATATACGCGAAGATCTGAAGGCGAGTGTATTTATATATAATGACCGTAACTGAAAAAAAGCAAAGGTTTTTTTAATGTCCTTTAGAAATCTTGGAAGATGCCATCCATCTAGATATGTACATGTACATCCTTTGTAAAAAAATTTCTCAATTACACACACATTGCTGATTGAGGTATAATTAAAGAACTGTATTTAAATAATTTTTTCTCTTGTTTTTAGAGTAAAATTATAGAAGTTCTTTCTAGTGAAGGGTTTTTCCGTGAACTACCTCCTATAGAAGGTGCTATAGATGCCATAAAAGAAATATCTTCCATGGAAGGGTAAGAAAAAGGACTCCTGCAAGAACAGGGTAAAAATTAGTCTGAGTAAAATTTGATATTTCAATTTATTATGATACTACAATCCCTTTAATCTTTAATCTTCTGCTTTTTGTATATGATTGCAATTTTTTTGGTCACAAACTTTTTCTAGGTGTGGTTTATATAACGATTGGTCAAAAACTATTTTTGTCCTGCCCCTCTCCCTCAGTTTTGCTTATGTGCATCTCTAGAAAAAAAAATGTTACATCATGACAAAAATGTGATCTGATGTCATGAACAAGATGATTCAAGGTGCATAACTGATTTAGGCCAAACAGAGAACATGGTTTAAAAATGAATACTTGCAAATTGTCAAAATATTTGTCCCTATGTCATAGGGTCAAGATTGCAAGCAGAAATTGCTCTGAAAATAATAGCTGGATTTTAAGGTGCTCTGTCAGAGGGACAACAGGCGCAAAAAAAAAAAAAGGGGGGGAAAAAAAAGAGATTTAGCATTTATACAGATTCGGTAATATTACTCAAGCCTGATTGTAATAATTTCTTTGTTATGATAAAGATCATTTTTCAGATACAGTCACATTCAAATCCATGGTTGAAATTGATTGGAGGTCTATTCAGTGCAATATTTATATATATTCTGATTATTTCAGTATATAATTTCAGAATTAAAGTGTTACTTTCTGTTATGATGGAAAGGGATAATTTGTCTTTTGCAGAGTGGAAGTATTCATATGCACCGCACCGTTAAAAGAATACCAGCATTGTGCGGTTGAAAAGGTATTAATGACATGAACACATATTTTAAGTAAAATTAGGCAGAAATATTATGACTCGTTGCAGATAACCTTGGATTCTCTCTCTCTCTTCTCTCTCTCTGTTTGTGTGGGTATGTGTGTGTGTTTATGTCATTGATTAGCTTTTTAACAAGTTTTATATTTTCTTTCATTGTTTTTCAGTATGAGTGGATTGAAAAATACTTTGGAAGAGACTGGCTAGCGCGGGTCATATTAACAAGGGACAAAACCGTCATCAGTGCAGATTTGTTGATTGATGATAGGACTGATATAACAGGCAAGTCTTGTTTTAGCCAAACTTAAATAATGAAAACTAAGTTGTCCTTACGAAAAAAAATTTCATTGATTTGTACACTGTATGAATCCTCACATGTGTCACAGATAGAACCAAAAGCACATTCACTCCAGGACCAGGGCAAAAGGAGCTGACAGTCTATTTCTGGTCTTATTTGGTCTAGTTCTGAACACACCTTTTGATTTTAGAGGGTAATTTATTTTGAAGGAATAGGCACACCAAAGCTGCTGTAGACTGGTTCAAATATGTTTTTTTTTTGTCTGTTGGTCAGTTTCTCTTGATGTCATTTTAAACAGATTCTCTCTGACATTTGTTTGCTTTGTTTGTTCACTCAGATTCTCATTCATTGCCTCCACCAACCTCATTGGTTTGTTTGTTACCTCTGCCAAGGAGGTTATGTTTTCACCCCTGTTTATTTGTTTGTCTGTCTGTTTGTCATCAACATAACTCAAAAAGTTATGGAACAATTTTGATGAAATTTTCAGGAACTGTCAGATGTGGGCCAAGGAACAGATGATTTGTTTTTGGTGTTGATCCGGATCAATAATCAATCAATAATCAGTAATAATCAAAAATTGCTGCCTTGGCAGAAGTCTGCACTCTCGGAGTGCTTTTCTAGTTAATGGGCAAGTTATCTTAACAAATTTTGAGAAAATTTTCATGATTGTCAGTTATTCAGGAAAGGAGGGAAAGGAGTTATTACAATTTCAACTGAATTCGAATCTCCTGTTTTTTTTTTGTTTTTTTTTTTCAAATGAATTTTTATTGTCTTTTTCCTTGGCAGATGTCCATGCTCTGCAGTTCCCAATTTAAATAATTCATTGCATTTCTCCAGGTGCTGAGAAGAATCCAAGCTGGAGACAGGTGGTATTTACAGCTTGCCATAACAAACATACTCCCTCTAACCTCCTGCCAAAACATTCAGTGAGGTTGGAAAGCTGGTTAGATTCTGACACTTGGAAACAAATTATTGAGGATGCTAAGAAAAAACTCTAGCAGCATATGTAGTCAGAAAGTTTTCATTTATGATAGATCCTGAAATTTGATTTACCTGTTGACTGTTTCGTCTGTTCACTCTGACAGACTTGGTCACAACTGAATTACCTGTTCAGGTGAAGGTGAACAGGTAATTACCTCAGTCTTGATGATGACTTATTAGTCCCTCTTGCCCCCTCCCCCTGGGGTGGGTTTGAGCATTTGGATCTGGTGTTGACTCTCTCACTTACGTTTTCCTTTACATCTTTCTTGTATTCATCTAGTCTTGTTTCTAATTTTCTTCCCGTCTCTCCAAAATAAACTGTCACAGCTCCCACACCTGATTTCATATACTATTCCACACTTCTTGTTGTCTTCTATCTTATCTTTTGGATGTACAAGAAAGTTTCTGAGTTTTGTGTGTGGTTTGAATGACACTCCGATGTTTTCCTTCCTCATTGCATTCATGATTTTCTCTGATATTCCTTTCACGTATGGGATTGTAACTTGTCCTTTGGATTTTTCCACTTTCTGGTCTTTCTTATTTTTGGATATCTTATTTCCTGATCTTTTCATTTCCATTTGATGTTTCACCTTCTTTATTGTCCATTTAGGGTACTTACATTGTTTCAATGCCTCTTTTATAATGTTTTCTTCTTCCATTCTGTCCTCTGGTTCAGTCACTAGTTTGTAACAGCGATCTAACAATGTTCTTACCACTGCCAATTTGTGTACTACTGGATGGTGGGATGTGAAATCCAGATACTGGTTGATGTGAGTTTTCTGTACACTTTGGTTTTTATGGACCCATCTGCTTTGACTATAATGTCTGTATCCAAGATTGCTATGTGGTAGTCCTTGATTTCTTCATTGGTGAATTTTATGCTATTCATCAAGACTGAGGTAAGTACCTGTTCACTTTCACCTGAACAGGTAATTCAGTTGTGACCAAGTCTGTCAGAGTGAACAGACGAAACAGTCAACAGGTAAATCAAATTTCAGGATCTATCATAAATGAAAACTTTCTGTCTATCAAAACTAAGATCCTATGAAACTATTTTCACATTAGCAACATATGTAGTCTGCTGTGTATGATTTGAAGGGACACAGTTAGTGTTACACATTTATTACGTATAGCAAAAATTTAATTCTCTCAGCATTTCAACAATTTGTCCTTAATCACAAAGGCATACCGTATCACACATTTTTTTGGGGGGCAGAATTACATTTCATAAACCTATATTTGAGTCACGCTTGTAATGGAAGTAGTGCATTTCAGTAATTTTGATACAATTAAGAATATAGAACTTCAAATGGGTTTTACAGTTTGTAATTTTCGCAGCTATTTTGGATATGGTATACCTTGGTGATAATGGGAAAATTGGTGAAATTTCTAGGAATTTTTATTTTTGCTTTTAAGAGGTCTACACACTGCTTAGCTTTCAAGAGAAAAACAATACATATGTCAATAGTATTGATGTAACAGGCTCTTTCATGCTTTACTGGTGAGGGTGTGCAAAAAAAAAAAAAAGAAAAAAGAACATTCATAAACCTGTCAAGTACAAGAAATGTGAGGCTTTATGTTAAGTGGCCAAATACTTTTATATATTGAATTTTATAATTTATAAAGCTTTATATATTGTAAAACTCAGATATTTTGGAATATTTTCCTTGCAAGTACCATGTTGTGCTTGTAATTTAGCTGAGAGAAGCATTTATTTTTAATACACATAGCCAACATTCCTTCATCATGAGACAAACAGATATAGGTTTTTATCATCAAGTAGGTTTTGGAAGTTAATCACTTTTAAAGCAGGTTTGCTCATTTTTAAAAGGCTTAGGGATTTTAGGAGGAAAGCTTTAACTTTTAAGTGGCACTTTCAGTATTTTGTTAATTCTGGTCTTAATAAAAACTAAATATACTTTGCAATATACTTTTGTTTTGGATGAAAAAGATGTGAAGTGTAGGCCACATTGTGACACTTTTTTTAAATTTTGTAACATTATACAGATTATATTGTGTCGCTAAAGAGGAATACTGAGTAAAGCTAGACTCAACATTAAAAAAATTAATTAGTTACATAATGATAATCCCTAAGTCTATCATTTAATCAAGTTTTGTTTTTATAACTTTCGACTATAAAGATGAAAGTGGGCCTTTAAAAAAATCCTGAAAATGTTAGCACCAAAGGCACTCTATATGGGAGGTCCATGGAAAAGTGGGTGGGTGGGGGAATAAATGCAACATTCAAATACAACTTTTATCTCAGACTATTTTGTAAGATTTGAGGGCAGTTTTAATTCTAAGATTAAGAAGAAATATGCAATTAAACAAGGTAAATATCTTTAACCATTTGAGGTTATTTGTGTATATGTTTGGTGTACTTGGTCACTAATTTTTCTGAAGTATTGTGTCCAAACTAGTCCATCTCAGTGCAGTCTTACATTTCAAATAGGATTTTAATGAAATAGAACATGTCTAAGCATGCTGGAGTTTCAGGTGAAAGCCTGACAGATTAATTGATTTTATGATGTACCATGGGAGATACCTGATATTAAAATTGGAAATTATCCAAATCAATATAAGTATAATTATAGTAATATTTATTGTCATACATGTGAGTGAATATAATAAAATATACATGAATAATAATAATAATAATACTTGAAAATATCTGGTATTGGAAGCAGTATTTAAAATGCATAGATCAAGGGAAAAAATCCTGTACATGACACCATCTTTTTATATTGCTGGTAGTCTCTTGACCTCTTTATCCGAAATATGAATCGTAATAATAACAACAATAACATATTATATATGTACAACCATAATAATTCTTATTTTAATGAGTGATTGAGATGAAGGAATTCTTGATATGCTATATTGCAGGTTCAGTGCATATGCTTGCTGAAAAGGTTACCCTATCTGTGCTATTGCATTCCTTATGTGACCATATTGCAATACTTCTAATACAGAAGTTGTATTTTAATAATGATTGCAAAATAAAGCTGGTTACTTTTAAATAAAATAAATACTTCTGGTTTATAAACATAACTAAATATATTCAGTATTTTATAAGAAGTTTTTTCCTGTCTTTCTGCAAGATATGCTGTAGTTTACATTTTGAATAACTTCCCTTTTCAGTTCTTTACAATACAACACAACTTGCTCTACAGAACTCAAAATAACAAAAATCAATCATTAGGTCAAAAAATAAATCATAACAGATATAATGGATATGACTGAATGTTCCATAATGATAAATAACAAATTATGAAATATAATTACTGGAATGGACTGAAAAAAGTTTTTGATTTTAATCTCTCAATTTGCACATCTTTGTAATTTTTATCAAATTACATAATCAAGTATTGAACTCTGTTACTTGAAAGTCAATTTATTTGACACATGATCTTACAATGGTGACAATTAAAACAGTTTTCTAAGAGGGAGGGGGGAGAAGTGTCAGTTGCTACTTCTGAAACTTCTTCATTCTCTCGGCAACACTCAGTCCAGATCCACTTCGTGGAAAATCTGAGATGACCCTGCCCTCAAAGTCTGACGACCCTCTCTTTCCACCAAGCAACTGACTAACTGGCATCCCGGGGGTACTTTGAGATCTTCTTAACTCTGAAAATATGTAGGAAAATTGAAAACTAAATGGGTAAAGAAGAAATATATTACAAGTAAGATTTTAAACATGATTTAAAACATACCACTGGTCGTGATCGATAGTTTGATGAAAATGGACAATACAACTACATCTAACACGACACACTTTCTCTTACAACATCAAAAAGGCCCACCATAAGCCTTGGAGGACCTCTTCCTGCCAGGGGTGCTCTTAGTGGGCTGCGGTGAACTCTCGTGGGGCTCTGGACTCGCACTGAGGCTACGGGGGCTCTTGGGCTCTAAAAAAATGTAATAAAGGTGTCATGGCCTTAAAAAAGTATAAATAATCCATTATCAGTACAATTTCATTTTTTTATTTGTTCTCTATTTTTTATTTACTTTTCGTTCTTTTTACAATTTAGAATTTAGTTTATATTCCTCTTTATGATCAAGACTAATTTGAGGCACATTGACAGGTCTAGGATTTGGCCAAGGGCTGGCGTGTGGGGCTCGTTGAAGGGTATAGGCATTTGTCCTCTATTTGAATTACATTTGAATTACAGGTTTAAAAATTTGTTTAAATTTTCCCTTTCATCATTTGACTGCTTTATGCATTTTTTAAAACAAACCTCTTCTGTTCCTTTCCCTTCCTCTTGATCTTGAACTCTCTTCTCTCTTTTTATCTCGACTTAGCTTTTCAAAGCTTTCTTTCAGATTGGCCAATTCCAGTTCGTGATTTGCCTTCTCTGCTTGAAAGTTGGTGTACAATTCATTATATTTGTCAGCAGTTTCATCTTGTGCCTGAAACAATTAACAAAACATCATACAAATCTGCTAACTAGCACCTATGTATGTATCTACTTAAAAAAAAAAAATCTTTGCAAAATCCAGCATCATAGTAGCGAGTATAAATATTTTAGAAATACCACATTATCCAACTCTTAAACAAATCAAATCACTGGAAGCAAAGTGGCAGATGGCTGGTATGATTCAGAAGAAGTTGTTCTTAGAGCAGGGCATCCCTACATCCCCAGGACTGGCTAAGGAGAAAAAGATTTTTAAGTGGTCACCAGATGTTTTTATTTTTACATTTCCTTTTTTCAACCTTAATATCTGTTCCTTACATCTTCAGCCTCCTGTAGCTGGTCTCTTAGATCTTCCAGTTCCTCTTTCAGCTGTTGAATTTCTAAATCTCTTACCCCTATGGCAACCTAAAATAAAACAATCAAGTCATATTATAACACCTGGTTGTTCAGCATTTTGTATGTAAGTATCAAAACTACTTGCAGAGTTGAAAGTGCAAATTTTGTGAATTTAGTTTGACTAGCAAATATATAAGCTATGCTGTGGCCTATTTGTACATCTGGTTATTATGGAACATTGAATTTATTTATCAATACAATGATGCATAGAATAACTGGTACATTATGCATACTATGTATATATATATATATATTCTTTCCCCTGTCTGAATCAAATGTCCAAATTTTCAATCACAATTTTTGAACAAAATTGAAACACACACACACCTTCAACTCCCCGGTTTCCTTTGAATCTCCTTCTTCAGGTTGACTGATGTGTTCCAGTTGGTTCTTCAGGCTGCCAATGTCCTCATCAAGACGAATGCTAAGGGCTTCATTCCTAGAACAAAAATATACCTCTGATACTAAACAAATTTGACTGCATTCATCCTAAGTGAAAATGAAAAAAAGTTTTTTTTTATTAGTGTATTCAATTAATTAGTTGCACCTGATTTTTTCAACCTGTGTGTGTGTGTGAGAGAGAGAGAGAGAGAGAGAGAGAGAGAGAGAGAGATTGATGTTAATTAAGCTTACGTAGTCATGAGTTCATGCAGGTGTTTCCTGCTGTCCTTCAGCATCTTAACATGTGCCTCCAGACGTTCCTCCAGTGCAGACTTCTCCAGACACTTAATGGAGTATTGCTCAGACAGTATCTTCACTTCCTCCCGTACCATGTTCAAGTCATCTCTGAATTAAGTATGAAAACACAACATTATGCAATAAATTACAGACTACGGACAATTCAGAAAATGAAAAGATGATATTCAGAATCACAGAAAAACAAATGACTAGATGGCAATAATTTTGATTTTGACTGGGTTAAATATCTGCAACATATTTAGAGTTCAAGAGCCCCTTATTTTTATTAGCTTAATCTTTTTTGGTGAAATAACAAACCAAATAGCCTTATTCAAGTTTTGATATAAATGACTATTACAAGTGGTTTTAATATTCTACCAACAATATCATGGTGCACTATTTCACATTTATTTATCAAAATCAAAGTTATGAATGAAGCAACTTACTCATACTCTTGTCTGATATCTTCCAAGTCACCATCAGAGAACACCTTGGCCAACTTTTCCTGCATTTTGGCTTTTTCCTCAGCCAGCTGAGCTTCATGTGCTTTACGCATGGCATCAAGGGCTAAAATATATATCAATTATCATTTACTTAAACAGATACAGGATAATAGTAACACCTAGCAGATCTGACATACTAGGTTGGAAAAATCACAGACTAGGATCTACAAATAGGAAAATGGGATACAGAAAATCTGGGAAAATGAAAAATGTAGGACAACAAATTTATGGGAAAATGTAAGAGGGTGAAGATAACTCTAAAATGATATGAAATCTGCACTACCCTCTCAAGATTGGGGTATTTCACCATATTAATCTGACTCATTGAAATTTAAAAAAGAGATATTCATAAGTAGTACAGGTTCACTTAAAACTACAAATCTGAAAACAGATTTGTAAGGATGGAAAGTTCAGGTCAGAGAGAATCCACAAAACACATTCAAGAAAACGGACTCACTGTACAAAAATGACAATACACACAAAAGTTCCACATTAGACAATATTCATACTGCACTCCAGGGAACTATAACAATACCCTAGACTCACCCTTATGTATTCCCTCATAGAGGACTAAATAAAATGCAAAAACCTTATATATCAAACCAACCACAATGGTTTGGGACCAGGTTCTTCATTATTAAATTTTCCTAACATGTCTGCTTCTTGCATATGAACTTAAGAAGTATTCACTTGAAGTTAACTATTATAATCCCAGGTCTGTTAACTATGTCACATGCCCTCCTAGGAGTCCTTGAGATAACTAAATGGGAGTATAGATTGCTGTGGGAAACTAAATATTAAGTCTACTCTGGCCAAGGATAAATCGGTAATAGCCCACTTTAATGAGGAAACTAGACCTGTTTAAAATTTTAAAATTAAAAAAAAAAGGTTTATGTTTATATGTTTGTTAACTATTACAAACTTCTAAACTAATTTTTAAAAACTTAAAATCAAGACAACTTTCAATATAAGCTCTTTTGTGAAAAGGAGGGCATTTTGTGTTGTCACTGACAGCATAAAGGATTAAGATTGTGTAGGGGTTCGGAGAGGGTTTGTGTGTAGATGATATAAAATTATGATCAGTTGCTATCATTTGTAATCTACTTTAAAAAAGAAAAGTGGCGAATTTATATCAAAATAATTTTATTTTTAAAATTGTTACAGGGGGGACAAATCAATGTAACTTGAAATTTTACCCCAGCTCCCTTATTATCATGTTTCCCCATGAACTGTATATCATGATGCTTACCAGACTGTGTGGCTTTTGTTTCTTCATCAAGAGCATGATCTTTTTCTTTCTTCAGGATTTCCACTTCTTTTTTGTGTGTGTCTCGGATTTCTTTCATCACTTTTTGGTGGGACCTTTCCATGGCAGCTAAACCTTGCTCACAAACATCCTGTAAAAACAATGATATCAATGATGAGGACCTACAAATGCCGCATTAACTGACAAAAGAATGCATAATGTATGATACATAAATAGGCCACATTTAGCACAGCATTATTTTTTATTCAAGTGCACTGAATATGAAAGAGAATTAATTTTTTTACCTTCAGTTTATCAATTTCCTTTTCATACTTTCTACGGACACTGGCCTCGTCCACACCCTGGGACTGGACACTGGTCAACAGTTTGACCAGATCTTCTTTGCATCTGCCTAACTCTCTCTGGTGAATCTGCTTCTGTCTCTTCAGCTCGTGTTCATATTCATCCTAAGTGATACAAACAGGGCTAAATTAACCAAGGACTCAGAAACCATGTTTACTGAGTTCATATTTTTTTGCAGAATTGATAGCACCTTTTCCTCTTTTTTGTCAAACGCTTGGGTTTTCTTTTAATGAATTTTCTACGGGAGTTTATCTGAAAAATTGTTGTCGATGCATAATGAAAATGATGGATCTTCTTTCTATGGCAAAATGAAATTTTCTGGTCTCTGATATCATAATTAATTTTGACTGACTAAATAGTATGACATACATCCTTGTGCCTACTGCTTGTACAAGATAAAAATATCCACAAACCATCTCTTAATCATTCTTAAAACACTGCAACCAAGTGTTTATTTGTTTAGTAGCACCACCAAAAAAAAAAAAAAAAAAAAAAAAAAAAAAAAAAAAAAAAAAAAAAAAAGTGTAAAATATAGCAGCACAAAAACTAAAATAATTTAAAACAAATCATAATTTCATGGGGTAAAAAAACGAGCACAAATCATGCAATCATTATTAGATAAATCAAACAAGAATAACACAACACATAATCACTAAACTTCAAACAAATTATATCAACATTCATCATCCTGACAATTGGTTTCAGTCCTTTGCACACTATGTATCAACGAGTTTGGCAAAGTCAAACTGGGATCTTCCTCCATGAAAACTTACAAAGAAAAAAAAGGGCATTCATTCAGACCATAATCTGGGCCACCTACCTGCATGTCCATCACCCTCTGCTCTAACTGCTGGATGCGTTCCTGCAGCGCCTGGCTATTTGTGTGGTCAGGTGGACCAGGGCGGACTTTGCTTTGCAAGCTGGATTGCAGGCTCTCCAGTTCAAGCTGGGGAAGGAGATTACGGCACAATGCAAGGGAGTGACTTTAGGAACAGGGGTCAAGGGCAGGCACAGTTCGCATCATAGATCGACATTCCACTTGCTTTTGTTAAACTGCATGTGTACAGTTCTCTCTCTCTCTCTCTCTTTTTTCTTTTTTGAAAAATTGCTTTTTTTCTGATAGTGCATGTCATCCAATTTTTTAAAATAATCATAATTTTTGTTTTAGGGAAGTGATCAAAGTTAGGAAGCAAATGAAAGCAGTGACCATGAGATGGGCTGTGAGCTGCCTGTACATGTTATAATCAGATAAAATCAAAACTGCAATCAACTTTAAAAACAAAGCTTTAAACACAATATACATACAATATAAATATCAACATATCAAATCAAAAACAATCATTGTACTAATTATATAACAAGCAAAAAAACAAAGAACCGACTGCAGAATCATTCACAAATGAAAAACAAAATTGTCTGGGTGACCAAAAATATGGTTAAAAACTGACACATTAAGAATTGACGAAAATGTAAAATCAAAACTGGTGTAGACATGCCAAAACCCCTGTTAAGATGCGATACTGAGCCAAATGGCTTCAAAGATAGACCATATTGGGCCAACATTGCACGTAATCTTTTCTCGTAGCTTACCTGGTGTTGTTTTTTTTCTTCTTCCACCTGCTGTCGTAATCTGACAATCTCGTCCTGGAGATCTGTCCCCACCCTATTCTCTTGATCCCGCACAGACTTCAGGGCCATCCGCATGTCTGTTTTCATCTCTTCTATTTCAATCTGATGTTGTTCTTTGAGTTTGTCCATTTCCTCCTGAAGCTTCTGCTGATCCCCTGTGCTCGACTCCTTCTGCATTTTCAATGCACCAATTTTTTCCTCATATTCTTTCTTTTTGCTTTCCTGCTGTTTGAGAAGTCTATTGATTTCATTTTTGGCATCCTGGACCTCTTTCTTCATCGATTCAATATACTCTTCATGCTTGTCTTTCATGAATTGCAAGTTTTCTTTGTGCTTTTGTTCCATGTTGCTCATCCTCTTCTTGTACTCTTCTACCATTGCCAGCTCGGACTCTTGACTATCTATTGTGACTTTAAGCTGAGACGTGGTACACTTCAATTGGTCAATTTCATCTCTCAAATGATTAGTACTTTGGGTGTACTCTACACGTTCTTTTTCAAGTCTTTCCTCATATTCCCTTTTCATAAAATCCAAAGCCTCCATTTTATCTTTTTCAGCTGTTTGTTTCAACTGCTGGACATCACCTTGGTTGATGTATTTAACTTTGTTCACCAAATACTTGAGCTGAGCTTCTAACAGAGCTTCTCTGGCTATCGTATTGGCACATTCATTCAATGAGCACACATCCTTAAACAAATCTAGGTCAAGGTCACAGACACGTTCTGCAAGACTTTCTATTTGGGAATCAACATCTGAAGGATTTCCAAAAAGCTGTCCCTTGAAAGCATCCAACTGTTGGGTCACATTTGCTTTCACAGCGGTCCGCAGACTGGATTTCTGACTAGTATCAAAAGAAAACACAACCTCACTTCCTTTGAGAGATCCAAAGAAAGGATACTTCGTTTCATCAAAGGAAACCCCAGAATCTCTAGCACTCAATTTCGTGTGCTTTTTCTTGCTTATGTAATTGTGCAGTTGAGTGGCACAATAGACGAGCAAACCATTGACCAGAGCTCTCAACACCATCAAATCTCCTGCTTCTTTACCAGGATGTAGAACAGTTTGCTGATATTGATAGTCAGTTTTCAATAATAAAACCAAATGATCAATCTCATTTTTGATTAAAACTTCAAAACATGACATATCTTTTTCAGTTAATATGTTCTGCACAGACTGGTAGAGTAGCACTGCAAGCTCTGCTTGAACCACTTCCTGCGTGACAGAACTCCTGTCAAAACCTGCCTCACTGCCTGTACNTAAAAGAAGTTTCTTCACATCTTTCTGCAAGATATGCTGTAGTTTACATTTTGAATAACTTCCCTTTTCAGTTCTTTACAATACAACACAACTTGCTTTATAGAACTCAAAATAAGGAAAATAAATCATATTAAGATACCGGTAGGTCAAAAAATAACTCATAACAGATATAATGGATATGACTGAATGTTCCATAATGATAAATAACAAATTATGAAATATAATTACTGGAATGGACTGAAAAAAGTTTTTGATTTTAATCTCTCAATTTGCACATCTTTGTAATTTTTATCAAATTACATAATCAAGTATTGAACTCTGTTTACTTGAAAGTCAATTTATTTGACACATGATCTTACACTGGTGACAATTTAAACAGTTTTCTAAGAGGGAGGGGGGAGAAGTGTCAGATGCTACTTCTGAAACTTCTTCATTCTCTCGGCAACACTCAGTCCAGATCCACTTCGTGGAAAATCTGAGATGACCCTGCCCTCAAAGTCTGACGACCCTCTCTTTCCACCAAGCAATTGACTAACTGGCATCCCGGGGGTACTTTGAGATCTTCTTAACTCTGAAAATATGTAGACAGGAAAATTGAAAACTAAATGGGTAAAGAAATATATTACAAGTAAGATTTTTAACATGATTTAAAACATACCACTGGTCGTGATTGATAATTAGATGAAAATGGACATTACAACTACATCTAACACGACACATATCTTTCTCTTACAACATCAAAAAGGCCCACCATAAGCCTTGGAGGACCTCTTCCTGCCAGGGGTGCTCTTAGTGGGCTGCGGTGAACTCTCGTGGGGCTCTGGACTCGCACTGAGGCTACGGGGGCTCTTGGGCTCTAAAAAAATGTAATAAAGGTGTCATGGCCTTAAAAAAGTATAAATAATCCATTATCAGTACAATTTCATTTTTTTTATTTGTTCTCTATTTTTTATTTACTTTTCGTTCTTTTTACAATTTAGAATTTAGTTTATATTCCTCTTTCTGATCAAGACTAATTTGAGGCACATTGACAGGTCTAGGATTTTGCCAAGGGCTGGTGTGTGGGGCTGGTTGAAGGGCATAGGCATTTGTCCTCTATTTGAATTACATTTGAATTACAGGTTTAAAAATTTGTTTAAATTTTCCCTTTCATCATTTGACTGCTTTATGCATTTTTTAAAACAAACCTCTTCTGTTCCTTTCCCTTCCTCTTGATCTTGAACTCTCTTCTCTCTTTTTATCTCGACTTAGCTTTTCAAAGCTTTCTTTCAGATTGGCCAATTCCAGTTCGTGATTTGCCTTCTCTGCTTGAAAGTTGGTGTACAATTCATTATATTTGTCTGCAGTTTCATCTTGTGCCTGAAACAATTAACAAAACATCATACAAATCTGATAACTAGCACCTATGTATGTATCTACTTCAAAAAAAAAATCTTTGCAAAATCCATCATCATAGTAGCGAGTATATATATTTTAGAAATATCACATTATCCAACTCTTAACAAATCAAATCACTGGAAGCAAAGTGGCAGATGGCTGGTATGATTCAGAAGTTGTTGTTCTTAGAGCAGGGCATCCCTACATCCCCAGCACTGGCTAAGGAGACAAAGATTTTTAAGTGGTCACCAGATGTTTTTATTTTTACATTTTCTTTTTTCAACCTAAATATCTGTTCCTTACATCTTCAGCCTCCTGTAGCTGGTCTCTTAGATCTTCCAGTTCCTCTTTCAGCTGTTGAATTTCTAGATCTCTTACCCCAATGGCAACCTAAAATAAAACAATCAAGTCATATTATAACACCTGGTTGTTCAGCCTTTTGTATGAAAGTATGAAAACTACTTGCAGAGTTGAAAATGCAAATTTTGTGAATTTAGTTTGACTAGCAAATATATAAGATATGGTGTGGGATTTTTGTATATTTAGTCATTATGGAACATTGAATTTATTTATCAATACAATGATGCATAGAATATCAGGTACATTATGTTTATTTATTTTATTATTTTTTTTGCCATGCCTGCTTCAAATGTCCAAATTTTCAATCATAATTTTCCAAAAAATTTGAAACACGCACACACACACACCTTCAACTCCCCGGTTTCCTTTGAATCTCCTTCTTCAGGTTGACTGATGTGTTCCAGTTGGTTCTTCAGGCTGCCGATGTCCTCATCAAGACGAATGCTAAGGGCTTCATTCCTAGAACAAAAATATACCTCTGATACTAAACAAATTTGACTGCATTCATCCTTAATGAAAATGAAAAAAAGTTTTTTTTTCATATTAGTGTATTCAATTAATTAGTTGCACCCGATTTTTTCAACCTGTGTGTGTGTGTGTGTGTGTGTGTGTGAGTGTGTGTGTGAGACAGAGAGAATGAGAGAGAGAGAGATTGATGTAAATTAAGCTTACGTAGTCATGAGTTCATGCAGGTGTTTCCTGCTGTCCTTCAGCATCTTAACATGTGCCTCCAGACGTTCCTCCAGTGCAGACTTCTCCAGACACTTAATGGAGTATTGCTCAGACAGTATCTTCACTTCCTCCCGTACCATGTTCAAGTCATCTCTGAATAAAGTATGAAAACACAACATTATGCAATAAATTACAGACTAGGGACAATTCAGAAAATGAAAAGAAGATATTCAGAATCACAGAAAAACAAATGACTTGATGGTAATAATTTTGATTTTGACTGGGTTAAATACATGCAACATATTAAGAGTTCAAGGGCCCCCTATTTTTATTAGCTTCATCTTTTTTGGTGAAATAACAAACCAAATAGCCTTATTCAAGTTTTGTTATAAATGACTATTACAAGTGGTTTTAATATTCTACCAATATCATGGTGCATGTTCACATTTATTTATCAAAATCAAAGTTATGAATGAAGCAACTTACTCATACTCTTGTCTGATATCTTCCAAGTCACCGTCAGAGAACACCTTGGCCAACTTTTCCTGCATTTTGGCCTTTTCTTCAGCCAGCTGAGCTTCATGTGCTTTACGCATGGCATCAAGGGCTAAAATGTATATCATTTACTTAAATAGATACAGGATAATAATAATAATAATAATAATAATAATAATAATAACACCTAGTGGATCTGACATTCTAGGTTGGAAAAATCAGAGACTAGGATCTCCAAATAAGAAAATGGGATACAGAAAATTTGGGAAAATTATAATTGTAAGACAAGTTTTTGGGAAAATGTAAGAAGATGAAGTCAAGTCTCAAATGATATGAAATCTGCACTACCCTCTCAAGATTGGGGTATTTCACCATAATAATCTGACTCATTGCTTGCTAACAAGGAAGAAATTTTAAAAAGAGATATTCATAAGTAGCACAGGTTCACTTAAAACTACAAATCTGAAAACAGATTTGTAAGGATGGAAAGTTCAGGTCAGAGAGAATCCACAAAACACATTCAAGAAAATGGACTCACTGTACAAAAATGACAATACACACAAAAGTATTATATTAGACAATATTCATACTGCACTCCAGGGAACTATAACAATACCCTAGACTCACCCTTATGCATTCCCTCATAGAGGACTAAATAAAATGCAAAAACCTTATATATCAAACCAACCACAATGGTTTGGGACCAGGTTCTTCATTATTAAAATTTCCTAACATGTCTGCATCTTGCATATGAACTTAAGAAGTATTCACTTGAAGTTAACTATTATAATCCCAGGTCTGTTAACTATGTCACATGCCCTCCTAGGAGTCCTTGAGATAACTAAATGGGAGTATAGATTGCTGTGGGAAACTAAATATTAAGTCTACTCTGGCCAAGGATAAATCAGTAATAGCCCACTTTAATGAGGAAACTAGACCTGTTAAAAAATGGTTTGATTATATTTTTGTAAACTATTACAAACTTCTAAACTAATTTTTTAAAACTTAAAATCAAGACAACATATAATCTCTTTTGTGAAAAGAAGGGCCTTTAATTTTTTTTTTTTTTTTTTTTTGTCACTGACAGCATAAAGGATTAAGATTGTGTAGGGGTACGGAGGGGGTTTGTGTGTAGATGATATATCATTTGTAATCTACTTTAAAAAAGAAAAGTGGCGAATTTATATCAAAATAATTTTAATTTTGAAATTGTTACAGGGGGGACAAATCAATGTCACTTGAAATTTTACCCCAGCTCCCTTATTATCATGTTTCCCCATGAACTGTATATCATGATGCTTACCAGACTGTGTGGCTTTTGTTTCTTCATCAAGAGCATGATCTTTTTCTTTCTTCAGGATTTCCACTTCTTTTTTGTGTGTGTCTCGGATTTCTTTCATCACTTTTTGGTGGGACCTTTCCATGGCAGCTAAACCTTGCTCACAAACATCCTGTCAAAACAATGATATCAATGATGAGGACCTACAAATGCTGCATTAACTGACAAAAGAATGCATAATGTATGATACATAAACAGGCCACATTTAGCACAGCATTATTTTTTATTCAAGTGCACTGAATATGAAAGAGAATTAATTTTTTTACCTTCAGTTTATCAATTTCCTTTTCATACTTTCTACGGACACTGGCTTCGTCCACACCCTGGGACTGGACACTGGTCAACAGTTTGACCAGATCTTCTTTGCATCTGCCTAACTCTCTCTGGTGAATCTGCTTCTGTCTCTTTAGCTCGTGTTCATATTCATCCTAAGTGATACAAACAGGGCTAAATTAACCAAGGCCTCAGAAACAATGTATACGGAGTTCATATTTTTTTCAGAAATGACAGCACCTTTTCCTCTTTTTTGTCAAACATTTGGGCTTTCTTTTAATGAATTTTCCATGGGAATTAATCCAGAAAATTGCTGTTTATACATAATGAAAGTGTTGGATCCTTTTTCTCTGACGAATGAAATTATCTGGTCTCTGATATCATAATTAATTCTGACTGACTAAATAGTATGACATACATCTTTGTGCTTACTGCTTGTACAAGATAAAAATATCCACAAACCATCATCTCTTAATCATTCTTAAAACACTGCAATCAAGTGTTTATTTGTTTAGTAGCACCACAACAAAATAAATGTGTAAAATATAGCAGTACAAAAACTAAAATCATTTAAAACAAATCATATAATTTCATGGGGTAAAAAAAAAAAAAAAAAAAAAAAAAAAAAAAAAAAAAAAAATCACAAATCATGCAATCATTATTAGATAAATCAAACAAGAACAACACAACACATAATCACTAAACTTCAAACAAATCATATCAACATTCATCATCCTAACAATTAGTTTCAGTCCTTTGTACACTATGTATCAACGAGTTTGGCAAAGTCAAACTGGGATCTTCCTCCATGAAAACTTACAAAGAAAAAAAGGGCATTAATTCAGACCATAATCTGGGCCACCTACCTGCATGTCCATCACCCTCTGCTCTAACTGCTGGATGCGTTCCTGCAGCGCCTGGCTATTTGTGTGGTCGGGTGGACCAGGGCGGACTTTGCTTTGCAAGCTGGATTGCAGGCTCTCCAGTTCAAGCTGGGGAAGGAGATTACGGCACAATGCAAGGGAGCGACTTTAGGAACAGGGGTCAAGGGCAGGCACAGTTCACATCATAGATTGACATTCCACTTGCTTTGTTAAACTGCATGTGTACAGTTCTCTCTCTCTCTTTTTGAAAAATTGCTTTTTTCTGATAGTGCATGTCATCCAATTTTTTAAAATAAACATAATTTTTGTTTTAGGGAAGTGATCAAAGTTAGGAAGCAAATGAAAGCAGTGACCATGAGGTGGGCCGTGAGCTGCCTGTACATGTTATAATCAGATAAAATCAAAACTGCAATCAATTTTAAAAACAAAGCTTTAAACACAATATACATATAATATATATCAACCTATCAAATCAAAAACAATCATTGTACTAATTATATAACAAGCAAAAAAAACAAAGAACCGACTGCAGAATCATTCACAAATAAAAAACAAAATTATCTGGGTGACCAAAAATATGGTTAAAAACTGACACATTAAGAATTGACGAAAATGTAAAATCAAAACTGGTGTAGACATGCCAAAACCCCTGTTAAGATGCGATATTGAGCCAAATGGCTTCAAAGATAGACCATATTGAGCCAACATTGCACGTTGTCTTTTCTTGTAGCTCACCTGGTGTTGTTTTTTTTCTTCTTCCACCTGCTGTCGTAATCTGACAATCTCGTCCTGGAGATCTGTCCCCACCCTATTCTCTTGATCCCGCACAGACTTCAGGGCCATCCGCATGTCTGTTTTCATCTCTTCTATTTCAATCTGATGTTGTTCTTTGAGTTTGTCCATTTCCTCCTGAAGCTTCTGCTGATCCCCTGTGCTCGACTCCTTCTGCATTTTCAATGCACCAATTTTTTCCTCGTATTCTTTCTTTTTGCTTTCCTGCTGTTTGAGAAGTCTGTTGATTTCATTTTTGGCATCCTGGACCTCTTTCTTCATTGATTCAATATGCTCTTCATGCTTGTCTTTCATGGTTTGCAAGTTTTCTTTGTGCTTTTGTTCCATGTTGCTCATCCTCTTCTTGTACTCTTCTACCATTGCCAGCTCGGACTCTTGACTATCTATTGTGACTTTAAGCTGAGATGTGGTACACTTCAATTGGTCAATTTCATCTCTCAAATGATTAGTACTTTGGGTGTACTCTACACGTTCTTTTTCAAGTCTTTCCTCATATTCCCTTTTCATAAAATCCAAAGCCTCCATTTTGTCTTTTTCAGCGGTTTGTTTCAACTGCTGGACATCATCTTGGTTGATGTATTTCACTTTGTTCACCAAATACTTAAGCTGAGCTTCTAACAAAGCTTCTCTGGCTATCGTATTGGCACATTCATTCAATGAGCACACATCCTTAAACAAATCTAGGTCAAGGTCACAGACACGTTCTGCAAGACTTTCTATTTGGGAATCAACATCTGAAGGATTTCCAAAAAGCTGTCCCTTGAAAGCATCCAACTGTTGGGTCACATTTGCTTTCACAGCGGTCCGCAGACTGGATTTCTGACTAGTATCAAAAGAAAACACAACCTCACTTCCTTTGAGAGATCCAAAGAAAGGATACTTCGTTTCATCAAAGGAAACCCCAGAATCTCTAGCACTCAATTTCGTGTGCTTTTTCTTGCTTATGTAATTGTGCAGTTGAGTGGCACAATAGACAAGCAAACCATTGACCAGAGCTCTCAACACCATCAAATCTCCTGCTTCTTTACCAGGATGTAGAACAGTTTGCTGATATTGATAGTCAGTTTTCAATAATAAAACCAAATGATCAATCTCATTTTTGATTAAAACTTCAAAACATGACATATCTTTTTCAGTTAATATGTTCTGCACAGACTGGTAGAGTAGCACTGCAAGCTCTGCTTGAACCACTTCCTGCGTGACAGAACTCCTGTCAAAACCTGCCTCACTGCTTACTGGTGCTTGATCTTTTAGCATATGTTCCAAGTCATTCAACTTTTGATTCCTAAATGCATCTATTGCTGTTAACAAACCATTTTCTTTTTCACATAATCTCTGTTCAACAGACTTTAATTCCATCTCTAAAAGTTTACACTTATCATCAAATGAGGACTGTTGTTGAAGTTTATTCAAAATGTCAGACACTTCACTTTGCAATAAAGAATTAGAAGAGGAATCCTTGTACAACCTTGCATCAATTTCGGTTGTGAAAACTTGAGATTCTGGTAAAATCTCAGCACTTTCTCCAAAACCAGAGGCCATTTTGTCTATTAAAGTTAATGCTTCCCCATTTTCCATTAATCTTTCTGCCATCACAGCTGCAAATGATGCAAATGACTGTTGATGAGGTTTGTACGGCCGCTCCTGCTTCGCCATCTGCCAGGTGTCCTGCAAGTCTTTCCAGTATGAGGATTTACCTTCAGTATCACCCCTCTTCCCACGTACAATATAGTCTGCCTCCCCTAACAAGATGGCCTCCAAGGCAAGTTTCTCTGCAAAAGTTTTCAGACGATGCTCCACAGCTGATGAACTGACCAACTGCTTGCAGTCGCTTTCCTCCAATTCTTGCAAAACTTCTTGTAATCTTCCCCTTACCCATCCTCTTGACAAATCCACCTTTTGGGACTCCACATCTGCCATAAGGCTGCCCAGTTTTGCTTGGCAGTTATCTAAAGTCAGCTGACTGCTGTTCAGTTTGCTTTGGATGTCCTTCACTTTTTTGTGGTCGGTATTTAAGTTCTGCAGAGACTGGACTGTTTCCTGCAACCTTGATTCCAAACTGGTTGTTTTCTTTTTCAACGTTCTAATCTTAGCCATAAGTGCTGGGTTATCATTTTCTATGTTTGATGAATCTGAATCAGATAGTTCATTTTCTGAAGACTGCTTTGAATCACTTCCTGATTTTCGTTTTCTAGCTTGTTTGGTAGAATCCGACTGTTCACCTTCAGACATAACATCTTCCGCAACTGCCTGTTGACTAGGCCTTTGAGATTTCAGGAAACTTTCAGCATACTTTAATCTGTTTTCTATCTTTTGTATCTGGGACTCTAGCTCCTGGGTAACATTTTCATAATCTACTTTGGGTCTTTTTGGTCTGTCTGGCTTATTTGTGGCTTGGTCAGTTTCCTGTGTTTGCTTTCCAGCAGACAAGTTACAAAGTTCCTCTACTTTGCCAGATACAACTTCAATCTTGCTATGAATTTCGGATTCAAGGCAGTCCAACTGGGATTTCAGTTTTTCGTTAACAGCCTTCAGATGAACAGACTCTTTTTCAGATTGGTCAATCGACTGTTGTAACTTTTCAACCTCTTGGCTTGTCCTTTCAAACTTCCTCTTCAAGTCTGAATATTCTTTATGAATGGACTCTGACCTGGGTGGTACTGCCTCCGGTAGTTCTGATGTTGACTGAAGTCCAGCTGTTTTAAGTTTAGCCTCTGCATCTTGCAGCTGACTACTCAATTTGCTGACATCTGCACACACACTGTCATACTTAAGTTTCAATTCAGCCAAGGCATTTCCACCTTGTTTCTTGCTCAGCTGCTGTATGATCTCTTCTTGCTCACTGACTTTCCTCTGCAGCAGCGCCATCTCTCCTTTCAGATCATTACTTTCCTTTAACAAGCTAGAGTATGCTTTGTCATTCATCTGAAAGATGTTTTCCATTTTTTCTAGTTCATTTTGATACTGAGCGTTTTCACTCTTTGCAGTGTCAAGATCTTTGTGCAACACCTGAATTTCTTCCTGCATAGCAGACAGCCTTTCCTTGAGACGCATGTTTTCACTGACTGACTGATCAAGATTCTCCTGAAACTGGTTGTTTGCCTGGACTTCCATAGCAATTTCCTCCAACAAATCATCAATTTTGCTGTCATTTTCAATCAATCTTTCTTCCAGTTGAGCAATAGTTTCATCTTTCTCATGCAGAATCTCCATCATGTTACTATTCATGGAGTCAGTGATGTTGGACTGTTTCAATGCATTCTGCAAGCGCTGTTCTGCCTCATGCAGCCTGCTTTCTAAAAGTCGCCGTTCTTCACTGAGCTTCTGCTCCATCTCTTCCAGCCTTTTTGTCTTCCTCTCAAATTCTTCAGTATTCTGATTCAGCTGCAGGCTTTTCTCTGCCAAAGTTTTCTCTGCCTGTGCCAACTGGGCTGTTTTCTCTTTAAGTTCCCTCTGCAATGCACGCACATCTTTCACTTGGTGCTCTAACTGTTCTATATGTTTGCCTTGCTTCTTGATCTCAGAGCGTGCCGTTTTCAGAGCAGCATCCTTGTTTCGAACATCATCCTCTCGTTCCTTCAACCTTTTCACAGCCTTTTTGCATTCCTCTGCTAGTAGTTTCTCAGTGGCCTGCCACTCCTGGGCCAGCTTCTCCATTTGGGTCTTCTCCTCTTTCCACTCGTTGATGGACTTGGAGAGAGCTGCCTCTGTGTTGCTCAGTTCCAGGGTGGTGACTTCAAGCTTTTCCTTCAGTTCCAGAATCTGTGCCTGCTGTTCCTCCACTGTATCTCTTGCTTCTTTAAGCTGTGACTTCAAAGTTGTGACCTGTTGAAACATGTTAGGCATACTTTATTTCTCAAACAATTTAATCTACTTGTATAGCAAAATCAGCTTAAAAGACTTAAAGAAAAGAAAGATGTAAATCAGCTTTTTGAAAATGTGAACCACTTAGGTTAGTGGGATAAACCTATCTATTTTCACTAATTATCAACAATTAACAAATGTTTCAAATCTAGGAAAGGTTAACAGTTTGTACTTCTTAAATGGGGTCATACTCTACAGTAGCACATGCCTCACATTACCTGTAGTTTGGTCATCTCCGACTTGTTATTCTGCTCCGACAGTTTGGCATGGAGATAGCCTGTCTTGTGTTCCATCTCATCTTGAATATCTGCAATCTAAAGGTACAAATAGTATCTTAGTTTCTTTATCTTAATAAGTATACATTAACTTGATTAATACAGAAAAGATGGTAGTGTTTCACACCAGACTATGCTCTTCCCATGCATATACAACATGTACATTCATAGACAAACAATAACAACAGAGAAAATCACATAAAAGTATAGGAGAAATACATCTACAGCTTTTTTGAGAAAGCTACTACCAGTACACAGAAACGTATGAGGAATATGAGGCTTAGATCCTCAGATGGTAAAAAAGGAGCTGCAAGGATTTTTCTAGCAATGGAGGGACTAAAATATATATAGGAAGAATAGGTAAAATACATATAGGAGTAGGAGTTTGTAGATGAGCAAACATTCCATATATCAGCAGCAATAAGCAAAAGCTGTTTTCTCAGGGAAAAAAGGATGCACAATTTCATATCTGTAATCAGAGGCCTACAAATCCCTGTAAATCGTGTGGGGACCTCATTCATCATGCCAGTACAGGGAAGAGATAGAGATAAAATGGTAAATACAAAAAAAAAAGTTATTTTCAGTAACAAAATTATTGACCGATTTACCCAAAATGTGAAATTTTTGAAAAGGTGTCATTTTCAATTTCTCTAGAAGAGTGCACAGACTCACAGAGAGTAGGAGTACAAGGATGGGTACATTTAATCTGAATAAATCCTGATGTTCAGAATCTTGAACTTTATCCAAGAACATCTGACAGCGATCCACAAGAAGCTATTGCAAATGACCCATGTTTTTCATCCAATCACAGAATTCCTTAGAAGCCCATATTTCAGCTCCTTAAAAGCACTACAGCTGCCCTGCTGATTGGTTGAATCACAGGAAACCTGTCCACTGTCAGATATTCTTGGGATGGGGATAAGGTAGAGTGGCATTTGAATGAGACTGGGTATCCAGCAGGTCTCCCTCTCACCTGGGACAGATAGCGATTCTGTTCATTCTCCAGGTCATCCAAGGAGTCCTTATGGTCCCTTTTAATGGAATGGAGGTGCGCCTTTAAGTCGCTGTTGTTGTCATGCATCTTGATGAGCTGGTGCTGCGTGTGTTCAAGCTGAGCCTTGAGAGATTCAACCTGGGTTGACCAAGAATGGGACACAGAATGAACGCTAGCAACTAACAAACGAACCTAGAAGAAACAGAGGGGGTAACAAAGCATGCTGAGTGCACAAAACTAAAACCACAACCTACTAAAAGAAACTCAAGGACAGAGACAGGTGACTCTAACAGACTATGGTAATTCTTCCAATTTTTTTTTTACATCTTTTACCTTCCCATTCAAAAAAGTCAATCATTTTGTTAACTCATTAGTCATTTTGTAGGTTCAGCAATAACAGGTAAGTCTGGGAAGAGCTGAATTAGTTGCAAGATATGACTGTTGTAACAAAAGGAAGTATTACCATGTGATTAAAGTTGGTAAAGCAAAGCAGTGTGTGTTAGTCAATATGGGGTTTTTGGGAGGGGGGAAGTGCTGACTCCTAGGTGCCAATCTCTTGTGCTGCCACCTAGGTTCCAAGTGTTATACTTAATTGATGGAGCAAATGAAACGGGATTGTTGAATATATTCCATAAAAGACATAAGCTGTAAGATACACCAATGACTCTAAATTTTGTTACAAGCAAGCACAAGAGCAAAGCAATCTGCAGCATGGTGGTCTTGATATTTTTCTTATCTCTAAAACCAAACTCTCTCAGGAGTCTGGGACCAAGGGAAAGATGCCCTCAAACCCACATATTTCCCTCATTCAAGATAAAGAAATGTGAAACAATTGTTTGGGTAAAATAAAAAACAACAGCTGCGTGTATGAAGTTCAACTTCTAAAAAATCTATATTTATTATATTTTCCTGTGGTGTATCTAGTGTGTCTTATTTTCATAAAATAATCATAAATTATTTTTAAAAAACTCAAAGAACTAAAATTCTATTTTTTAATGCCCAGTGGTTGTGAAGCAAGCTGGCATTAAAGATGAGGTAGGGGGAATCTACTAGTATTGTGAATACAACCAAAACAAACCAACAAAACCAAAACCAAAACTAAGCTACACAAGTCAAGAAGCTGCCAATGATAAAAACCTTATATAAAATCAAACCTTTCTAATGTAAAAACAAATAAGAAACATTCAATTTTTACAAAAATACTAGAAAACCTGGCACCAAATAAAGCATTCTGAAATATGGCACAATGTTAGTGACTTTGCCCTGGGACTTGTGTTTAGACTGATCAGCAGTTTAGAATCTGTGTTCATTTACTGCCTCACCAACAAGCCCAGAGTGTTGTTGAAAAGATCTAAACTAACATGATCCTCAAACCGCAAATAACACACCAATCCTAAAAGCTACAAACTGCAACATTTATCTAATTATGAGCAAAAGCATCAGGGTATGCTGCACAATTAGAATTGGAAAAGCTCAGTCCAAAAATTGCAGTAAATTGCAATTTATTCAACAACAAATCAGCTTCATTTTGCAGAGACTTAACAGAACATGTTTTGAAGTTCACTTCACAAGTTCCATAAAATATATATATATTAAAAACAAAAAACAAAAAACATAAATTTGCGCAATAATATACATCATGTTAAAAAAAAACATTTTGAAAAGAACAACTTTCATTACAACAAAGACAGCAGGAGTCTGACATAACATTTCATGCAGGTGGTTGTACAAGCAAAAAAACATCCCCTCACTACAGCTACAGTTCCCTGCCTATGACATACCCTCTCCTCTATCTCCTCCGCCATGGACTCCGTGTCAGACTCATCATCTGCGTCATTATCAGAGTCTGTATCTGCTGCCACCTGGGGGGTTAATTATTATGGTTAAGGACAGCTGGATTGGCATGCCAGGGGGGAAGAGAGGTGAAGATCTTATACTTTGTCCATAACTCACTGATACTTTGTTCATAACTCACTGATATCTTTATATACAACAGAAGTGCAATGAGCATTTTGGAGAGAATCATTTGTAGATGGTATGTTTTTGAATATATTTTTTCGAGATAATGGTGCAGAACTTCAGATTTGAACTTTTACATAGTTTGGGTTGCGATAAACAGTCTAAAGAAAAATGATTGTGCATAATACTACATTTCATAGGATTATGAAAAGAAGTGAATGTCAAAAGAGCAGTTTTAAAGAAAATCATTTTAAGATTCATTTATCAAGAGTTGCCAAAGTGTTGGCTTATCATTCATATATGTCACATAAAAAACAGAGCATACTGGATAGAATTTGGAATTAAATAAAATTTAAATTGGGGGAAAAAAGAAAAGAGAATCACTGCTCATCTCATATAGAAATATAAGATCTCCCTCTCCTTCCAACACTGTTACAATACAATGTAACACTGTACAGACAAACTCAAACCCTCATTCCACCAACAATCACCAACAGTTAAAAGAAATATCAAGAATTATAACAGGATGATTTGATATCTGACAGTTAGGGAGAAATGAAAATAAATATGATTGACAGAAAAAAGCTTGTAACATATTAACTTATATAATTATGCATAAATGATTATTATGTAAATAAATAAGGACATTCAGTTTTCATGCATACGCATGCACTCTCCCACATCAGCAAGTTAATACATAGAGACAATTATGATAACAAGATACATGTCACTGAAGTCTTGACCTCACATCACAACTGACCTTCTGTATGCTGGACATGGTGACAAAATATTTCAGGTTTCAACTTCTTATAGATATAATCTATAGGGACATATCATATGCACTTGTGTTTTTTCACAGTACACCAGATATCACTAAAAACAAGATTGTCTCCTTGTTTTCTCTAAAACTTTTAACAATTGATCAGATTTAGTATAAAACTAACCTCTGCTTCTAGAAGTTCGACTAAGATGGTTTCTCCGTCTTTTGTTTTTTGTGATAGTAGAGACCCAGGGTAGTTGGCACTTATAGTGGGCTCTTCAGTCTGCGAAGAAAAACAAAATTTGAATATCAATGTTCTTATTTAATATTAAAAATTATGATCATATTGTTGCATAAATCAATTGGACCTGTTTTGCCATGTTAGGTAGGTTCTTTCTTTGATATCTTAATTATTTAATATCAATTACACATTAAAAGTAACACACTGCAAAATTTCTACAAAAACTGATAAGGTTAATCAGGAGCCAATATTTCCAATAATGTGTATAAAAATATGTAAAATAATAATAAATTTTGATCATATTTTATGAAGAAATATGTTTAATATTAAAATTTCTTACCATTAAGTAACACACTTCAAATATAATCAAAGCGCTGAGAGAAATATTTACAATACTAGTATACTTTAGGAATTTTGAGACAAAAATTGGTTCCATTCATGTTCCTACTTTATGTACCTTTTCTGCTGAATCCTGTCTTATATTCGAGGCAGCCTCTGCTGAGTCTGCACCAGCCTCAAGTGTTTCCACTTCCTCTTCCTTTACAGCCTGACGTAACTTTGCCTTAGAACCTGGCGATCTGGATCTTAACCTGGGCTTCGGAGATTTAGATCTTGACTTCTCCAAAACTTTGGCACTGGGAGCTTTATTAGCTGGAGACTTGGATCTTCTCTGCAGGCCATCTCGGCGATCCAGTTCTTTCTCAAGATCATCGCTTGAGTTTCGAAAGTGAAAAGTCTTTGTGTCACTTAAGCTGCCCGAACTCTCAGAGTCACTTTTTTCTTCTTCTGTCTTGCTCAACTCCCTTTCACTGGACTCTGAGCGAGCGCGTCTGTTTTCCTCCTGAGCCCTTTGGGCTAAACCACTTATATTCTTTTCCAGATCTGTAATTTCTTGTAAAAATTCTGTTCTTTCTTCTACAACTTCCTCCTTGGTGTCTGATGTTTCTCCATCATCTTCATCACTGCTCGTTCGCCTTTTATAAACAGGGTGCTTGGCCTGGGAGGCTGTCTTGGCAGCATCAGCGATGGCTTCCCTTTCTCTCTCTGAGCCAATGGTCTTTCTCCGTGGAGGCGAGTCTCTGGACTGCCTGCGGTACAGCCTCATCCCAGGGAAGTCAGAGTCATCATCGCTATAGTGTCTACTGTTAGACTTGCTCTCCTCATTATCAGACCTTCTGCGAACCTGGCCCACATGGTTCGAGCCTTCGCTTTTCGCTGTCAAACTTTTCAGTCGACTGGCCCAGGATTCCAGGCTCATTGAGGTGATGGAGGGTGCACTGTCCAGTGTGGACTTGCCATCTGTGTTGGTGTCTGCACACTTCTGAACTGCCTGCATCCAGTTTGTGCGGATCCCAGCAGTCATGGCAGACAGTGTGAAATCTCCACCTGTGGTCTGAAAAATAGACAAGAAAAGCCCTGACTAACAAAAGACTGGATAAAGTCAAAAGCAACTGATTTAGGAATTTTAATTTTTCAAAATTCAATTTTAAACTTAAAAGTCCATTGAACGTATTTCCATCATCTTTGTATACAATAATATAACTTCAGGAACTTCAGTAGAATTAGAAATTAAAAACTTTACACCAGACTTATCTCACCTTAAAAATGAACAGTTATCAATGTGTAACAAATTCAAAGTTCTTGACCTGTGTTATAATAATGCATTGTAATATAAATCAGACAAAAAGGTTAAGACGAGTAAATGAGAGAGAGCTATAAACGAGCTGAACAAAGATGAAAAACAAAAGCCGCAAATATATAACATCACTCCTTTCTGCTAACCTTGAGACGAAAGCCATAATTCTTGGCCTCTGGCACCTCAGCCAGTTCATAGCAGGTAGACAGGTCAATCACCCCACTCATGAAGTTAGCATCCTCTGCCTTGGCATCCCTGAAGTACTTGAGGGCATTGCCACTGAGAACAAACCAGTGCTTCACCCACTCCTTTCCATTAGAGGCCAGCATCAGCAACCAGCCTTTCTTGGTGAACATCAAATCCTACAAGGAAAGTAAAGCAAAAGTTTGTAATACTTTGCTCATAAACAGTTACTCCATTCAACCTTTTCAGTTATTTGTTGTCATACACACAAATGCACATGCATGCAAACATGTTGCTCACACACACACACACACACACACACACACACACACACACACACACACAAATAAATAAAAACTCACGGCAAAAGAGGAAATTCACGGCAGACTAGTTATAGACTAAATGACATTAACAGATGACTAACAGAAGACTTTGGATCACCAGATGATCACATTACACAGGGAACTCCACCCCCCCCCCCCTACCCCTTTGAACCCTAAATCCCATGTTAAGCAATCTGATCATCTGGTGAAGTAAATGAGATCCAACTTATGCATTCAGTGGTTTTTCTGTGGTTGACAGAAACCATGTAAGATCCAAATTGAAGGAAGTTCCTCAGTGACACATCAACCACAGTTTATATCATGGCCCTACATCTAAGACCCCTAGCAATGTTAACTTTTGTATATATAGTGTCAAATCATATAATTTTACTAAAATGATGTTTAGTTATATAATCCTTATCCCTTTTTCTGTAATATTTGATTAAAGAAAAAACTCTTCCAAAAATTACGGATATACATTAAATTTAAAATTGTAAAAAAGCAAAATGTCACCCCAACAAAAACGTAAACAACTAAATAATGAATTTAAAATAAAATAAAGTCATAAACTGAGGTAAAGAATACTTGTGTTTTGAATTTCTGATAAAAAAACTTATTCAACCTGGCTTTGTGTAATTTTCATCCCGAGACAAACTGGTTTAAGTTTAAGTCTGTGTCTGGCTATATAGTGTCATAAGAACTTACATCTAAACTGGGTGTCTGTTCTTCAGATTTAGATTTCGATGATGGTGGGGCAGCAACTGCAGTAAGCTGGTTAGACAGGTATTGCTTGCGCTCACTGCTGGTGCGAGCCATCTGTAAATAGACAAGGAAATCCTATTTCATTCTATTATCTCGAAAAGATTAAATATCAAAATAGAGAAAAGGGCCCTTACAAAAACTCTTAAAATACAGAAATCTTATCATTTGCAGCTTTCAACCATTTAGGTTTTTAGATCACCTCAATTTACAATTTTACAATATGGTACTCAGGTCAGGTTTACCTTTAACTCATCTGTTTCATTCCTTAGTGGCCCTCTATTGTGCAGATCTCCTCGACTCATAGAGGCAGAGGTGGGGGGAGACGCTGATAGTGGAGGGGATGACCCCTTCAGTATTCCTGTTGGGGTTCCCCTGTCACTTCCAGAGCCATTACTTAAACGAGCATCATAACGTCGCAGGGAATCTGTAGAAGAACAAGAATCCTTACGGGCCCTGTATTCCCTTTCTCTATCTGCTAAACTTACATATGGCCGAGGGGTCGAACTGGAAATATAAGCTGCAGTGCGTTCACTGGGAGTATTGGACTGTGATGTGTGGGGTTTTGGACTAGACACAGCTGAAGAATCTTTACCATTTTGTGGCAGACTAGATGTTGTGCTAAAACTACCATTTGGTCTCTTGTTGCGTCCTACAAGGGACGTCATACCAAAAGTTAAATCCGGTGCACTTTTCTTCCTGGCTGCAGACTGTTTTTGTTCATTGGGGACATACTGGTCAATGTGCTTGGCTCTGGGGATACTGGCGAGTTTGAGGTAGGCACTATGGGAACGTCCTTTTTGGGGAGGTTTTTGTTTCGGTGGCTCTGGATTCATCAAGGATTCAAAAAAGGTTTTGGGTTTAGCACCTGCTCCATCAGAGTGGTCCCCATCTCCTTCCAGCCCCTCCATTGATGCCCACCTGTTCAGTGAGTCCCCCGAGCGACCAAGATTACTGATATCGTCCCGTGACCTGCTGCGGTATTTCAACAGATTACTTGAAGGCACTTCCTCTGCAGGATCGTCAGAAGTTAAGTCATGAAGACTTCGACTTTTTCTTAGTTCACGATTCACTCCCTTGTCTTTATTTTTCAAGCTGCGTATACTCCTAAAATAAAGAGGTCCTGTGGGTTCAGGTGTGCTCCTAGAACTCCCAGATGATGCCAGGCTATGTTCACTCTTTGTTCTGACTAGATCTATCTCAGGAGGTAAATAGTCTTCTTTTTCCTTTTCTCTTTCCTTTTCTCTCCTTTTACTTTGTTCATAATCAATAGCCTTCCCAGGGCTGATATCAAATATGTCCTCTGGTTTGTTCTCTTTCTCTTCTTCCTCCCAGTCCTGCACCTTGGGGTGATACGAGGAGTTGTAGCGTTGGCGGGGAGGTAATGGAGGAGGTTTGTCTGCCTCTTGATCGCTGGCAGATGAACTATTCTCAGCTGAGCCGTTTGTGGACGTGTCACCAGGAACACTGCGACTCTTGTTCAGGGGCTGAAAAGATAAGCCAAGGAATGCAAATACTGAATTATAATGACATCCTTTTTTTTTGATGTTACATCAATGCCATATCTCCCACGACCCCATGACTAATACACCACATTATGTTTATCAACTTCCTTTTTTAAATACATTTTATATGTATGTCTTTACCACAGTTATATTCACTAGCATATCATTCATCTCACATTTTAAAGACAGGTGAAGACACATCTGTCTTGTTATGACAGTTGTTGAAAAAATATTCAGTTTTAACATCTCAAAATACAGATTAAAAAAAAAAATGGAACTCCTCTTTCACCTTCTTCTGTCTCCGCTTTTTCTTGCCAAAAAAGATACTATACAAACAACCTCGGCACATTTTGCTCCAATTTCATGCAGGCTGCACAGTCTCTATCACAGGACATCTATCAAAGACCCTCTGACATGACAAGAACAGAGTTCTACCACATAATGACAGACAATGCTTCATCATAAATTCATGTCACAGCCCCCTACCAGGTAGAACAATCCGCACATGAATTTTAATAACACCCTTGGATACCATTTGGTCTTCTAACAATCCACAAGTCAAAAAAGGCCTTAAGCTTGGGCTCACACTGGAATTTTTTTTTCAAAATCTTTGCCAATGGCTAAATTTCATATAATAAGGGAATGTTTATTGCTACATAGATGTGTCCATTACGCCATTAAGCAATTCGACTCGATAACAAAGATAGGCTTGGAATTCTGCAGACACCTGCTTGCAGAAAAAAAAATTTCGATAAGCCTATGCAGTTTTTATTCTAAAATTCTTTCCTTATGCACGTATTACTTTAACATATTTTTTACTATAAAGTCATATGGATTAATCTAGTATACTGTCTGATACATTGTCAAGTTCTAGTTATAATTAGTCTTCCATTTTGCCACCAAATTACCATAATTCCTTATAAAATGAGGGCATCACATAAATTAAACATAGTTTAATGCAAAAAAAAAAAAAGTGCCAATGTTCCACTATCTTCCAATATTGTATCTTGTATTTCTTATCATTTGGTGAATTCCAAAACATGATGCACTTTGAATTAAAATCAATGCAGTCATAGTAGAAGATATTTGAAGGCAGTGACAATGATTCTTCTGTTTTTAAGACCAAAAAAATATAAGCTACATATGTTTACTAAATTTGCTTCAAAATGTGATTTGAATGCATCAACATACATGTAGGTGGAGGAATGCAAACTTGCTATGAAAAAAGTTTGCAAAAAATTGCACTACACAATTTAACCATGTATGAAAAAAGCCAACAGAGCAAATAAATTGATATTGAATGGGTAATGCTAGTAAGTAAACAGGTGATGGTCCAGCACTCCTGCTACACATCTAAAAGATAGAGAAGCAAAACATATCTAGTCTTTCCCCTTTTTATTCATGTACCTTTTGTGTGGTAAAAATGTTTTAGTGTAATATATGAAAAGAAAGAATGTCTTTTGTGTGCAGTCTTGGCATAGTGGTCACGTAACCTAAAACATCTGAACTGATAAACCCAAGAGCCCGTATCTTTCTACTATTTGTATTTGAACTTGGGTATGTGTGTGTATTAAAAATGTAAGGTATTTAATCATACCATCAATAATATAGGCTGCCCCTTACTGTTGACTGAAACTTGTTTCTGTGCCAAATGGAGTAACCCATGTTAGTATGTAGCAGTTTTGCTAAATGCCTAAAGGGAGTTTACAAAATTTTGTTGAAAAAAATACAAGTAACAAACTACTGTCTGTCATTTTCTAGTGCTTAACCTTCCCCCCAAGGTCAAATAAACTTGGACATCTTAAAACTTATTTAAATTTTTTTTATTGTTTAGCTTCAAATATGAATCTAATTTGACAAAATATTTTAGGTTAATCTACTGAGTCCTGTATATAGAAATAAAAGTATTTTTGTAGTTCATTTATTTAAATTAAATCCACTTGCTTTTAATTGTAAATGTAATTCACTTACCAAAATTCATTCACTTAAGTTTCTTTTACGTTTATTCATTGAAAACTAGACAAATCAGAATCTGCTATCAGTCAACCTTCAAATGTTTTGAGTCAGGGAATCATGGAGGCCAAGAATTTCAATCACTTATCATGATAATAATATTTACCCATGTGATCTTGAACAAAATCCATGAAGGCAATTTCTAGTATCGCTGCTTACCAGATCATTCTAGCATAACATCTGGCAATAACAATAACATTTACCAAATAATGGAAACAACTGATGCAAGTACAAATGGCTTAATTAAAAAAACTTTTAGCAATTGTCTCGCACAATGCTACAACTGGAATTTTACAGCTCAATGAAATTATTTGATAGTCTTCTGTACAACGAAGATCAATAATCAATACCAGTCATATGCAGAAGTCACGATATGGAAAGTTTTTATTGATTTGTAATAACAATCCATTCAAATAAACATATCAGGAATGCCTAATTGAAAAAAAAAATCATCATAGTTATGTAGTGGTGGCCTAGACTGCTGAACAAAAAGTCATGATTTGGTGAGTGAAACCAGACAAAACTTCACCACATATGTTTTGAGTAATCTAGACTGCTAGACTTCCTCTGTTTTTCCCCAGGATATATTACAATATCTGGTATTTGTACTGCAATGCCTTGCACCATAAAATGGCAGTGTGATATAAGAGTGGATAAAGCAGGGGACTTGTGCCTTTGCTACTGAGACACAAGTCACACTGTCCGAGGAGACCAACTCACGATAAACTTTTAAACAAAACTTAAAGATTTCTAAAATAGAAAAGTGTCAATTGGATTTTTCTATGTCTGAGACAGGATGATAAAATACTGGCTTAACAAACACAAGTACGTATACCTGCTGTGTAACTCTTCACTTTACTCATAAATACGCCCGAGGCCCCATCACGTTCCTCACCAAACACAAACATTATGCAATACAGCACCAATACACACAAAATATAAAGCCAAATAAATTATTAAACACGGTATATACTCATAATCAGGTCAGGCATCTCATGTCACATAACAGAATTCTCTTTTTTTTAGTTTTTAAATAATTTCAAATCACCTTGATGCATTATGTCCAAGGTATATCAGCACCATGTTACTGGGTCAACAGAAGACAAGATGGTTCATCTTACCTGTTTTGCTGATAAGTTTGCCACTGGCTGTGGTATGGGGAAAGTCGGGGCACGCCTGTGCTTGGTCTTAATACTCCGCGGGTACATCACCAACACATCATGCCACCTAGTGGTCAACAACACAAAAACAAAGATGAATTAAACTCTATACTTACTTGAATAATTCTTTCTTGTATAATTTCTGGATAATTTTGGCTTCAAGTAAACCAGCTGCACTACTGCGGAGACCCAGACATTGAAATGCTTACGTATGCATGCCTCGATATTGCAGAAGTCACCTGTGCAGTGAATCGTGAAGTGGGAACTGTTTACTTTTGACAGGCACACACAATTCTATCCACCACTAAGAAAAAGCACACAGTGCTGATGAAAAAAGATGCTATTATGTTTTGTTTCGTAAACAAAGGCAACAGCACTCAAAGATAGAATCAATATATTACTTACATTCTTGTGTTAGTAAAGAGGCCTCATTATCATGGAATAAAAAAACCCCAATGCTTCTAGAGCTCAAGTAAAAATCATTATCAAAAATATGGTACAGATTTTTTTTTATAATTAAGAAAGACAATGTATGACAGAGTGTTGCCTTCCCTTTTTATACCAATATCTGGTAGGTAGCAATTTCTAACCACCCTTCCACACAAAAAATAGTGAAGAGATTTGTATATTCCAAACACAACCAGCTTTTGTCCCTTCTCTCTAAAAGCTGTCTCAAATATCTTAATTTAGTTGGAGACCTGTGGACTTGTTATCCAACTCACAAAAGAGTTGTTAGACACCAACCGAGTTTGGGTTATAAAACTGACAATGGACCTTTTTGGAAATGAAAAACCGGTTTTAGCAATGTAAACAGCCCAAATCTGGTGCCCAACACTGTCATGTAAGCTCAATGTCAAACGAATGTTTGCGCATGGATGTGAGTATGCACAATGCATCCTGTTGCGTATTCTGGTGAACAACAAAAGGGGATACAAACTTCAACTATGACTGTTGTAGCTTATGTGACATAAGAAATAAAATTAAATGTAAAATATCTTTCTGGTTTACTTGTTACATTATCATCACATATTATTTCTGAAAAAAAATATCTTGGCATATATTTTCTTGAAAAGAAATGATGGCATCAACTGAGGATTTTTATAGTTTTGATCAAAGAATATTGTTGTTGTTGATCATGCCATGCCACATAGGCATAACATCCATCTATGTAAATGTTCATTTATTAAAAAAATTTTTTTTTGAAAATAAAAATGAGATAAATCAAAAATAAAAGCTGAAATCAAAAGCTTCAACAGCACCAATACCCATGAAAAAATTACCTATTGATCTCCTCCCTATTTGTTCCCTTCACATAATAAGTTTTCTGGGGAACAACAATTGCAATGGAGAACTGGTGAGTACTGACTTCTTCTGCCCCAAACACATCTGTGCACTTGTTCATATCAATTTCCCCTTGCGGGACAGTATTCACCTGGAAAAAAAAAGAGAGAATAAATCAGACATATCCTTGGAACAGTTAAGACACTAAGATAACAGATAATGTGAATATTCTTATTGGGATGTAGCAGCAAAAAGTACCATTATGATAACAATTTCCTCATTGTGTTGCCATCATCAGGTATTTTACTCAGGAAGTGGCATGTCCTAGGTCAGGACTTGAACACTTCATCAGAATTCTGAGATTGTGATCTCAATCAGGAGTTCCTTTGCTTCAACTTAAATTGCATAAATTTTGGAATTAAATATTTTCATGAAACCAATGGTTTAATTGCATATTGTTTCCAGACTGAAGTCGTGCCATTAATGTAAATTTTGCTTCAGTTTTGTCCCTAGTTAACATCTATATTGATCAAACGCCACCATATGAATATATATATCTTGAACACAACCAGCTCCCGAATCATTTCCATTTGTGCCAGAAAATTGCACCAACAGCTATTTCATGGTCTTTTAACCTGTAACATGTATTACATAGCAAATATAATTATAGTTGGTAAAATTTCTCAACAACCAACTTCGATATTTGCCTTGAAATCTTCTCATGGCAATATCTTGACTAAGCAATACCAGAAAGCCATTCAAGTGACTGGGCCAGTGATTGTGTTAGGTGAGATTCTCAGCTGAATGTGACACAATCTGTGAAGGGGTTGCAGAAGCCAGTTTAACTGGCACATCATTATTTTTCTGTCTCCTATTTCTTTCTTAATTCAGGTGCGAGAAATATCGCGGCCTGAACATGAGGAGCTTAATAAAACATTTCTATCTCTTCACACAGCTAAATGAAGTCATGTTTAGATATTGCAAAGAAAATGTCTGCAACCTGTGTGTATACCAGCAAGTTCAATTAATCCGAGGAATACTGGCATGTTTACTTAGTGCAAACATTTTGCATGAACAGAAGAAAATAAACCATTCACTTATCCCTGGATTGTCAAATAACACATGATCATATATGCAGGAAAGTTTACTTTTTCTTGTTCATAACGCCAGACAATGTTTATAAGAATTGCTTCCTATGTTAGTGAATTGGGAATTTGGAAAACATACCAGTCACATGAGATAACAAAATTTATGTTGGAGGATGCCTGCATTACTTAAAACAAATATACAATTGCTTATTGCTTATTTTCACAGAGAGCATTAAATATTTATGGACCAGCAATGAAAATTTCATAAGTGGGGAAGATATATGGTTTCACTGACATAAAACACATTATAGACATGTTACTTGTCAGATACTAGCTGAAAGTTTTTATTACCATACCTTTGAACTAACAATTATATTCTCCTAAAATGATGACATTCAAAAGATTGTCATCTAGGTGAAAGTTTAAAACAATCTCATCATTACCTATTCCTGTGGCTTCATCAAATGTTATATTTATATTATGGCAGGTATATATCATCATTAAAATCACTATTTTCCCAACAGAGATGGTTTAATTAGGCCTTGGGGAAGTGGAACTTTATTTTTCAAACACCCCCATATGGCCACAGGATCCACCTTCTGATGTATGAATATGGCGCATATAAATCAAGCTCACATATTGTACTGATGAAACAACTTAATTAGCATTGGGGTAACAGCAGGGGCACCAACCATGCAAAATTACCATGTACTTGAATAATGTAATATGTAATGTAATACATAACATCATGTAATATAGCAATGACTGTCACAAGACTGGCGAGTATGTGGAAATTGTGCAAGGAGGACAGGGAGACAGAATTCAGGTTGTAATAGTTGTTGCTTGGGTTCACTTGGATAAAATGTCTTACAGCCATATGCCTGGTACTTATATCAAAAATTTCAACTAGACCAATGCTAAATTCATCAAAAAGTCTAATATTTTACACCTACTTCAGCCAATATGAATATGTGTAGTTAAACTTTACAATGCGAGAGTGAGACTAGCAATAATGTACCCGAATTTTAGAACAAAACACACACACACACACACACACACACACACACACACACACACCTTATCCCAATTATATTATAACAAGCCCCTAGATCTAGGGGTGAATTGGCTGCAGGTAATTATCTTTCCAAGGCTACTGACTGTCTCCTGGTTATAACTGTCACATACAAATCAGACCAAAACAAGGGCAGGGATAGCAAATGCTGTCACAGGAGCAGAATCCCTCTCATTTTCATGATGGGTTTAACAAACAAGCTTCAGTCAAAAATTGTTCATCACTTAATGGTTAAAATTTAGTCTTGTTTGATTCAAGATAAATTTGCCACAGTCCATTATGTGACTGCTAGGCTTGTATCAAAAATGTCAGAAATCGCTCAGGTTTCAAAGATAGTTGTTTTAGAATAGTTTTAAAACTGTAACTTATTTACCACAGCTAAAAAAAACTTTTGGTGGCTTTTTTTCCTATCAATATTTAGGGAATGTTCAAATATTCATTTCTTTATAATTAAGGTTGAAAAATTATCCAAAAGGAAAAAGTCAACCATCTCTTCTATATGCCACCAGGGAAATATATCATACGATATAATTCCCTGATGCCACAAACATCACAGCTCAGCAATAATATAGGGAGACATGGGTGCATACCATTTGGGATTTCTCACAGGTATCTTATGTTCCAATGGATATCATTTAAGCTAAATGCATTATGGTCAGCATTGTTGACCAGTATACTGACCACTAACCATTTGTCAGCAGATCACTGAAAGTGGGCAGTCACACAATGACCCTGATGACAAGATGACCTTCACAGTCTGTATATGGTCAAGTTCACACTCACAAAATGGAAAGGTTTCAAATGGGTCTTTTCTTACAGTTTACAATTTTTCATAGAAATTCTCTCGTCTGCATCATGGGAAACAACACAAAACAATCCATCCACATTTCTATTCATCCACAATTTAATGATTCAAATTATCCCTATATGTTTAGGTGTTAAAGCAGGTTATCTGACAGATGCCATAAAAAAGCAGTTGGATCCAAAATCTCACCATCTTGTGTAAATGTGTGAACAGACAGTGCCTCTATGGACAATAATGTATCTCCGTCTACAGTCTCCACATACTCCTAACTTTAATGACCATGTTGCAATCACCAGATCATATAAATCTATACCTGGTCACCTTCCCAACATTAAAATTGACCAGGTGGCAATAACCAGACTACATATATCTATTACCAGTCATCTCCACAACATAAAACTGCCTGTTTATTTGAGGTATAAAACGGGTTCTCTTTCAGGCATGAAGGCATTAAAATAGCTCAAGCAGCTTAAGTAGTTTTAATTTCTTGAGAGCTATTTGCAAGAATCGTTTTCATTTTATGTTATTTTACTTTATTTTTATTAAAATTTATTTTTCTTCATAATTCTTGTATTTCTTTTCTATGTGTATGTCTGTCTGTCTGTGCATCCATTCCTTTATCCATTTATTTATCTATTTATTCATTGGGTGTCTTTCCCAGAGATTTAGATCAATCTAAAGATTAAGANGAGTGCTCCTAGAACTCCCAGATGATGCCAGGCTATGTTCACTCTTTGTTCTGACTAGATCTATCTCAGGAGGTAAATAGTCTTCTTTTTCCTTTTCTCTTTCCTTTTCTCTCCTTTTACTTTGTTCATAATCAATAGCCTTCCCAGGGCTGATATCAAATATGTCCTCTGGTTTGTTCTCTTTCTCTTCTTCCTCCCAGTCCTGCACCTTGGGGTGATACGAGGAGTTGTAGCGTTGGCGGGGAGGTAATGGAGGAGGTTTGTCTGCCTCTTGATCGCTGGCAGATGAACTGTTCTCAGCTGAGCCGTTTGTGGACGTGTCACCAGGAACACTGCGACTCTTGTTCAGGGGCTGAAAAGATAAGCCAAGGAAATACTGCAAATACTGAATTATAATGACATCCTTTTTTTTTTGATGTTACATCAATGCCATATCTCCCACGACCCCATGACTAATACACCACATTATGTTTATCAGCTTCCTTTTTAAATACATTTTATATGTATGTCTTTACCACAGTTATATTCACTAGCATATCATTCATCTCACATTTTAAAGGTGAAGACACATCTGTCTTGTTATGACAGTTGTTGAAAAAATATTCAGTTTTAACATCTTAAAATACAGATTAAAAAAAAAAATGGAACTCCTCTTTCACCTTCTTCTGTCTCTGCTTTTTCTTGCCAAAAAAGATACCATACAAACAACCTCGGCACATTTTGCTCCGATTTCATGCAGGCTGCACTGTCTCTATCTAAGGACATCTATCAAAGACCCTCTGACTGACAAGAACAGAGTTCTACCACATAATGACAGACAATGCTTCATCATAAATTCATGTCACAGCCCCCTACCAGGTAGAACAATCCGCACATGAATTTTAATAACACCCTTGGATACCTTTTGGTCTTCTAACAATCCACAAGTCAAAAAAGGCCTTAAGCTTGGGCTCACACTGGAATTTTTTTTTCAAAATCTTTGCCAATGGCTAAATTTCATATAATAAGGGAATGTTTATTGCTACATAGATGTGTCCATTACGCCATTAAGCAATTCGACTTGATAACAAAGATAGGCTTGGAATTCTTCAGACATCTGCTTGCGGAAAAAACATCTTTCTATAAGCCTATGCAGTTTTTATTCTAAAATTCTTTCCTCATGCACATATTACTTGACATATTTTTTACTATAAAGTCATATGGGTTAATCTACTATAGTGTCCGATACATTGTCAAGTTCTAGTTATAATTCCTTATAAAATGTGGGCATCACATAAATTTAACATAGTTAAATGCAAAAGTGCCAAATTTCCACTATCTTCCAATCTTGTATCTTGTATTTCTAATCATTTGGTGAATTCCAAAACATGATGCACTTTGAATTAAAATCAATGCAGTCATAGTAGATGATAATTGAAGGCAGTGACAATGATTCTTCTGTTTTTAAGACCAAAAAATATAAGCTACATATGTTTACTAAATTTGCTTCAAAATGTGATTTGAATGCATCAGCACATGTGGAGGAATGCAAACTTGCTATGAAAAAAGTTTGCAAAAAAGTGCACTACACAATTTAACCATGTATGAAAAAAGCCAACAGAGCAAATGAATGGATTTTGAATGGGTAATGCTAGTAAGTAAACAGGTGATGGCCCAGCACTCCTGCTACACATCTAAAAGATAGAGAAGCAAAACATATCAAGTCTTTCTCCTTTTTATTCATGTACCTTTTGTGTGGTAAAAATGTTTTAGTGTAATATATGAAAAGAAAGAATGTCTTTTGTGTGCAGTCTTGGCATAGTGGTCACGTAACCTAAAACATCTGAACTGATAAACCCAAGAGCCGTATCTTTCTACTATTTGTATTTGAACTTGGGTGTGTGTGTATTAAAAATGTAAGGTATTTAATCATACCATCAATAATATAGGCTGCCCCTTACTGTTGACTGAAACTTGTTTCTGTGCCAAAATGGAGTAACCCATGTTAGTATGTAGCAGTTTTGCTAAATGCCTAAAGGGAGTTTACAAAATTTTGTTGAAAAAAATACAAGTAACAAACTACTGTCTGTCATTTTCTAGTGCTTAACCTTCCCCCAAATGTTAAATAAACTTGGACATCTTAAAATTTATTTTAAATTCTTTATTGTTCAACTTCAAATATGAATCTAATTTGACAAAATATTTTAGATTAATCTACTGAGTCCTCTATATAGCAATGAAAGTATTTTTGTAGTTCATTTATTTAAATTAAATCCACTTGCTTTTAATTATAAATGTAATTCACTTACCAAAATTCATTCACTTAAGTTTCTTTTACATTTATTCATTGAAAACTAGACAAATCAGAATCTGCTATCAGTCAACCTTCAAATGTTTTGAGTCAGGGAATCATGGTGGCCAAGAATTTCAATCACTTATCATGATAATAATATTTACCCATGTGATCTTGAACAAAATCCATGAAAGGCAATTTCTAGTATCGCTGCTTACCATATCATTCTAGCATAACATCTGGCAATAAGAATAACATTTACCAAATAATGGAAACAACTGATGCAAGTCCAAATGGCTTAATTAAAAAAACTTTTAGCAATTGTCTCGCACAATGCTACAACTGGAATTTTACAGCTCAATTAAATTATTTGATAGTCTTCTGTACAACGAAGATCAATAATCAATACCAGTCATATGCAGAAGTCACGATATGGAAAGTTTTTATTGATTTGTAATGACAATCCATTCAAATAAACATATCAGGAATGCCTAATTGAAAAAAAAAATCATCATAGTTATGTAGTGGTGGCCTAGACTGCTGAACAAAAAGTCATGATTTGGTGAGTGAAACCAGACAAAACTTCACCACATATGTTTTGAGTAATCTAGACTGCTAGACTTCCTCTGTTTTTCCCCAGGATATATTACAATATCTGGTATTTGTACTGCAATGCCTTGCACCATAAAATGGCAGTGTGATAGAAGAGTGGATGAAGCAGGGGACTTGTGCCTTTGCTACTGAGACACAAGTCATACTGTTCGGGGAGACCAACTCCTGATAAACTTTTAAACAAAACTTAAAGATTTCTAAAATAGAAAAGTGTCAATTGGATTTTTCTATGTCTGAGACAGGATGATAAAATACTGGCTTAACAAACACAAGTATATCTGCTGTGTAACTCTTCACTTCACTCATAAATACGCCCGAGGCCCCATCATGTTCCTCTCCAAGCACAAACATTATGCAATACAGCACCAATACACACAAAATATAAAGCCAAATATATTATTAAACACGGTATATACTCATAATCAGGTCAGGCATCTCATGTCACAAAATAGAATTTTTTCTATTTAGATTTAAAATAATTTCAAATCACTTTGATGCATTATGTCCAAGGTGTATCAGCACCATGTTACTGGGTCAACAGAAGACAAGATGGTTCACCTTACCTGTTTTGCTGATAAGTTTGCCACTGGCTGTGGTATGGGGAAAGTCGGGGCACGCCTGTGCTTGGTCTTAATACTCCGCGGGTACATCACCAACACATCATGCCACCTAGTGGTCAACAACACAAAAACAAAGATGAATAAAACTCTATACTTACTTGAATAATTCTTTCTTGTAATAATTTCTGGATAATTTTGGCTTCAAGTAAACCAGCTGCACTACTGCAGAGACCCAGACACTGAAATGCTTACGTATGCATGCCTCGATATTGCAGAAGTCACCTGTGCAGTGAATCGTGAAGTGGGAACTGTTTACTTTTGACAGGCACACACAATTCTATCCACCACTAAGAAAAAGCACACAGTGCTGATGAAAAAAGATTCTATTATGTTTTGTTTTGTAAACAAAGGCAATAGCACTCAAAGATAGAATCAATATATTACTTACATTCTTGTGTTAGTAAAGAGGGCTCATTATCAAGGAATAAAAAAAACCCAATGCTTCTAACTTAGAGCTCAAGTAAAAATCATTATCAAAAATATGTTACAGATTTTTTATAATAAAGAAAGACAATGTATGACAGAGTGTTGCCTTCCCTTTTTATAACAATATCTGGTAGGTAGCGATTTCTAACCAACCTTCCACACAAAAAATAGTGAAGAGATTTGTATATTCCAAACACAACCAGCTTTTGTCCCTTCTCTCTAAAAGCTGTCTCAAATATCTTAATTTAGTTGGAGACCCGTGGACTTGTTATCCAACTCACAAAAGAGTTGTTAGACACCAACCGAGTTTGGGTTATAAAACTGACAATGGCCCTTTTTGGAAATGAAAAACCGGTTTTAACAATGTAAACAGCCCAAATCTGGTGCCCAACACTGTCATGTAAGCTCAATGTCAAACGAATGTTTGCGCATGGATGTGAGTATGCACAATGCATCCTGTTGCGTATTCTGGTGAACAACAAAAGGGGATACAAACTTCAACTATGACTGTTGTAGCTAATGTGACATAAGAAATAAAATTAAATGTAAAATATCTTTCTGGTTTACTTGTTACATTATCATCACATATTATTTCTGAAAAAAAAAATCTTGGCATATATTTTTTCTTGAAAAGAAATGATGACATCAACTGAGGATTTTTGTAGTTTTGATCAAAGAATATTGTTGTTGTTGATGATCATGCCATGCCACATAGGCATATCATCCATCTATGTAGATGTTCATTTATTTAAAAAAACTTTTTTTTTGAAAATAAAAATAAGATAAATCAAAAATAAAAGCTGAAATCAAAAGCTTCAACAGCACCAATACCCATGAAAAAATTACCTATTGATCTCCTCCCTATTTGTTCCCTTCACATAATAAGTTTTCTGGGGAACAACAATTGCAATGGAGAACTGGTGAGTACTGACTTCTTCTGCCCCAAACACATCTGTGCATTTGTTCATATCAATTTCCCCTTGTGGGACAGTATTCACCTGGAAAAAAAAAGAGAGAATAAATCAGACATATCCTTGGAACAGTTAAGACACTAAGATAACAGATAATGTGAATATTGTTATTGGGATGTAGCAGCAAAAAGTACCATTATGATAACAATTTCCTCATTGTGTTGCCATCATCAGGTATTTTACTCAGGAAGTGGCATGTCCTAGGTCAGGACTAGAACACTTCATCAGAATTCTTAGATAGTGATCTCAATCAGGAGTTCCTTTGCTTCAACTTAAATTGCATAAATTTTGGAATTAAATATTTTCATGAAACCAATGGTTTAATTGCATATTGTTTCCGGACTGAAGTCGTGCCATTAATGTAAATTTTGCTTCAGTTTTGTCCCTAGTTAACATCTATATTGATCAAACGCCACCATATGAATATATATATCTTGAACACAAGCAGCTCCTGAATCATTTCCATTTGTGCCAGAAAATTGCACCAACAGCTATTTCATGGTCTTTTAACCTGTAACATGTATTACATAGCAAATATAATTATAGTTGGTAAAATTTCTCAACAACCAACTTCGATATTTGCCTTGAAATCTTCTCATGGCAATATCTTGACTAAGCAATACCAGACAGTCAATGCAAGTGACTGGGCCAGTGATTGTGTTAGGTGAGATTCTCAGCTGAATGCGACACAATCTGTGAAGGGGTTGCAGAAGCCAGTTAAACTGGCACATCATTATTTTTCTGTCTCCTATTTCTTTCTCAATTCAGGTGCGGGAAATATCACGGCCTGAACATGAGGAGCTTAATAAAACATTTCTATTTCTTCACCTCTTCACAGAGCTAAATGAAGTCATGTTTAGATATTGCAAAGAAAATGCCTGCAACCTGTGTGTATGTATACCAAGTTCAATTAATCCGAGGAATACTGGCATGTTTACTTAGTGCAAACATTTTGTATGTACAGCAGAAAATAAACCATTCACTTATCCCTGGATTGTCAAATAACACATGATCATATATGCAGGAAAGTTTACTTTTTCTTGTTCATAACGACAGACAATGTTTATAAGAACTGCTTTCTATGTTAGTGAATCAGGAATTTGGAAAACATACCAGTCAGATGAGATAACAAAATTTATGTTGGAGGATACCTGCATTACTTAAAACAAATATACAATTGCTTATTGCTTATTTTCACAGAGAGCATTAAATATTTATGGACCAGTAATGAAAATTTCATAAGTGGGGAAGATATATGGTTTCACTGACATAAAACACATTATAGACATGTTACTTGTCAGATACTAGCTGAATGTTTTTATTACCATACCTTTGAACTAACAATTATATTCTCCTAAAATGATGACATTCAAAAGATTGTCACCCAGGTGAAAGTTTATAGCAATCTCATCATTACCTATTCCTGTGGCTTCATCAAATATTATATTTATATTATGGCAGGTATATATCATCATTAAAATCATTATTTTCCCAGCAGAGATGGTTTAATCAGGCCTTGAGGAAGTGGAACTTTATTTTTCAAATGCCCCAATATGGCCACAGGATCCACCTTCTGATGTATGAATATGGCGCATATAAATCAAGCTCACATATTGTACTGATGAAACAACTTAATTAGCATTGGGGTAACAGCAGGGGCACCAACCATGCAAAATTACCATGTACTTGAATAATGTAATATGTAATGTAATACATAACATCATGTAATATAGCAATGACTGTCACAAGACTGGCGAGTATGTGGAAATTGTGCAAGGAGGACAGGGAGACAGAATTCAGGTTGTAATAGGTGTTGCTTGGGTTCACTTGGATAAAATGTCTTACAGCCATATGCCTGGTACTTATATCAAAAATTTCAACTAGACCAATGCTAAATTCATCAAAAAGTCTAATATTTTACACCTACTTCAGCCAATATGAATATGTGTAGTGTTTTGTTAAACTTTACTATGCAAGAGTGAGACTAGCAATAATGTACCCGAATTTTAGAAACACACACACACACACACACACACACACACACCTTATCTCAATTATATTATAACAAGCCCCTAGATCTAGGGGTGAATTGGCTGCAGGTAATTATCTTTCCAAGGCTACTGACTGTCTCCTGGTTACAACTGTCACATACAAATCAGACCAAACCAAGGGCAGGGATAGCAAATGCTGTCACAGGAGCAGAATCCCTCTCATTTTCATGATGGGTTTAACAAACAAGCTTCAGTCAAAAATTGTTCATCACTTAATGGTTAAAATTTAGTCTTGTTTGATTCAAGATAAATTTGCCACAGTCCATTATGTGAGTGCTAGGCTTGTATCAAAAAATGTCAGAAATCGCTCAGGTTTCAAAGATAGTTGTTTTAGCATAGTTTTAAAACTGTAACTTATTTACCACAGCTAAAAAAAAACTTTTGGTGGCTTTTTTTCCTATCAATATTTAGGGAATGTTCAAATATTCTTTTCTTTTAAATTAAGGTTGAAAAATTATCCAAAAGGAAAAAGTCAACCATCCCTTCTATATGCCACCAGGGAAATATATCATACGATATAATTCCCTGATGCCACAAACATCACAGCTCAGCAATAATATAGGGAGACATGGGTACAAACCATTTGGGATTTCTCACAGGTATCTTATGGTCCAATGGATATCATTTAAGCTAAATGCATTATGGTCAGCATTGTTGACCAGTATACTGACCACTAACCATTTGTCAGCAGATCACTGAAAGTGGGCAGTCACACAATGACCCTGATGACAAGATGACCTTCACAGTCTGTATATTGTCAAGTTCACACTCACAAAATGGAAAGGTTTCAAATGGGTCTTTTTCTTACAGTTTACGATTTTTCATAGAAATTCTCTCGTCTGCATCATGGGAAACAACACAAAACAATCCATCCACATTTCTATTCATCCACAATTTAATGATTCAAATTATCCCTATATGTTTAGGTGTTAAAGCAGGTTATCTGACAGATGCCATAAAAAAGCAGTTGGATCCAAAATGTCACCATCTTGTGTAAATGTGTGAACAGACAGTGCCTCTATGGACAATAATGTATCTCTGTCTACAGTCTCTACATACTCCTAACTTTAATGACCATGTTGCAATCACCAGATCATATAAATATATACCTGTTCACCTTCCCAACATTAAAATTGACCAGGTGGCAATAACCAGACTACATATATCTATTACCAGTCATCTCCACAACATAAAACTGCCTGTTTATTTGAGGTATAAAACGGGTTCTCTTTCAGGCATGAAGGCATTAAAATAGCTCAAGCAGCTTAAGTAGTTTTAATTTCTTGAGAGCTATTTGCAAGAATCGTATTCATTTTATGTTATTTTACTTTATTTTTATTAAAATTTATTTTTCTTCATAATTCTTGTATTTCTTTTCTATGTGTATGTCTGTCTGTCTGTGCATCCATTCCTTTATCCATTTATTTATCTATTTATTCATTGGGTGTCTTTGGGTGCTTTCCCAGAGATTTAGATCAATCTAGGATTAAGATTTAGATCGACCTAACTCCCTGGGGGTTCACGCTAAATTGCAGTCAGCTGAGCGGGCACCATAGTTAATTACCCCCTTACAGCTTTTAGTAGGCGGGACAGATGCTTAAGCCGGCCAAGCTGACAGTAATCTAGTGAGACTCCCCACAGGGATAGATCGATCTAAAAATCTATGGAAATGGGGTGTTTGAGTGAATTTAAAAACTTGATGAGCTAAATTGAAAAGTAAGACAAATTCAGATATTAAGAAAGGGACCAACATTCTGAATTTTAGTCCCTGCAGTGGAGGTTTTGGGCAAGTTCAGAACAGAAAATATTCTTAAAAAACCTCAAAGAGGGATTTAAAACTACCCTGTTCAGTTATTTATGCAAGTCAAGCCTGTGACTTTATGTCATGGACTCAACTTACGTCATGGACTCAACTTACACCCCTAAAGATTTTCTTAGTCTATTGTGGAAAAGTTAACAAAAGCTCCTTTCAAGTCATGAACATATCTTAAATTACAAAACAACAGTAATAAGACAACGAGTGCAATGCTTACACACAACTTTCAACTTCACATGGTAAAGCCTTTGTCATTTGACTTAATCAAACAGGGATTTTAGCACTAAACCTCATCTTTTTGATGAAAAGCTGACACCAAAACATGTGAGTTTGGTTTTTCTCTCAGCAACGGCAAGGGTTGTTTTGAAAGTCTGACAAACAACAAACATGCTGTTTATGTTTTTGCAATCAACAACATCTTTCACAGACGTTTGTTCATTGCACATAACAGGTGAAAATGTTTTCAATCAAATCAAATAGAAGATAAAGCAGTTCTGTGTGTAATAGAATAAACCTGTCTCAAAATTGTGTTTTCTATTAATTCTAATGTTAAACACATAAATAACAACTTATTTGGCAGTCAGCAGACACATTCATCATTAACATCCCATGAAGATCAATTTTCTTCAATTATGATTTATCACATCTGTGTAAAATGCTGCAATATTTCAAAAACAATTTTACCAAATTAGTTGAAATGGACATTTAGCATATGTGAATTCATTAGGCAACATATTGTGGTGGAACATTAATATGAAATAAATGCATTAAATTTTTGACCCAGGAGTGCACTTAGTTCATACTTTATGAGAAAGGCCTGGCAAAAAAGAAAACAAAAAAGCAAGATATATGCATGTTGCAATTTCTAAGAAAAGGCTTGTGATAATTTTAACAAACTCATTGTCTTGAAACAAACGAAAGTTTTAAATTTTTGCAGATACAAAAGATAAATGAAACAATCCATTTGGTTGGAAGTAATTACTTTGATCAAGTAGATGGAATAAAGGCACAGATGTTGTGGCTGATTGCTTCAGACTGAGTTTCAATTTCGTTCATTGTTTCCAGATAGCGTCTCAGGGGGGAGAGCCGTATGCTCAATCACGAATGCACTGAAAAACTGAATATCATTCTTCTGGCCTCTATGCCAACTAACACTACTGACAAGTCTCTGGGTCATGCTATCAGATTTCTGTATTAAACGAATTATGCATTTTTCCACCATTAATGTTTAAGTGGACAAATATTACTTCTAATGTTTTTTAAGCCAACACTGCATTCAGCAAAACCGAATTACCCAACTGAGGCTAAAATTTGCAAAGGTTTTCTTTAACCTGATGTCAACCCTGGTAATTAATTCCTTACCTCATTTAAAAACAGATTAAAAAACACTTGAAGCAAAATGGTTCTTAAGTAGTGCAATTTTTACTTACATTTTCATCCACAGAATAGGTAAGCTCTCCATCGTCGTATAGCACAAAGAATCTTCGCTGCCATCTCTGAAAATAAACATATATGTTATTTAATCACTTTTTATTTTCAAAACAGCATTATGTTAATCATAGCGACAAATAACAATTTAAAAGCAGAGGGGTTTATGAAAGAAAGAGTGTTTTTCTTAGTAACTTAAGGTAAGATGATACTTCTTCAAATACTAAAATACAACAATTAAGGTTTAAAGTTTAAATTAATATTAATAACAATAATAATAATAATCTGCTACCTAAGTCTGTAGTAACTAAAGCCCATATTTAACAGAAATATTGAAAAATAAAAAATAAATATTCCCAAGTGAAATCCAAGGTAGTGGTGGCTAACAGTTCATAATCAAGTTAAGTCGTTACATAAACACCATAATATACAAATTGTGCAGATTTGGAGGGAGGAGAGGGGAGTCCAGCATCTAAGATATAAATGCAGCTTATTTTAATTCATTCATGTTGTACACAATTTGCTGGTACTGCAACTCAGACAGCTTAAATGGTAGTTATCTCAATCAATGCATTTCCTAATGGCAATTAAAGGTAAACCACGGCTTCCTCTCTACAAGTGAAAGACACCCTGGCTATGGTCAGGTGTGTGCTTTAAGTACTATTCAGATACTTCCATTCAAAATCAGTTTTAACCAGAAGGTAGGCACTTGATTACAATCCCATGAGGTAATGCAATTCCTATGTGCTCTGACTTTAAATGGTTATCACAATGAGTGGTGGGGGAGATCACAGAGAAATCACATACTGACATAGGTGGATTGCAATCAATTGCAGCTTCCTATAATTAGGAATAAAATGCTTTTAGTTAAAGCCAGTCTGAACAAGGAAGATCTGATGCTTCAACTTTATTTAATTTCATCTTTCTGAAATGGGCAAATCTGACCATAGGCCATTGTTCATAAACCTCTTTCAAACTTGTAAGTCAGACCCACCATGTGGCCCATAGGTTTTGCTTTGGACAGTGAATAAAAATCTTCAATAAAAACTCTCTTTCTTCTTATTTTAGTCTATGACAAAATTTAAGGACTATCAAAATTAATGACATTTGCAATCAGTAAATTAAAGATTGCAAAGATTTCTGTAAGAGATAACTTTGTCAAAATGGTCAGGGAAATCTATAGCTTTGCACACTGAGGGTTCCTGTACCAGTCTTGATTGCACTGACCTGTTGACAAGTCAACTTAGATGTCAACTTAGATGTGTGAAAATATGATGTTATAATACGACACACTTGGTTCTCAACGTTTCACTTGGAAAAAGGAAAATATAAATAAGAATGAATTTTGTAGTCTATTATCACTAGATTTCTTCACACCATCTTGGTATGTTAATCACGAATGCCAAGTCAATGAAAATATCCATTTATATTTGACAAAATGTTTTATTTCCTTTTTGACTTTCCAGTGCAACCCAACCTCCAGTTACATAACACAACTTCACTGTAATATCAATGCAAACTTAATGTTATGCTTAAGGCTTCTTGTGGGCATTTCAATCAGAGGTAGCTTGTTGTCTAAATGAAAGGTGATCTACTTCTCCACTCAAAGCCCAGTGAGTGGCTTTAACATCAACTTTGCATACCTGGTAAAAGTTTAAAAGGAGACTTGGGGTTAAAAATGCTGATAGCATAAACTAGAATAGAGTGCTAGTCCATCCTTAGTTAAATGTCATGAACTATACTGGTCAAGATCTATACACAAAAGGGTCAGAATTTACAAAACTGAATTTCACTATCATAATAAAGTAATAACGAACACTGGACATATTTGTAAATACCTCACTGCCTAGTTATACAAGAGAATCACTGACATAAAAAAGTTAGATGGAATTGAGGGGGGAAGGGGGTCTAAGGGGGGGGCTCTCATGCTACTTTTTTCTTATAGGGACAATTCAGTGAGAAAGCTGACATCTTGAATTAATACTTTCTCTGTCTACACACTGCCTGTTCCATGACAAAGAATGTCAAATATTTGTACTGAAAGCAAGGACATCACTTCAATAACTGAACACAACAGACCACATTATGCAACAATAGAATTTGGTCTTTCATGTTTGCCTTTGGCTTTTGTGGAGAACACAGCTCCAATGACAAGAGGTAGCCCCAGGAAGACAAGAGGAGGTCAAGCAGACAGGGATTTTAAAAGAACCAACCAGGACAGTAAGGAACTTCTCACATCCAGCAGTGCATTTCACTGGACCGGTCCACTTTGTGAGAATAACATCTTAAAAAGGTGCAAAAAAAGCCTCCCCCCCCCCCCACCATGCTGTAACACAGTCAATTTATTGACTTTACAGCATAAGCGAACATGGAGAGAACTTGTGCAAGGGGGTAAACTCTGTAGTATGTGACATGCTAGAACATCTACAAGTAGTCCATTCCAGTTATATGTACCCCTGGAAATGAAAGTGGCCCAAGGGTGACCCCTCAAATGCTTTATCAACATATATATGTTCATGCTGTATTGCCATGTTTACAAGTCAATACAGGGATGGTTGATAGTGATGGTTGCTTGAAATGGAAGACTAATCAGTAATGAAGACTGGAGGAAAATGATTAATACTGAAGCATTTCTATTATTTTTGTCTGGCCATTAGTTCCTATAACCATAGTCCATAGTCCTAACCAAAATGCTTCAAACCAAGTGCAAGTGAACACATTTTTCCAATTCATTCCCAATGCTCAAAGCAAATGAGAACATTAGAGAATGTTTTTACCAACACATTATACATGTGTCTGTGGGAAACTAAGAAAAAATACAGATATGAAGGTGCTCTGAGAAGAGAGCTGACTAACTAAAAGCCAAGTCTCCAGTTGAATCAGGTTGACCTAACCTAGAGAAACCCACCACAACAGGGTGTCTGATTATGATTTGCTAACAACAGAAAACAAATCCTATGTGACACTGCCCATTCTCCACCATGCCAGCTCAGTGCAGTTACTTTACCCTGTGGAATATCTCCTCAACTTATCCAATAATCACAATACCTATGCCATTCCTAGTACACAGAGGTACGTTATAACCAGACACCTGAATCTCAGGGTGAATACAGTTGTCATGTGTGACTGGAAGCCAATCTCTCATTGAGATGCAGGTCAGCTCCCTCACTCTTTGCTCCCAGGCAAAGACACAGACAACTGAGCTCTTTTCATCAGCATTCAAGTCATACATTATTAACCACTTATTAAGGAATTCCTCACTAGAATTACTATGAATATATTTCCTTTCATGTATATAAGATGTACGTGGTCCGTGTATTATTATTTCGTATTACTATTTTTCTCTGCTTTCTGTATCCCCGTCTGTATAGAACAGACAGCTGAACTTGACTTGCACGTCCAGGTACTAGAATTCAGGTTGTCAACCTAAGCAGGGAACTGTACCTCTGGTATACCCAGGTTACATAATTACTTCCATACATCAAAATATCTGCATTTGAGTTGACAGTTTAACATTTCTTCATATTTAATACATACAAGGCGGAGATAGGGGAGGAATAAGAAATGCTGACACCTTGGGATGAGCAAAGTGAAAGGATTCCGAACTTACTAAAACAAAACTAAAACTATTCGAGTTGATGAATAATATGACAGTCAGTACAAAAAAGTGGATATAGGTGACAAAAATTCTGACAGAAATCCCACAAAAGAAATTCCCAGCAACTAGGAACCAGTGTAGTGAGACTGGGATCAAGTTGTGTCTATCAGGCAATAATTATCAACCTGTGCAGCTTCTATATATACATGACAATGACTTGCATGACGAGGAAGCATTCATACGCCTATGAACTATCACCTGCATCATAAGCTGGCATTAATTCTACCTCCTATAACAATGGCTAAGAAGTATATAGGAAGCAGAAAATAATGGCTATTATACTGCTGTAATATAGTTGACATCTTGGGTGCACTACTTCCCAGTGCTTTATGATGGCAGTGATGAGGTTATGAGTAATGGTTCTCTGGGGCACTCCTAAAACTCCCCTGTCATCCACATGAGTCCTGTTTACAACTAGATCTACATCTACACCTACGGTTCTTTCATGTATCCTCAGATGATCCCAAAGGAGGGAGATCTGAATACTAAGTGCTATATTTTAATTTGAATGTATACTGGTATACTCAACTAGCAAAGAGAATGATTTATTTCACAGGGTTGGACTCTGACGTCAAAATACAGTTGTGCTCCGCATTTTTTAAAATCAATCATGTTGATTTTTTTTCAAGTCCTAAATTCACCTGAATAGCACCCTCTTGCCAGAAAGAGTAATTGAGGCACAACTGTAAAATGCCCTCTAAATCTAAACTGCAGCATTGATTCAAGCTTGGCAAGGTTATTTCTATAATAACACATAGGCTTCATACAGATGAGAATGGAACTTGTGTGTGTGTGTGTGTGTGTGTGTGTATCCGGGGGTGGGGGGGGGGTGGGGGGGGGGGGATCTCATATATTCAACTGCCATTAAAACAGCAGAGATGTTGACTAAAATATAGTGATATATGCAGAAAGCAAAATGTCAGAGAGATAATATGTTACCCTAGATGGGGTTGCCAGTGATAAAATATCTGTTATTGACAAAGGCTGATAAGTGGGGGGATGTACATCACTGGGTGACCTATGGGCAGGGCTGGGAGTGGAGTGGAATAGACAATGCTGATACGAGTGCAGAGAAGAGATTTGCTAACACAGTATAAAAGTCTATTAGCTTCGGCTAGAGTTGCAAAAGACTGCAAAAATCCCAATTCACTTTGAAGCCGAATTGTAGGGATGGGGAGCTGATAGGTTGGAGGGGAGGGGATATGTGGTTAGATAGCACTACAATCAGAATGCCTTGAGGGCATCAATGTTGTTATCTCTCTCATACTATAGTGAAAACAGGAAACTAATAATATGAGTGACCTGTCAAAGGACAGGTAAAATAAAGGCTTTATCAAAAATACTGGATTACAATAACTAGTAGCACTTAGCAAACATTCTTATTTATTTAGCCAAATAACAAATCTTTAAACCATTATATAAGAAAAAGTTATTTCTGGGCTCTCTCTATGGTAAAATTCATTTTTGGCAAAAAAATGTAAATTCAATTAAACAGTTGTATTTCATTGAAAAGAAAGCATAATATTTTACATTTTTACAGCCAAATTAGAAGACACATTGGCTTACATTTACTGTGCTAGAGTGAGCCCCTAACAAGCGGTCTTTTAGCAGGATCAATCACTTAAATTCCCTATCTCTTACCTTAGACCTGTGTACAGGGTTGGCGAAGTCCAGGTCTGGTGCTATGAACAGGTAGCCACATTTGGAGATCTTTCTGGATGCCTAAAACATCAACATAAATGACTGAAACAATGCTGATAATTTGAATCATTTCAAATTAAATGTCACTATCATTAATATTAGATAGTACTTGTAATGAAAACAAAACCAGTTTTCTATGGCCCTATTTATGAACATTATCATTTTCATTAAGTTAATTAAGGTCTAAAGAATCTTATGTGTTCTTAGTAGAAAATTGTTCATTTTTATTTCTGAAAAGAAAAAAAAAAGGCTGAACCCAAGTGCTGATTGTTCTTTGTGCAGACATCACTCTGCACTTTCTATAGGCCATCATTACTACTCAAACTCAATCTAATTTAAAAAACAGTTTCGGCAAATATCCCAAGGACCTGATTACCATACTATTTGCCACCAGATGGGAGAATAATGTGCTGATCAAAGTACTAAAACACAATTTGTGGTTAGTGAAATGTCCCCAAGACCATTATTCACACAAGGTAATATGTGCATGGCAAGGGAGCTTTCCCTTCTACAATCTATTTGGCAATATTATTTTGCAATTATTTGATACAAGCAAAATTTTATTGTGAACAGTCTCATTTTTCAGCAAAGTTTAAAGTGTTACCATGCCATTAGTTTTTCTTCAAGATCTTTTGTCAGTAACAAGATCCAAAATTAGGGAAACCATTTATAAAAAATTTGCCTGTTACTCTCAAGAAAATGCATTTAACAAAAATACCTCATCTACCTGATCTCTGATTATTTAGTCTAGCTTATAATGGATTTATACTATTGTATTACAGTGTTCTTGACACTTTATCCAAATGGCTACACAAATACTTAAACAAGCTTATTTTGTTCTCAGATGTATTCCAAACTCAAAACAAATAACAGACACACGGTAGAATTTTTGAAAAAGAAGTATTGGTCCACAGCTCCTTCCCTCCCCCACCACCCTTCTGCTACTTTCCTCGAAACTGGACACTATAATTATGGCTAATAACACATTTCGCCAACATAACCTCAAACATTTCTTTTATCATATGACACACCCAGAAAAAAAGTTGTCTTAGCTCTGCTTTCAGGACAGGTATATTTTGGCTAAATCCTATTTTGCTGTTTTGTCTAATATCATGAATCACCTTCTGCTTGTGGGCTATTTAAAGTGCTCTGGTTGAAATGGGGTCCTTGTCTTCAACAATTATAGAAACACCAACATTTCATTGTGGCTTGTGACATTTTTTCATATGAATTACACAATACACCTCTAAGATAAATGTAAAGATGAGATTCTGTATATAAAAATTGTCAAAATAACTTAAAATATCTTTTAGCTAATATGTGTTACCTAATTTTTTACAGCTTGATTTTGACGCACATTAAAGTTAACAGTAATATAGCCATTGTCAAACAGGAGTCAAATAATTGTATACATCTTATTTCAAAGATACCTCAGTATTTTTCTAACTTTTGGCCTGCAGGGTGATTTTGAAAAGTTTTGAAAAGATTTAAACACTCAAATACACTTACCTTCTCACTCAAGCACTTGCTTGTTAGATAAAATGTAGCCCTAAGCCAATTACACTTATAATTTATGATGCAAAAGCTATATTCTAACTTGGGTGGAGTGCGATTAAAATCAAGTTATGATCTGGGAGTTTAAAATTATTTTTTATGTTTTATAATAAAGTAATATGCCTGGTTTCAGCACAGACCTTCTTCAACTTCAATAAACAAATGTTTACAACATTTAAACTTGATTAGTTATAAATGTTGAAACTGAAGATAACACAGACAGGCTCAAAATAAGAGAGATGGCAGGTTTAGGATCCAAATAAAAGTCAAATTAGTTGTCAAAATGTCACTTTACAGATTATTTTGATGCTGGAAAAGGTAAAGAAGCACACCACCCCACTCAAATCTTTCTTTCAGAAAAAATAAAATAGTGAAATCTACATCTTACACAATTATGTAGAGAGATTTTACAAAATAAAATAACACTGCTTGAAAAATGCTGGTTTCTTAACATATCAATGAATTTAATGTCAGTCTCTTTTTTAACCAGATAACCATATATAACTTGCACAATGAGATTAACGAAACAATAGGATGAAACAATTGTCACTTTGCACTGTGATTACCTTTCGGCATAGTGGGATAAACTCTACAAAAAATGTTACCAATAAAAATTGTTGACATGGCTCTACTAGCAATACAGGTGGATAATACTCAAGGTATCAATTAACACCGGCGCGTTTTCTATAACATTAGTCATAGCATTGCAATGAAGAATCATTGAAAGGGGGCTTGGCATGCACAATACATTACTATTAGTACTACAACAACTACTAGTCGTGCAAACTCGAAGTGAGTATTTAATTGAGAGTAATACTAAGTTTTACTACCTTGCTGCTTTCCAGAGCTTCGGCTGAGTGATGTTCCTTGGGTCGAAAACAGCTCTGACATTTGCTCTTGTTGAAGATGTTGGGCAGAAACTTTCGGCATGAGGAGGCCATTTTGAAAATGAACAAATCCGCTGGGCCGTCCTAATACGTATTGTAATCTCCTTAATGATTGCCTGACCTTAGCCTAATCTCAGGTGACATGACTACATTCTGCAGCGCCCTGCGTCATCCACCCAAAACTGATGATCAGAAGGAAAACACAAACTTTTCAGACCACGGAGTTGAGCGATTAGTTTTACAACTTGCCACTTGCTGGCTTGCCGCGTCACACCTTCAATAACAATGTTCCTGCGCGAATGAATTAATGGCGGAGTGACATGACATGTAATATTCTAAAACTGACACGACCGCCCCCTAACGAGTACTATCTCAACTACGGTGACAATTTCCCAATGGTAGTGCATTTGCAGGACCTAAAGTGTTTGAATCAGGCTTTTGGTGGTTTTAGCCTCATTGCCGTGTGATGAAAATTTAAGGACAGCACTTGACTATGGCACATTCAAAATAAATTGTAGGCCTAATCCTCTATAGGCCTTCCATCCTAACAGTTTTGCTCACCTCTGGTCCCGGATTTGGGCCTTAAAATAGATATGACATTTATTCATTCATTCCTTTTTTATTGTTCATGATTGTTGTTGGTTTTCATTCCATTTTTACTAGTTTAAAGCAAACTTTATCAACATAAACTTGATAGGCCTATAGACTAGCATACCAGTAGACTACTTTGCCGGCGATTTGAGTTTGTTTCAAGTGAAGGTTTAGTATATAGGATAAAAATTGTGTATAGTCTACCGTGGCAGCTTATAAATAATGTCTATGACGTAATGCTCAATTCATAAAATTCATAAGATAAACAAAGTAACAGAAATTACGAAAGATGACATGCGCTTATTTTGCTCCTGTCAAAAACTTTTTCGGCCTTAGGTATGGGGGGGGGGGGGGGGGGGGGCACCCACACGGTTAATTACTGTACACATGTAAGAGGTGATCACGTACCCAAGACGCTCACGTTCATTATGGTCCAAGCTTGACAATCTGTCAGTTGACTTCATCCGGACTGATATTGAAGGCGTATGGTATAGGAAGCAATTTTAAGGTGTGTGTGTGTGTGTTGGGAGGGGGAGGACCATTTCGGTGACCAATTTAGCACCAATAATAATAATAGCCTCACTCTAAGCCTATGCCTTTTTATCACTGATGTGATTGAAAAAGGTGTGGCGGCTTCGGCTCCCAACATATAGGACTTAAGTTTATTGATATTTTCATTATCATAGCCCATATACCATTATCATAGCCCATATACGGTCTCCTTGCTTTCAAAAATAAGAGAAGTAGAATTTTGCTTTTTATTCTTATCAACTATTTCTTTTTGTAAATACTTTTACTTTTTAAATTAACTTTGAAGCAATTATGATTTTCGTAAACTTGTTGTTTTACTTTGTAGAGAGCTCTTTGAAAGTGTAGATCTAGGCCTATTGACAATAACACCTGGATGGTTGTAATTTTCAAGATAAAGCATTGCCTAATAAGTTAAAGAAAGCTCCCGAAAATAAATAAATATTATCAGTTTAAGAATCGACTTCTCTACTAATATTTGAGCGAAAAAAATAGGTTCCTATCCTCAAAATCAAATTATCCAAATATCCTTCAGACTAAAAAAAATTTGCACTCTTCCAAACATCTATCGTGGATTTATTTTTGCAGTTGTAGTGACAAAAGGCAGAGACACACAGAGGAAACTAGGGGAAAACCAGATCAAAGTCAAGTGGACAGACATGGACTTGACTGAAACCCAGCCAATGGCACACTAGTTAGCGAAAAGACTGGGAAACTACGGTGTGCTGAGTAGGCCTAGTATAGCATGCGCAGCGCCTTCATGATTTCGCACCACGCACAGAGTTGAGAGAGAGAGGGAGAGAGAGAGAGAGAGACTGTAATCTCCAATCCAACCCGCTCTGGTCACTGCTTCAATCCCTTGCTTCTAGGCTTATATAATTACATCAATCCATATCTCTGCACTTTACACACAACGCCAAATAGGCCTACTGGCATCGTTGTGAATGAATGGTGTGTAGACCGTACGTTGTGATTGTGGAACATCTGTTGCAATTCACCGCAATACGTTTCGTCAAAGATCCTTTTAATGTATGTTTTGATGTGGTGAATCATGTTTCTGTTAGATTTTTTTTAATATGCAGTACTATATGCCAGAGTTTTCAATGTGCGTTAAGAGACAGACCCAAAAACCCGATACATCTTTTCTCAATTTGCTATGCATAAACCATACGTAGGTTGATTCGTTCTGACTTGTACAGTGTGTATTGCCGCAGCCAGAGAGCGCTTGCTCTTCCGGCTCTTTGTGAATTGATTTTGTGCAGTTGGCTGGTAAGGACAGTTCGTTCTACGTGCATGTTGTTGCGACGTTTCATGGCTACTTAAAATAATGAAATCAGCGCTTTTCGACGGAGGCTCAATCTGCTGGAAGGGAGATATTTGAAGCAAACATGTACTACACTCGCTGGATACATTCCAGCGTGAAGAGTTATATTGAAACCATGGACGGATTTCGCAAAGCTAGGTAGGCATATGTGAAATGTTGGACGCTTATTCTGCAATGCATTGTTGTAGAAAATGCGTAGGGTGAATGGTTTCTGGCTTTCGATTCACTTTATGGCATTAGGGGAATTAAGTAACATTGTATACAATATAAGTTCAGTATGAATACATTGTTTGTGTCTGCTTTTCATACCCTGACCTTTTCAAGATGTTATTTGCGTTCACCTGGATGAAGGATACCGCAAAGGAGTCTGCTCATAACCTTATATTGCAAGTATGCACATGTGCCCTTTACTTGATTCTTTTTTGGTCTTACTGAGGTGGTAAATTACTTTACCCAACGATGATAACAGAAAACTTTGCAAATTTTTCAAACGCATAAAATCTGTTGAAAAAGTTGTCAACACCGAAGGACACGATGGTTTACACCAAAAATAATCGCCTTTGATATTTTTGATTGATTATTGTTTTACAAAATAATAGAAGATAATCGTGGGTTAAATCAGATTGATCTGTATAATGATGGTCTGTTTTTGCCACAACGAAAGTGGTTAATTTCAAATACAGGTCAGCCAATTACAGTAAAATTTCTTCCTAGATCATCGATTATAGAACTGTAAAGTATATTGCTTTCACCAGTTTTCTGGGATGTCAAACGTAAGCCTTGGTCTATATAATTTTTATGAGCAAAATGAACGCACCCAAATCTCTTTTTCTGTTACGGCGCTTTTCAGAGTGTCTTTTAAAGATTCATGTTTTAACAATTTTACGTATTTATGATACTTCTTGCAAATGCCGGTTTCTGTAGAAAGGCATATGCAGCTATCTTTAAAGATAACAAGACCATTTGACTGCGTTTCTCTCTTTATTCGCTCAGAGGAGGACAAGAGGCTTATGCACTGTACATCTGATAGGAAATTGCCTTTGATAACAGGCTGTTGCGGTATTGATAAGTGGGGATGGTTAATTTGATGGCATCCCGTACCGATAGATATAGTCTGGGTAAGGACCACATTATTACCCGTTCGTTCTTCTTCCAAAACTATATTTAAAAATAAATAAAAGAGAATATTAATGTGAATAAAATATGGCTTCTCAAATAAATAAATAAATAAATAAATAAATAAATAAGTAAATAAAACGCCACGAAGACAATAGTAGGGGCGTATAATTTCAAAGATAAAGCAAGCCGAATTAGGAATAGCATTCAAAGAAGCATCACGGAAAACCTTACATCTTTATAACCGAGTAGGGAGCTAAAAGTTCTGTCTCAGATTATCCCTAATGATATGTAATGTTCTCTTTTGGTGTATAGTACAAAACGATATTTTATGTTTGAATGAACGGATTTTACAGTCAATGGATTTGTTAAACGGGTATGTTGCTTTTTTATTCTTGAATTTCTGTCCCGTTATTTAGGGTCCACACTCCAGTCCATGCAGTTCATGAAATAAAATGCCAACGAAGCACTAGTAATGTGCCGAAGCTGATATTATTACAATGTCGATCGATAAACGAGAATCTTAATGTCTTTATGGACTTAATGTTGCATTATCAGGGAATCGATCCAAACGATATGTCGGATTTGATATTAATATTTGAACATCGAAAACTGAACATGTCACGTAAACCGACTCTAAAACCATATACCACTGCATATGCTGACTAAGAGCTATCCACGTACGTAATGGCAATGTACATATACTTGTAAGTAGAGCAGCCTACTACTAATCCACCGAGGTCTTTCGCTAATGTCTCTTTTCCAAATTTTAATCGCTGGACCGAAAAAGAACCGATCGATTGACATTATAATAACATCACATGCACTTTGTAGGGCGTATTACGTCACCAAATATCCTCGACACCGAGGTGACATTAATTAATAAGGGCCTCCAAGTGTGATACCTAATATATATATATATATATATATATATATATATATATATATATATATATATATATAGGTATATTTAGAGTTAGAAAGATAACATATTCAAGTGATATAGGCCTAATGTTGATCAATAGCAAACCTTGTTTTAAGTTGACATAACAAAAGCGCAACGTAACCTTATCCTGGCGAATAAGCAGGTCCTGTAAATGTGTTACACAATAGCTTCAATGACAACCTTTTTTAAAAAGTTGGCGCTAAATTTTCACTTGAGAAATATCAACACCTTGTTACTATCAAGCTTAGGAGACACGCTCCCGTTTAAATTCACATCAATATCAACACAGTCTACACAAAAGTGGTGCAAATAGAATTTGCTTATTTGGAATCTCTAGGTCTACTTAATTACGATAATAGTTCAGCTTGCTAGCAATACAGATAGGCCTATCACTAAAAGCAGAACCGCACGGTCACGTGACCGGTAATAACGAGGTTTCTGTTCCGTCTATGAACACCGATATATTGTTGAGTCAATCGGTCAGGGTTGGTCGGGTTGGTAGGGGCTGTAGTTGATGGGGGTGTGAGATCCAGGGTATTCACCTCCCCAGAGCGCCCTTTTACATCCGCAAGTGCGATGAGAGGAACGGCTAACGGGATAAGGCGGAGTAATTCTCGGTAAGTGTGACAGTAAGACAACGTACGCTAGTTTCAGTATTTTGACAACGACAGTGACGGAATATTAAACGTCCACGCGTTCTGGCAGTGTCCCCGGTTGGGAAAGCTAACTAGAGGAACTACTGACACGAGAAAGGAGTTTGGACCTATAAAGAATTTGACTAGCTAAACTGTTAATTGGGGAACACTGGGATTGGATCACACACAACCAAAATGCACAGGTGTACATTGAAGAAGGGGGGGGGGGGGGGTTGGAGGAGGCAGCAGGAGGGTTATTTAGTACCAGAAGATTTCATACTCTATTAATTATGTTTATGTTATTTCAGTTTTTCTCAAGCACCTCACATATTTTGCTTCATCTAATTTTGTGCTTATAATAATAATAATAAAAATGGTTAGGCAACATAATACCAACTAGAGAAATGGTAATGCACTAACTGTATTGTATCGTCATTAGTATCGATATCATATTGTACAAGGTCATGACAATCTATGTACCAGTACAGAAATAAATTGAATAAAATTGAAATAATAATAATAATAATAATAATAATAATTAATAATTATTATAATTATTATTATTATTATTCTGCAATCATATTAGCTGTAACTTTTATTTTGTGTCTTTTTTGTAATGCCTTGTATGTCAAAATGAAAATCGGTGAAGTTACTAACCCCTCCCTCCATTCTCAATTATGTTACTTAATTATACCAAAGTGAGTGGAGGGAGGGGGCAGGATATAAAAAGAATGTTCTTTGTCTCCTGGGTCCGTCTTTTCATAGATCTTGCTACCTTTTACTGGTTTAGTCCAGTTTTAAAAATGGTCTCTGACTCCAGTATGTCACATCTGCATAGAGACAACAATATAATAATGCACCCCCCCCCCCAAACTCTTACACAAACTCAAATTGCATGTGAACTTTTATGTATCTCCACATGTCACTTTCAGCTATTCCTCTCTTAGGAGTTGGCCATTTACATTCCAATATATCCTGATAGTTTCTTCCCTCATTCTAGGTTTAATTTGCTTTATTTGTTTTCCAGACTGATGAACTGCCGTGCCAGGCCAGGCAGTGCCTATGTGCCAACTGATGTTGAACACATTGCCAACATGGTTACCCATGGGGTAAGTTCCAGAAAGTGTCAGCAGTGCTAATTGCATTCAAGCCAGTCACGGCACAGTACGACTCAATCAACAACTGTAATTTCTTCCTCTGACCAAATAAGTCATTTGAGTTAAGGATAGAAAGGATTCATGTTGTGCAAATGTTCACTCGATTACAATCAGATAGAAGACATTTAGACGATCAGATTAAGTCTACTGGAAGAAAGCACTCAGGGGTTGAATGAGAAATTTTCCATGAAAATGAAGTTGAAGCAAATCACTGTTGATGATTTGGGTCCTTGGTCTATAGTCACGTACACCATCGCATCTCAAACCTTTCATTATTCTGTAGTGAACTTTTTTCTTGTCTGAATATACATTTTAAACTCAAGGCTGTTTTAGTTTTAGACCTTAACAGGCATGGTTCAATTCAGAAGGTGAAATAAAACTGTTTTGACAAATGAGGTGTTTTATCAGAGTTTGAATTTTTTCAGATATGGATCTTGCCTAGTTTTGCAGCTGGGGTATGGATGGTGAACCTGGCCCACACACCCCTCCAATACCTTACTTCTGTTATATATGGTATGGCATTAATGGCCTTATTTATCACTTCAACCACATTTCATACCATATCCTACACTGGGAAATGCATGTAAGTATCAGTTTGGTTGATGCACAGCTAAAACACGATAAACATCCTGTCTTTTCAGGGTTTAACCATCCTTATATGGCATCTCTTGTTTTTCTTGGATAAATTATGTCAAGCCATTTTGTTTTCATGTTTTATTCAAAATGTCACAATGTTACTAGAAGCACATTTTGTCTGCATAAATAGCCTTGACATCAGTGTATTTCCAAATTAAACAATTGAAAAGACATCTGATAGTCTTACATTTCAATTTAAACATTTTAGTTCCCCCAACCACCTACAACCACCCTTCAGATCCGTGCCCTAAAGTTGTGGTGATATTTGATATTATTTTCAGACCTACCTCCCATTTCAGTTTCAAAATGTTTGGTAACTTTGTTACTGAAAATGACTGAACTAATGAACATTGCAAAATCCACCCTAATTTTGTCAGCATAAAAGCAATTTTCATTGAATTTTACATGCAACATGGTAATCAAATTTGTCAGAAATGCTGGTACAATAATGAAAGAGAATAAATGTGCAAGAAGTTCTCTGTCCTAGAATTGAGTTTAACTGAAGGAAGATAAAATCAGTGCAGATGTATTAGTATTGATCATGATTGAGTGGATAAGGAGAGGCTGTGACTTATATGGATATAGGTTGTCTAGGATAATTTAAGAAATCGAGTGATAAGATGCTTCTGTTATTTAAATTGCTTCCATGCAGTATTCTCAATCCTGTGCATGTGTTTTGAAGCAGCTAAATTTGAGTTCATGTACATATTTGTACAAGTAGCGATTAATATTTGATTTAGGTAAATCCCCAAAGATATAAAAGATAAGTCACTACCAGCCAAATCAGAGGCAATTTCATCTTGAAGGGACATTTGTCCCTATAAGTGGCAAACAGTTATGTTGTTTTACTTCTATTTGCTGAGTGGCCTTTATGTTAATAAGGCAGGTTCCTTTCAAAAATCAGCATGATCAGATTGTTTTTATTTTATTTATTTTTTTTAGTTTTGCATTTGTCATGTAATTCGCCCAATAAGTACCAAACCACATTATTGATTTATTTCTTGTGAGTGGCTTTGTATTTTTAAAAGGTAGGGTCTAGGATCCTATTTATTTTACAAAAGTTATTCATTTTTTTTTTATCAGCTTGATTGATTTTTTTCAAATTATTACTTTTTTATAAATATTGTTGCGGTGTCTTTTTTTTTTTTTTTTTTTTTTTTTTTTT